>CAEMYA010000083.1:3014029-3037180 GCA_903131615.1 Diplodus sargus | reverse complement strand
GCAAAAGTAAAGACGGCAGTATGCATGAGATTAGTTGGGAGACATTGCAGAAAATGCTGCGGGGATTGTAGTGTTAATATAATCAGTTCCATCAGCAGCTTTGCTTGGCAGCTGAGGGCTGTGGCGTGTCAGTGATATGATTACCTACTCATTCAGAGCTCTGATCTCATTGTTCCCTGACATGGAGGTGACTGGATAATACATGCATAATAATGTAGGAGTGTCCTGCAGATAAACCCGCTGTGGTTGCCGTGGAAAAAAAAAATAGCATCTGGGATCGGCTCTAAAGGAGGAAAAAAAAACATCTGATTCTGGTGCATTCATTTATTCATTAGATGAGCATTTACAACCATTTTATGACTTAGAAGTTGCCAGCTTGAATCCCCTGGTGGCAAATTGTTGGTAAAAGTGAATAAGCAGGTGTGTTTAGACCTTTAAAACTAATATACTTGCAAGCAACACACTAAGATGTTTTCTGTCCACAAGGGACCTGCTTTTAAGCTAACAGCACCAAACAGGGGGAAGCACTGGTCTTGACTCTTGTTGTTGCTTAGCAACAATTGAAAAACCAGTTTGAAGCGTGCCATCTTTTTTTTTGCTGAAATTTGAAATATTATCTTCAAAGCACCACGCACTGTTGGAAGTGCACAACAGCGCGTCGCTTTCATTGCAAACAGACAAAGGGGTCAGCGTGCTGGAGACGGTTCCCCGTTGGTGTGTAACCTAATTGTCTCAGCGGTGTTGCACAGCGGCTAATAAGAGACAACGGCAGCTCGATTGGGAAGCTTCCAGATATAGATGTGCATTAGCATGGCCTATGGCATCGCTTAAATTAAGCATGTTCTTCTAAATCAGCCTCAACCGAAGGCAACGGAAAGCATATTCGGGCAAATCAAGTCATTTTAACCAAGATTTGGAAGCATTTCTGTTTTTCTCCCTGAAAGTGAGATGAAAATGCAGAAAGATTTGAGTGAAAAAGCGCTTTTTGAGGAAATAAAGAAAATAATGGATCCTGACCTAAAGCGGATTAATCTAGGTAGCTGTGGGCTATCTATGTTTTTTGTCTGCAGACAAAATTGCATTCCTTTGCCAATGTTATCATGAAAATGAAATGAAAAGTTTCACAGAGGTGTTTGTAACTTCTAACTTCAAATTCTGTTTTCATGGTCAGAAATCAGGTCCTTTGGTTAGTTGTTTGCCAGAATAAATGTTAGCAATGTACATTTCTTTACGCTGCAACTTTTGCGTCTCTTCAATTTTAAATTTTATTTTGTGAGAAGCCTGAGCTCATAGTCTGGTAAGGTTTAAGCACAAAAATCATTGGTTTAGGGTTAGGGACATTGTCCTGACATCTCTCTAAAAATATCAGTGATTTCACGCTTACAGTGTCATCAACGATGTTCCTCTAGTCTGAGCAGGTTAAGTTATAAACTTTGCCAGAGTTTGGAAAAGAACAAGTTTTGGGTACTTCCGCAACAAAAATGGCTGGAAATTGTCCCGACATCTTTACAAAAAACATCTGGTTTTATTTCCAGTAACATGGCTGAAAAATGCCTCAAAGTCTCATTAAAAGCATCCAGCGGTTTAACACTTACACATGTTTAAATGGGATCCTAAACAGTGGTCTCTCGCTTGGCAGCTGTGTCGCCCAGCTGTCATGCCGCCCCCCATCCCCTCTACCACGTCTTGTAGTAATGCTGAAATCATTCGTTTGACATGTACAAACTGGAGTGTATCTGTGGTTTGTGCACCGGGCTGCTTTTTCCCTCGCCAGTCTAATGAAACTGAGAAAAAACCTTAAGACAGATGACAAACTACAAAGCGTTGTGGATACTGTACAGTATATTGTATGCTGTTAGCATAGATAATCAACTATGGGCTAAATGGGGGAAAGATCTTCCCAGGGCGGTTTACAGTTGCTTGCCTCTGTCTGGTACTTCTCTGGGAACAGTGAAGTGGTTCAATGAGGCATCAGCGCTGTCGGTTCATTGTACCCTTCCTCATTGTAAGCCGTCCGCCCTTACTCGAACCCACTGAGCAAACACTGAAAATAAAGCCCATGCATAATTGAGTCATCTGGACTGAAATAACAACTACCAATTCAGCGGGGGAAAAAAAAAAAAAAAAATCCTCAGAGGAACTGTGAATGCTATCACAGTGCATAGACAAAGGGAGATGTCATGTTGGCTTCCGAAGTGATAACTCTGGCTTTCAAAACATGGTGTGAAGCAGAACTGAATTATGCTTGTGACCAATGCAGTCGCGGTGCAGGGTAATCAAAGCAAGGAGAGGAGTGTTTAAGTAAATACGTGTATCTGAAAAAAGTCTCAGGGATGGGATTCTATTTATTTGCTGCTGGGGTTTTCATTAGGAGTGCAGGGGCTGATACTCAAACAGGCAGTGGCTGATAATGCGCACTGGCACATTGGCACACAATGGCTTTGAAAATGAAACTGTCAGGCTGAGGTAGTGTGTCGATCAGTGAGAGGGAGCTTGAGTATTTCTGACTAGTCTCATCTGGTTTCTCTCCCTCTCTATCTTTCTCGCCGCCACCCTCACCCTACCCCCTCCTCAGACAGACATATTCTCATCTGCAGTCTTACTGCATTGTGTTGTGCAAGCTATAAGCTGAGGCTGCCTGAGTGTCCCCGCAGACTTCACTCTTTTGACTTGGCCTCACATTCTCTTTTCTTGGTTGGCTGCCTCGCCGATGTCAGGCCAAGTCCAGAAGCTGGCCCGCACTTCATTAGCACAAAGCAATAGACCTCAAACGCTCTGTTAATCTCGTGTGGTGCCCAGGGGTCTAGCTTCTTATGATCCTGCTGCATTCTGGTATATGTTGCTCGTCTCGTATCAATGCAGCTATCTGTGCTGTTTACTTGGTCTTTTGGCATTTAGTTATTTTGCTGCCCAAGTGACCCTTTGCTAAGCCCTGACTGTTGCTAAGCTTTCTTCTAGGTAGAGAGTAACACTGATTTTATCAGTTCTGGCTAGTTAGCTAACATTAGCTCCTTGTTCAACACACTGGTCGATAACTGTCCGTGGCAAGAACCCAGTGAATGGGTAATAAACATGCACTTGATGGCTTGCCAACATCTTCGGCTCGCAGCTGCGTCTCTAAGCCAGGCAGAGTGGACATATCCAAAGGGCGGGCCGCTTGTGGAGGGGCAGGGGATGTCCATCCTGTCCACTCTGCCTAGCCCAGTGACACTCCAGCAGCAGAAGAGAAGTATAACCCCAGAGGAACAGCAGCCAAAGGGTCAGGAGGGACTCCAACAGGCGAAGAGGTTGGAGTGTTTGCTGGGGAAACTACAAGTCACCACCCCCTGTATTAGCACTGCCACTAAGCATCCGAGGAGAAGCCAGAAAATGCAACCAGGCAGACCACAGCTGTCGATTCAACACAGTGGTACAAATCAAGCTTACAACTACATGTCTCTGGCAAAATGTCAGCACTGTAATGGAAATGAAAAATATTCTAATCTAACCCTGTTTGGATGATTTATTAAGAAAAAAATAATTTTGTTATCTTCTAGCTGGCATGCTAATGTCTGCAGCTCCTGATAGTGTCGCTAAACACATGGTTCAATTCCACCATTACTCTTACGGGTTTTATTTGGAAGAGGCTAAGAAGATACAGCACCCTCCAAACCCCTTTGTTTGTCAGATATCATCCTAATCATATTTCCAAAACAATACATTTAACTTTCACAAGAGAAAAGGCTTTTACAATGAGGGCTGACTGATGAGCTTGGCAAAATTACACTTTTTTGAGTAATGAGCTTGGCAAACGTACCTACACACTCTGAAAGAGTATCATCACGGACGAGCTCTCACACACCATGTGAACGTTTCTGTCCTGGACCAGGCTTTTCTATCACAAAACCTGTAAAAAATACTCTTATTAGCTAGTAAGCTCTTTAGCCAGGCATGCTCATGTTTGCGGCTCACGTTAGAGCCGCTAAGCACGTGGTTTGATTACGCTTTCGCTCTTGTGTGATTTATTCGGGAATTGGTAAGAAAACGCAGCACCCATCAAACCCTTTCTTGCCCATCAAACCCTTTCTTGCTGAATTTCAGAACAGTGTGTTTAACTTTTACAAGCGAAAAAGGCTTTTACAATGAGGGCTGACTGATGAGTTTGGCAAAATGAAACTTTCTTGAGTAATGAGTTTGGCGAACGTTCCTATGCACTTTGATAGAGTATCATCAAGGACCAGCTATCACGCACTCAGTGAGAGTGGCAGTCCTGGATCAGCCTCTTCTTCAACCTCCCAAAATGATATTTAGCTAGTAACCTGGTAAGTTGACTCTTTATCACTCTTACTCAAGCCTTGTGCTAACCACTTTGGCATACCAAGAAATCCGAAGCTCGGCGATTATGATTTGATTCGACAATTACTGTCCAGGGAAGGTGGAGTGTAGTGCTAGGTCAATTCTGAAAGGGCGATGGAAATGAAAATACTCACAATTGTGAATTTTAATACATTTGCACAGATCGTGTTATATAATCGTCCAACTGCAAGCCTGAAGACTGCTTCAGGGACATACAGGGCGCAACTTTGAATGCAGCTATAGTTAATATTCTGCGTCCAGATACGAGGAGGAAATTCATCCTGCATCCAGATCTGCCATGCTACTCAACGCGGTGCAACGCTATTCTGGTAGACTATACCTGCGGGCTCTGAAAAACCTTCCCTTGGCCTCTCAAACAATCTGTGCCTTTAAAGAGGCCCGCACGCCTGCCTCCACAGCTGTGTGATCCTGATCCGATCCATCGGACGCGAAGAGGAAGCTGTTTGATTGTGGAGCGGGCTCCATCCATTCCCACCCTGACCACAGACACGCAGGTTACAGTGTCCCTGTCTGCCTTATCTCCTGGTGCAACGGCTCGGCTTCAGACCCACGGCTCTGGCCCCGGCCTTTGCTCAAGATAAAGCCCAAAATAGACCACTCTCGCTGACAGCGAGGCAGCGCTAGATAAGACTGTTGTGTCCACAGCTTTGAGCCGGGGAACGTGCAGGGGAAGGGAGAGCAGGACAGGGATGGTGCGCAGGAGAGAGACAGTAAGCAAAATAACGGTTTCGGTGCTCGTGCTCGCCCTTTGACCCTCTTATTTAACCACCGATAAGACAAGTCGCGGTTAGAGAAATGCACAAATCTGTTTCCACCCTCTCTCTTTCCTCACAGTCGAGGCCATTGATTGGGCGTATTGACCCATGCGGTTGTAGCCCCGGCCAATCTGGTCATCACGGCTTTACAGCGATAAGAAAATTAGCCGCGCATGTGCCCGTGTGCGTGCATGTCTTGTCATGTTTATCCCAGCTCGCCTATAGCTTATTATTCAGCCTCTGCCAGACGGCAAACTGCAAAAGTAGCATCTGAAAAGGTTTTTCCCTCCGTTGGCATGCAGAAGCCAATCAATAGCTGTGTGTCTTAGTAAATTAGATCATGTAGACAAGAGGCAGTAGTCAGCAGAGCCATCCCAAAGTAACCCCTCGTCTGGTTAGTTCGTTCTCCATTAGACAACGTCCCGGAGTAATTGAATTGGCCTGTACAATCTCAGGGCTTGGCCTTCGCTTTTTCGCCTTTGACAGCATATATTCAGGTCTGATAACTTTATACCCCAGCCAAGAGGCGATGTGTAAGTATTTTTTTATGTGTCCAGAGATAAGACCCTTAGAACTGGAACCAAAAGCACCCTAGAAAGCCAGATCCTTAAGACAAAAATACGCCTGAATCGGATGCTGCAAGGAAAGAAAAAGACATTTTTACAACCTTAACCCAACCGCCCTCCGAAAGCCCGTTCATTCATGCATCCGTCACTTTTGTGTTAAATGATCTGACAAACAAGATGACAGACCTCGAGCTCTCCGGGCTGCCAAACTTAATAAGACATGTCTGTCTTCTCTTGTTATTTGGGGGTAAATAAGTCAATGTGGCAACGACGAGATGCAAGCTAATTATCCGCTCCGAGCCAATCAATGACAAAGCCGGGCTTCGATATAGAAAGATGAGTGTAGTCGGAGAAAGGAAGAGGAAGAGGGGGATGGAGGGAAGGAAATAAGCTCTCTCTCTCTCATAGACAAATTTGCACATCAAGAATTTCCTTTAAAAGGTCTGCTGATGAAGAGCTTTAGGGACTCTCGGCTCACATAGTTATACACTAATATTAAGCATTCAAAGCATAGAGGCTAATTAGGACACCATTAATACCCCTGTCTGCCACCCACCCTCCAGCCTCATTATGCCATATCTTCGGTATCTGTTGCTGGCAGGCCAGAAATGCCATTTATCAGAGGTGGCAGAAATACATTCTTTACTCAAGCAGAAGCACAGATACCTGTCGAAAGCAGATGTCGTCATTTAACTTCTTTACTCGACATATAGAAGTATTGTTTCTTGGAGCCAACAGCTTAAATAAGGCCATGGAACCATCTTCTTCTACCGCTTAAGTACAGTTTTTGTACTTTGCTACTGCCCACTTCTGCCATTTATCCATTCTTTTCATCCAAGCACAGGCCTGAGACCTCTGAAACCTCATATTGTCCCGCTTTATAGTCTGTATTGCTGCATCAAATGGTTATACCTCTGTCCTTGCACCCCTTAGACCTGGCCTTGTGTAAATATAGTCCTCTACAGCGTTACAATGACCGACTCCATCAGAGCGGCGGTGTGCAGAAGCTAACACGAGTGTTTGAAGAACGTTTCTCATGATTGTTTTTTTCCCCCCCCCCTCACGGATTTGTTCAGCCTGCCAGCCTTTCAGTCATGAGGACACGCAACGCTGATTGTACTTGTAGCTGATCTGTTCGGCCGCCTATCCTCGGATGGAAAACAAGCGAATGTTTCGTTAGGAGAAAGGCACGATGAAGTATTCAGGCCTTTTTTCGCTGTGGACTGAATGTGTAAGTGAACCATTGTAAGTGGGCTTTTCTGGGCTTCGCACGCGAGCTGCATCACAACTTTATGTTTTCGATCCGCCCATCCATGTGTTGTTTTCTCAGATGCATTGTTAGTTTGCACTCTAACCCTCAGTATTATTTGTTTGTGAGTTGTTCTAAGACAAGTTCCCGTCTGTATGCTCTTACTTGTAAGTTCTTAGATCTTATTTATCTATCTATTCCACTTGCTCGTCCTTGTCCTCCTAAGATACAAATCAGTGTATCAAGGCGCTGGAGTTGTTTATACAAGGATCAGGTGGCCTATTTCTTACTGTTATGAACACAAGTGGAAATTTCCATCATGCAACATAATTGCTTCGGGAGTGTCCCATCGCGCAGCTCTAAAAACGGGAACAACTAAATCTGCTGCCTCAACATGCAAACGGGGTTGGGGGGTGGGGTATAAGTATTTTTTCTTGAGCAACTGCGAGTGTCTTCCTGCGACAAAAACATCCAGTGGTGTATGTGGCCATAATCCCATGTGACATGGGCAGTCAAGGGGAAGGGATTGGAGGGCTCGGAGAAAAAGACAGAGGATGGCAACTCTGAGCGGAGAGAGGGGGAGAGGGACGGAGAGAGAGACTCCCCCTGTCCTCTCTCCTCGCAGAGGAACACTCGTGTCGGATTGAGCTAATGCTCCCATTTATATCTCCCTTTTAAAAGGCCCCCCTGAAAAAGATGCACCGGGACGACGGGGGGCTCTCGCTTAAAATTCATTTAATCTATTCCCTTTCATTTGCTCCACTTTGTTCGGTGGCGAGCTACTACCTGAACTTTCAGAGGGACTCGGCCAAACACAGATTAAAGTGGAGCACCGCAAGGGAACGCGACTAATACCGGAGCTTCTCTCTGTCAGAGCGGCTGCGTGGGAGTTTGGTTTATCACGTCTGGGAGAGCAATTAGGTGTGTTCAGGCGGCAAGGTGTGATGACGGGAGCCGCGGTAGCTCGAGGTCAGGATTAGCACATTTCGGATCATCTGCGATATCTCCATATAGCCCCGCCGTCGCACGGTAACTCTGTAGTGAGTAGCTGAATTTGCAGCCCATGTGCCAGAATAAAATGTTAGGAGGTAAAGGTGCAATATGTAGGAATTGGCCACCTGTGGAATTCATTCTCAAAACAAATAGGGAGCCGCAATTACACCAGTGTAACCGCTAACTGTAGCTGCCGTTAGCTTGTGAGCTCGGTTAGCCATGCAGCTAGCGGCCCATAATGGGAGCTCGTCAAACCTGTTAGTTTCTTCGTATTCCATTGATCATTTTTGTTGTTTTTGCACACAACTAGGGAAACATTTCTATGATTTGGGTCGTATCATGTTCACATTACCTGCGCATGAGCAGATTTCATGTCATTTGGTGGAGGGAATGGTGAGGTGCTAGGCGAGAAAGCTGCCAAGCCAATGACCACAGTTCAAGGCCGTGTTCCACATTTATAAACGTGAAACCTAAGTTTTACAACAAACCATGGCATTTCAACATTTGCAAGGATTACACCAGTGGGCAAATCCCAGCTGTGTTTTTATACGATACCTTCAGACATTAAAAATCGCGTTCGTGGCAACAAAACTAGGTATTTCAAGACAAAAGAAGATCCCTTCCTAACTGTTCTTGTGCCCAAGCCCAACCAGACCAAGAGCACAGCATTGTCATTACATACAATCTTAAAAAGTAACTTTGTCAGATTTTACAGTGTAAAAATAAAGCTGCAATATAAAGAAATGTACAGTTTCAACATGTCCGCGGTTTAGTCAGAAACTTTGAATTCATGTTTTTCCTGCGTCCAGTATCTACCAGTCCATCTTCCTCTCAGCTCCTATCTTCCTGCCCTCCATCCTTCGCGCTCTCTCTCATGCTGTCATCCTTTATACCCAAGCCGCTCTTTTGTTTATCCCTCCATCTCCCCTTGTCCCTCTCCTCCCTCCATTTCTCTTTGATAATGGCGGCCTCAGCGCGGGAATCTGCCGCCATCCATTCCAAGCAGCAGGTAATGGATTGAGCGCGGGACCTGATCTGGCTATGGATGAGCCAGCCCGTAGGTGTCTGAGTGGGCGTTCAAATGGATTCGGAGAAGCTCGCCTAGAATAACACACTTTGTCACCGCGGGCTTCGTCTTCACAGATCTTTCCCCGCGTTTGCTGTCGCCGGTGCCGTCCCGTCAGGACACCCCAGCCCCTCGCTACAAAGACAAAAAACTCTTTAAAACAAGACAGTGGTGTGCTAACATCTCTCCTCGTCTGGTCGGCTGGTTATGGGACATTCTTAATATTGTCAGGATGCTTCTCCTTAATCCCTGCAATGCCGCTCCACTTCTCACTCTGATCTCTGCGTTTTAACAAAAGGGACAAAAGGGAACAGATCAAGAGGATTGCAGAGCCGACGCCGATGTCACGCTTCTAGTGTCGAAAAAAAATCGTAATTTGTCCAAACACGAATGTTCTCAGTGGTGATTCTGGCAGCTAAAACACACTGTGCTGTGAGCGGCTGCACGCCCGCCGCTGAGGAGCAGAGTAAATGACTCCAAAAAACCACAGGGATGTTGCAATCTCCACGGAGTCCTTGCAGATACCTGGAAACCAATATAAACCAACATCTGGTAATGAATTATGGATGGAGATGAAATGCATGTACTCGGCCGGGCTCTCAACAGGGGATGTTATTTACAGTCGCAAAGAAATATGCTGCCTATCATGGCTGCTGGAATTTGCTACATGACATGCGGGGGCATTGTGCGCTCTGATATACAGTTATGAATTATTCCAAAGCCGTAAAATACATAAACCGAGATGATGTGTTCCAGCCTGGGTGGGGGGGGGAATGTTTCCAGTCGCATCTTAACATTTATAAGACTTGATTACAGCCTAATATATCTGTTCTTCTTAATGGTTATTTCCGAATGCAACAGGAGCCCAGGTAATTAAAATGTGTTTATCTGTTGGAATAACCTTTGTTGCCAGAAAGATGTGGCCTCGCGCCAGACGGAGAAATATGTTCATGAGCACTTGCATGCATGCGCGTTTGCATATTTGCATATGAGTGTGCATACTGGCATTGTTCCCAATGTGTGTGTGTGTGTGTGTGTGTGTGTGTGTGTGAGAGAGAGAGAGAGAGAGAGAGAGAGAGAGAGAGAGAGAGAGAGAGAGAGGGAGGGATGATGGAAGCGCAGTGACTCTGCCTTGGAGGCAGCAGCCGCCCCATTGCGGGGGGTGAACACGAGGCCAGACACCTGTTTTTTCCCCCGAAATGAATTATGGAACGGAGCCAAGCTCGCGTTATTCTCCACACACAGCTGACAACAGAGGCCACGGCCGAAGACCCCGAGGAGGGACGAGAATGAGGCTGGCATTACAGAGAGCGCCCCGAACAATAAGATATCCCGAGCAAGACGGCGTGAAGGTTATGAGTCCTTGTTTACATTAATAGACTCTCTTATAATGGGTGAATGGGATCCTGATACAGCGTTGCTTTGCGTGCGTCACACCGTGTGCTGATGCAACTCAATTAAAATTGCTCGGGAGAGCCATTTAAATCTTATGAAATATTCATCGTTGTGTTTGGACAACTCGCAAAGCAAATATTGCATGGACCACGGAGTGGTTGTTTTAATATATCATGAGTCATACATGCTTTGTTCCGAGCTGGCTGTTGTAACCCCGTAATCCACAACGACTATCTTCAACGGGAGCACAGTCCTCCAGCGCAACGCGATCAATGAATCAGCATCAGTGTGTTCTCCAAACAAATTTGCTTCTAGTGGGGGAAAAAAAAACAAAACGAATGGATACCGGCTCTAATAGACTGACTCATCTGTTCTAGTTTCATGCAAAATGATTTCTGTTGTTATCCGTCCATATCTGCACCCTTTCCACTTGTGCTCTAATCTGATATATCATGACCTACATCTATTTGTTGGGCTGCGGGTGCTTGTGTCAAATTTGAGCCACAGCTCCTGAAATAAAGAGGGGAGAGCAGGAGGAAGAGAGAGAGCGAGCATGTGGCTTTTTGCTGCAGTGTGTGAGCAGCTGTCCCTGCACCCCTGCGCTCACCTGTGCCCGCCGATGTCACAAACGGCCAACCGGAGTGTCAGACTCCGAGATCGCGCGCCTTCTGTGCAGCTGAAGGCATGTCGTCTGGTATTCAGCGGTTCAATTTTTGCTTAGGAGCTGCAAATGTGGTGAGACAGTCCCAGTTATAACCTCCTTACCGGATTTGTAAGGTAAATGACTGAAATTACTGCACACCGCCCATATGTTTTAGCTCTTCAGGACACCCTGATGATACAGCAGATATGCAGCACGTTGTTTTCGTGCTTTGGCCGTGGGCCGTTTTCGTATGTGTGCCTTTGCCTACGCTACATCTGCGGCTTCCTCCATCCGCTGCCAAACAATAAACAATTTAATGAGGCTGTAATCTTTTGTTGACCCTCGGTGGCAGCAGGCCTCCGCGGTAAATGAAAACACATATGAACACACATAATATATGCTTGATGCTAGGCTACAGGCTCCTGAATGAGAGTTCACGTAAACATAAACGCACACATTAGCGGCATCACCAAGCCACCCCACTTAGTTACTGTTGCTACGCTTAAAGACATGCAGGCTACATGTATATGTTTAGAGTGTCAACTCTGGCAGAATTACCATTTATCATTTTCATAATCATTTTCTAACCAACAACATTCGAATGTCGAGTTAAACATTTTAGATTTTATAGAGCTGAAGCCTAATTAGCTAGCTAATTTATGCTAACTTTGTGAATTGGTTCAATAATGGTTCCAGCGGACTCGTTTTTGGAGAATGATGCCAGTAAAGTGGTCTTTAAAACGCCTTGTAATTGTCTATATATCAAAACCAGAGAAAAGTTATAGTCACTTGGCAAAATATCAACGCAGAGACGCTTCCATGTTTGTTAGAAGACATTTCTTTAAACCTGAAACATAGCAAGCTCATGCTAGCAACATTAATATTGCAAGTAAGGTACCTTATTTCTCAGATATTTTATTGACAAAACATACTTTGATAGCAACATAGAGGGTGAATTAATGAGTTATTGTTTGTCTTTTTAAAAGGCTGGGTTCATTTTACAAGAGAAAAAGGTTTGAGGATGAGGGCTAACTGTTTTTTTCAAATGTAAGCTAACGTCTCCACGGATTGAACCAAACCAAACTCTGATTTAGGCTAGTAGCATCTTGGCTTTCATACGTTCCAATCTGACCTGGATTGTTCTAATGCATGTTAGAAATAGGGGTGGAAATTGATACATTTTTATCAATATCAATGCCACTGGTGATTCTGCCTATCATTCCAATTCCTTATCAATTCCATGATTCCCACCCCTAATTAGAAACTTAGCTAACAAAGCCAGGCTAGCTAACCGTGCTACATTATTTTTTAATGTACCGCATAAAGGTTGTGTAGCATGGTTAGCTTACTTCTTGGGATTTGAGGTCACGCTAGGTTACTCCTGTATGTAGCAATTAGCTGGGTATGCTTATATTTTTATCTAATGGTAGAGCCGAGAAATAAAGCAGAACCTGTTCCTTACGTGACTGCTCTTGTGTTTCTGGTTTTGGAGAGGCTAAAGCCTTGAGCCTACACTTTTCATAAAATGGACTATTACCAAACGAGGAGGAACGACAAATTTTAGTCATTTTTGCGGCGTGGCATGTCAAAGAAAGGGACCCCGAGCAGACAAAGTGGAGTGCATCGCAAATGGATCCCTGAGGATGTGAGCATGAAGTGATTTCCCTTTCTAGTCATCCTGACTGCTGTATATAGTGGGTTATTATGGTGTGGATGTATGGAACCATCAGAGGAACCTCTGCGGTCCATGTGGATGAGGATGGATACAGCATCTGGTAACAGTGTGAGTAACCTTGGGATCAGTTTAACAGCACACAACTATGATCTTGAGTTGAATGATGATCCAGTTACTGAGCAAGGAGTCATGAACTAACCAGCAGATGACGGCAGGCGAAGTGAAATTGAAATACATCGGTGGGTTTTTTATCTCTGAAATGCACTGTCTACATGCTTTGTCACTCCACGACAGGCATGTCTGATAGTGCCTGAGATATGTCAGGGGGGGATTTTATTTTCTTGAGTAATTCGTTCCAATCCAGGGTGTAAGGATGTCAGGCTCTGAGGGAGGTTCGCGCTGTCCCTCCAAATATCATCGTTCACACCTGGAGGTCACAGGCTCTGCAGTGTCTGCTCAGAGCACGTCAAAAGTCGAGGCGGCAGCTCGGAATACCATTAGTATTTCATCATTAAGTCTATTATATACGCGGAAATGTCAATTTGCATAGCGTGTCATGGCCAGCCGGAGGGCGGCGGAGCGTCTGTCCGTCTCCCCGCGTATCTGTCTAAAGACAGGAAGCGGTTGACACACTCAGGAGGTGTGAATTTCCTCCCCGTGATTAATCTGGCCTGTTCCTGTGGCAGCATGCCCTCCACGAACATTTCCCAGGCTCAATTTAACTCTGATCAACACGTTCACAGCGAATGCCTTCTGGTGATTCGATTCTGACAAATTACCCCCGTGTTGTACTTGATAACGCCTTTTCCAAACTAGCGTGTTTGTTTTCATTCGGCGGCGCAAGTGGGAAGGAAAATATTGACCTGACTTGCCATCGAGCTTATGGTAAAGTGAAACCGGACAGGCAGCGATGCTAAATAAGTTTGTCACCCCTTGTTTTTTCTTGTCCGCGTTTGATCCGCGGCGCCACGTCTTCACCTCCTCACTTGCAGGTTTGACCACCACACAAAGTCAGGCCGAATTGGAGTCGTGGGACGAGGAGCGGTGCTGAGTTTGTTGCCAGGCAAAGCTTCTGGTGTGCTTCTCATGTCGGCCTCTGCCTGTGTCAAGCAACACCCGGCCTCCAAGCCTCTTGGCCACCAGCTTCAGGCTACCTTCTCCCCCTCTCATGTTGTTGTGTTCTTCTGAAGAACTTAGAAGTCTCTGGCTTCACAGAAAAGACGGCTCAGAGGAAAACATACAAACACGCGTGGGCGAGACCATACATAGGACGCATGTATTCGTCCAAGGCTGAGCAAATTGGCAGCGGTTCGCTCTCTCCGGGGCGAAGCTGAAATGAAAACATTCTGTGTGCATTTGTCTTCGGCAACCTCCTTGAAGATAATCACCGACGGGGGAAGAAACCACTGCGAGGAATCCTCCCGGCCTCGGACGAATCGCTGTGGGGAGTCGACGATGCGATCTTGGGGAAGGAATTTTAATCAGAAGAGAAAGATCTTTATTGACCGATGTATCTAATGCCTAAACAGACAAAATAAAGAAACTCTCTTTGTGTATATACGTGGCGGGCCCTGCCACCTTTCTTGCTTCCAACAGTGTTTTGGGGACCTTATTTTTCCTCTTGAGAACAGCTTGTTTATTCAGCTATGGAAAAAAAAAATATATTTCAAGTTTGAGTTATTACCTCATTAATATTGTAAATATTAGCATTCTGAGTTTGAATTCCTTCTCCAAAACTACATGGAGCCCCCTTTAAATTGCAATATCTTCTGCTGGAATGATAAAACATTATAGACTCTGTGTGTGTGTGTGTGTTTGGCTGTAAATTTAACCCGCCGCACACACTTACACACACCAGTCAGGTCACGCATGGCTGGCTTTGCCGCCTCTCATGCTACCTATGTTTAATTTCCATTCTCCTGCCGCATTTCCCGGCCCTGTAAATTATTAATGTCCATCGGTGGCGGCGGTAGTTCATTTTCCCGAGCGCTGTATTTGTGTCAGTTGAAAAAAAACAAAAAAAACAAACTGAGATAAGAAAGTGGAAGGAAAGAGGAGGGAGGGAAGGAGGGAGAAAACGAAAGGGGGTTTGAGACGAGGGGAAGGGAAGGGTGCGGGGGGAGTCATCTCCGCCGTTTGTCATGCATGGTAAACTAACGCAGGGGACCGGCGATGGGGAACTTCTGCTCGTTTTTGGCACAATAAAGAGATAGTAGCAGGAGAGGGGACGGAGTGACAGAGGGAGGTGTGGCGCTGGAAGAGGAAAAACCCCCCCCGAGAGGTAATCAAAACAGGGGGAGCGGATCCCGACCCTCGTGTTATTAACGCCACACTCCGCCTAGGGTGGCCTCCCATGGGTCGGGGGGGGGACTCGCCTCCATCACCTTAGCGAAGGCCTGCGCACGAAGGGGGGAGTGTTATATTTAGCTGAGACCAGTATTTTGTTTGTTCACTAGAAGCAACACTGCCCTTGGAAAGCGGCCAGAACACTGCAGCACGGCTCCCCCCACCTCTCTTCTGCCTCCATCTCTCTCTCGATGTCCCTCTTCTCATCTCCCCCCACCCACCCCCCTCTTTCCTTCCATCCTCATCCTCCTTTTTTTAACGCCGCGAGCACACGACGCTACGAGCGACGCCGCCGGCAGAGCGACCTCCTCCTGCGGCACGCGGGAGGGGCTGAGATTTGTCGTGGCACCGTTGGGAGAAGTTTAAAAATTAAAGGCGCTCTCCTCTCCTCAAGCAGAGAGACACGCGAAGAAAACCAAACGAGATTGTTTTGGTTTTTCCAATCAATAAGCGACCTGATGTGTTTACTTCACAACTCGATGAAACTTCAACACAGACGCACTCAAAACTTTTTTTTTTTTTTTTCAGCTGAAAGTGTTTCGCTGCTCTTGTTTACCCTCGTTTTTTTTTCTTCTTTTTTTTCGATTTGTTTTGTTTTTATAATCTTTCTCTGATTCATCACCTTGGCAACAAAGTGATCGTGATGGGAGAGTGGGAGTCGCAATTTGGAGCGCTCAGTGTGAAAGCTCAACATTATGAAAGAGTGTAAATGTGTTACTGACCTATATTCTCAGCCCGCATATAGAAACCCATCCTATGAACCAGATCCCTCCTGTTTCAGCCCCATCCATCTGCTGTAAGTCCTCATCCCCAGAGCCTGGTGGGAGGTAACGCCGCGGCAGCTTCTGTGCTGTGACAGGTGGAGCCAGACCGCCGCTTGATTCATGGATAAACTGTCACAAAGTGATTCTCTGTGCCTGCCCACATCTCCCTCAGGTATTGTATCATGTGTAAGTGTATGTGTTTTTTTAGCGTGCGGGCCCGTATGAGTGTTTGACACGCGCGTGGGGTTTTTCGTCTGACACATAAATCATCAACATAATTATGTTCAGAACAACGGTTCTGAGCGGTGTCAGCTCCAATCAGTGTAAGCGCGGTGATTCACAGTGAGACGGAGGTGAAATCTCGCAAACAGTCACACACAACAGCCAGGTGAAGAAAACTTCAAAGTGGGTCAGAAGTAACTTCAAATGTAACTTCAAATAAGCTCGGAGATTCTTCGGAATACCTCTAGGCGACGGCTTGTTTTTTTAAAAACACACTGCTCTTTTCTCCCGACTCTTTTCCCAAACCTGGAGAGGTAAATAGTGAAAGCATGAAATGATTCAATATGGGATTTATTTGACCATTATATATATATATTTATATATATTTTTTTCTCTTACTTGAGATGTAGCTTATCTGAGCTTTTGGGAACAGTCTCTCCTGCAGTGTTCCAGCTTTGAAATATGCCAATATGGCTTTCAACGTCTTGTTTCATGAAAATGCCAAAGCACCAAACAATATCCCCACTGCGGCCCCTGTTAAATTATGCCAGACATGAGATGAGGAATTAGTCCCGTAATCTGATTAAATTACCATTTAATTTCACTTTAATCTTTCAACCTCTCAGCCCGAACGAATTAGTAACAACTGACGAATGTCCTGCCACCATAATTTC
Organism: Diplodus sargus; assembly: GCA_903131615.1. Lineage (NCBI taxonomy): Eukaryota > Metazoa > Chordata > Actinopteri > Spariformes > Sparidae > Diplodus > Diplodus sargus. The sequence goes on along the minus strand of CAEMYA010000083.1, from coordinate 3,020,476 downwards.
CAGTCAATTTGGTTGGCTGAGGTTGCAGAGTTGTAAGGTCACACTTATCAAGAAAGAGAGAAAAGATGATTTTAAACGCTGTCGTCTTTGCACGCGCACAATGCGGCATGCAGTGTATTACTCAGAGTTTAGTGGGGAATTTTTGTCTTACTGGAAACTTAGATTTTTGTTCATTTCAGTCCATTTTAACACGGTGTGGAGCAGAGATGTCTGACAATGGGGGCAATGAAGTTGTGTCCTCTGTATGAGCGCTGGGAGTTTAAACAACCTGCACGAGGCCCAAAACCCGCCATATACCAGCGCGTTTCTGCAGAAAAGATTAACAAGTGTTTTGTGGAGAAGACTGGTGGCGTGGCGGAGGTAGAAAGCCGGTGTGATCTGGAGCCAGCTCCAGATGGGAGGTGTCGCGGCAACTGAAAACCAGTCACTTGTCCAGTGCAGGTGAGAGTTGGTCACCTGCACTAGAAGTTCGATGCAATATTTCCTTTTCTATAAGTTCCTGTATTGCTTGCAAGCAAGAGCCACACACCAGCAGCGCGACTGATGACTCAAGAGAGGCCGTCTTTCCCTTAGCTTTTCTAATAACAAGAAACGATACATTCAATCATAACAGTCACAAGATGACTTATGACCTCCACCTCCATCTCATGATACACACAAACTTCTTTTATACTTCAACCGTCGTTGTGTGTCCTACGTCAACCTAAGGTCAAAACACTTATACATAGAAAAGGCTTCACTGACCCCCTTCAGGGTGAACTCCTTACCTAATTTCCTTAAGGTTAATTTTCACGGCACGTTATACCATAAACAACACATGAATACATCCATTCATACTCTGCAACCACATCTATCATGAGACAGAACTCATGTTGGAAGCCCACAAACAATAAGATTTCACTTTATGTATCCATATTGTTAAGTTTCACACGTAAGAACAATATATCAAAATAAGAAGGGACATTTGAGAATTTCTCTTACAGAGGAGAGCTCTGGGTTGTTGTTTTTATCAAACGTTTGGGATTAAAAAGTACATTCCAATGGATTTTTAGCTTTACACTTTGTTTTGTTGCTTCTTTTTGTGATGGCTGGCCAGCCTGAGATAAAATGACTGCCACGAAAAGTGCCTTAAAAAAGAATAGCTGGTGATGGAAAGTCAGATACCCTTTATATTAGTCCAATTGCCCAACCCAAGTGCAATCAAAAAAGCATAACTTGAGAATCTGACTACTTGTACACACTTTGAAACAAAATGAAGGCCTTGATGTTGGGGAGTAAAGTACGATAAGGTAAGGCAAACAAAGCTTAAGTCAGGTTGATTGGCGCAAGCCAACAAGCCAGAGCTCAGCTGAACAGCGATATAACAGCGATAACATCGACACCTCGCATTTCAAATAGCGAACCTTCGGGAAGAATTTCCCAAAATGGACACGCAGCTTCTTCTTGGAACCCTCATTTGCATTCGACGCCGCTCATCAGCAGACAACACAGTATCCCCGGGCTCATCAGAACAATCTGCCACCGCTGTTCCCTAATGACATCAAGGCGCGGCGGGGAATGAATGTTCACGACAGCAAGACACACTGCTTGAACACACAACGTTGATGATACACAAATTACATGGACGTGGAGGCGCTGGTTCACGCGCAAACACACAAAAACACGCGCATCATGGGAATGTGCTACTGTGTCTAGATCCAAAATCACATCAGATCAGTTATCCTCGGGGGAAGAGTCGGTTGCCGAGACGATGATGATGATGGCTTCGACTTGGACAGGGCAAGGTAAGATTATAGCACCACTCATAGACAACACAACTCGTCCGTTACCGTGACCGTTTAGGGACGACACACTATCGTTACACCCCTGGCCACCATGCAAGTCCAATATTCTTTTTGTTCAGCGGTGAGAATTTGATTTCACTTCCAATCTGTGGTAGGATCTTTTAACCGGCTCACACGACATCGTGCCAGGCTGCACATTACGCACATAAAATCACTGAAAAAGATATGTCGCCATCTCCATCCTGTTCCCTACTATCACGTTCACTGATACAGAACATTTTCTGAACAGTTGGTAATTGAGTTTGGTAAGAATCATGGCCTCCAGTGCACTCTCAATAGATGCTGTCCAAAACCATTATTCAGATATTCTGGAAATGAACCATCTATGAACATGGCCGAGGGATAAAAAAAAAAGGAAAAAAAAGAAAAAAGAAATTCAAAGCTTTTAAGTAAATTCCTCCCTCCCTCCCTTCCTCTTCCTCCTTTGGTCCCTTTTCTGAGAAAAAAGAGCTGGCCTCGACCTACGAGCAGCAAAGCATTGTAGTTTGGTGGTGGTATAATGCTGCAGAGCCAACAGAATTTCTCTGTGTCACTTTAACCCAAATGGTTTTTGTTCTGCTGAACTCTGCCTGAGCATGCTGAGTTATTTCCTCTCCCTCAACCCCGGGGCACTCGCCTGCACTAAAGCAAATAGAAAAGTCTAAAACTAGATGTGACTGAGATGGTGGAAGCACCGCAGGCATGGACGGAGATGAATACACACACAGGTGAAAGAACACACGTTTTCGTACCTTGAGACTACTGTAGAGGCCTTTTTATATCTAATGCCTAATATAATTACAGGCAGCTCTCTTTCCCCGTATAGTAACAGCTTAACACTTAAAGGCTGTCAGATCGCAGATACCTCTTAACGTCTGTGTTGTTTGCATCAGCCTAGAGCTGTCTGGCTGGCTTGGTTTAGCAAAAAAGACTGGAAACAAGGGAACAGCTCGCCTGTTTCCATCCTAAGTTAATAAAATGAGCTTACCTGCACCTTTCTATTATTAAGTAGTTATGTTAAAAATGGATTCCTTTGGACAAAGCCAGACGAGCTGTTTACCCAAGTATCCAGTCTTCCTGCTCAGCTAAACAACCACCTGGCTGCCAGCATCGAAAGTAACACTTTCCATTTCAAGTGTTTTCCGTACGAATAACATCGCAGTTCTGATTGCAGTCCATCTTTGGTTTATTGGGTTATATGCACATCATCAGTCAATTATGACTTATGGATTGTCTTTCATGTTTCCAGGTGTTTGCAGTTTGGTTAGCTTGGATCAGGCTCCCAAACGACTCGGTTAGGTTGAGGGAAACGTAATATTTGGGGTTACAATAAAGGTTTAGTCTTAAGTGACTTAACTGATGTCAGATAACAAAAAGTGACACAAGTACGCCACTTTTACACACTTATGTAATATGACTCTTGATCGCCACATGACACAAACGCCGCACTCCAGAGGGAAAGTCCATTGTGTGACCCATCCAGCCACCCTTGACTCTGACTTTTTTTTGGTCTTTATAGTAGCACACGAGAGCGGCTAGCAAGGTACACCTACAGCCTCAAACCTAAAAGCCTCAGGTCCATTAACCAAGCTGCTGTTTGATACGAGATGATTGACAGCAGGCTGATTTAACTGTACATGCAGAAATTGCTCGAGCCGTTTTTTTTCCCCCTTGCTGCTTGAATGTGAGTGAACAGTTGCCAATTTTATAGTAATTGTAGTGTAATTTTAGCTGCCATTATCAGAAGGATATTTACACAATGGTTTTCTGAGATTGGATAGTTACATTAAAAACGGGGTCTAACGAGTGGCAAAGAAATTCCCTGAAATGTCGAGCTATGCCTTGAATATAACACGACTGCTTACAAACAAACCTTGCAGAACCACATGTTCACACACACATTATATTATTTAGTATCTAAAGCATCCTTTTCCTTTACTTCTGTGAGAAACGAGACTTGACATAACATTATGGCGGGGAAGGAAAAACACACAGGGCTGAAGCGCGGCATCCTTTACGTCCGGACTCCTTTCGGCTCAGAGGACTTGCACCTAAACATGCTTATCGCAGTCAACAGACAGCAAAAGGACTGTGACACATGCTTTTGTCTCAACCCACGGCCACCACTCCCACCGCTCTCTCTCTCTCTCCCCGCCTCCCCTTTTTCAATTCACTTCTATTATCACGGACGCTTCCAGAACAAACAAACGGGTATCCACCAATTAGCGCTGTCAGCCTTGCGCCCTCCGTGAACCTTCCTGTTTGCTCGAAAATATATCAGCTTTTAACAATGTGACAAGAAAACGGGCTGCCGCGCTGGAGCTCGCTGCAAAAATTCGCCCTGCTCCAGAACATCAGCGTGATAGCGTATAGCCCGGGAAGGCTTCCAGCGATACGGCCCACGTTGTATCTGAAGCTTTGGGGGGGCGAGATGGGAGGATTTCAGGCTGTCAGAGTTAAGAGGTCTGGATTGGACATTTTTCGGAGAGTAATTTGTTGACTTGCCTGCTTCGGCCTGGGCCGGTTACAACACTGCAGATTGCTTTGCCCCCAGACCGACTTAATGCAGCCTTCTGTAGTGCGAGGCGTGCAGCAGATCCTCTCTGGCATTATCGTTTCCCTTCCCTTCTGCCTCTCTCAGTCCATCGCGTGCACACAGCTCGCAGAGTAATAAAGGCCGAATGTAAATCATCCACAAATTAGCTGAGAATGCACGACTGAGAGAGGGATTTAGCCAACTTTTTTTTTTTTCCAGAAGGAAACCGCGATGCCGAGCGTCAAGTGAGGCTCGTATTCTTCTGCACAAATGTGATTAATGAGATTGACGCGGCGCGCTAATGCTGATTTCCATACATGTGTCGAATGTATGGCTCAGCGTGCACCGCCGTCATTAACAAAGTCTTGGTGTGCCTCCTAATGAACGAGACGAGACTCCCTGTCCTCCCCGCAGATGAAGATGTACGATCACATATGGAAATGAAATGAAGGCTCTGACCCTCATCCGGCTGCTTCCCCGCTAACACAATTATCAGACATGCAACACGGCTGTCTTCCCCCAGCCTGGTGAGGAAAGCGATGGGATTTGGTATTTTTCGGGAGTGTGCTACCACAGCGATTTCTAAAATATATAAAACAGGTCCAGAATTTGGATTACTTTTTGGTATCTGTCAGTTCCTAAAAGCAAATGTCCAATAAATGTACAATATATAACTTCCTGATTACTTTACTTTTTAACCGATTAAAATGTGGATTTATCTTCACTCCTGTTTATCAACCTGACTATAGCACATTCCGTGGAAACCAACCTCCATGATGCGGAGGGGAAATGTACTTTATTTCATGATTGTTATGTATCAGGGAGGTATGGGGGACACCAGAGTTTCTGGTAAGTGTCTGAATTGTGTTTCTTGGCCATATTTGGTTACATTTCACTGCAGCAATGTGGAGAAATCTCACCTCAAAGTCACTTCCGAACTGAATAAACTCTATTAACAGTATCCTGACCTTTGACCTTTTGTTGTGTTTGTCGTTGCTCACTGACGTTATCTTGCAGCTAATGTACGGTGAAGTGATCCAGCTGTTTGGGACGGATGAGCACTGTGTCATGTAGCCTGGGTTAAAACACAAATGATCACTGCTCTTGTGAATGAAACACCACTGCTGATGAAAATGTATCTGTTGCACCACAAGGTCACACCAACATTATCTTGTTTAGTAACGTTTTTTTTCTGCTGATGATGCTCAAATGTTCGAAGGCAAATAAATGCTTTCACGGTTAGTTCATGTTAAGCCGTGTTAGTTCACTGGAAACTTGAGTAAACTCGTGGATTTCTCTGGGTTGATCAAAGCACACAAATCAACAGAATATTTAACAAAGGTCTAGTCATTTTTTGATATTTTAATGCGGTATTTCTACCCATTACACCGAATGTTCTCTTTTGGACTGGAATGTATACACTTGATATACACATCTCACCACGCTGGCGTTCTTTTTACAATAGCCTTCCCTCTCTACCATGTTGATTGATGACTCCTGAGCCTGATCCTCCATTGGAGCTGACTTGCAGCATCGCCTTACGTATAGTAGTAGCCTGAGTTGTTTATGACTAGCATCTGCTACATCTGCATTGGGGACAGGTGGTCTATTCATCACAGTTTGCATGCACACAAAAGGGAAAGGAAGTGGTTAATCATAATAAATGTGTAGACACAGAGTAAAAAACTGCAAATTTATTGCAGAAACTACATAAAAATTGAAGGTGGCGGCAGCAGGGTAGCGGTGATAGTCGGGTGGCTTGCGGGGTTCCAGGGGATGGCATACATTTTTTTTGCTGTATTTGGTTAAAACTCCCACAGTGTGAGCCCACCCAAGGGCAAGTAAACAGTCTTGAGGCATTCTGAGGTAATTATAATACTATTAGTGCCGTAACAATCCGGCCCGAGTGGAAGCTACATCGGAAGTGACAGAGAGCAGATGACCATTAGCAGTTGTCAGTTCTAATGCCGAGATCAGAACAATGTCTCAACCCATGTGGCACTCTGTCCTCGTCTTCATTCTTGCTCTCTAGCACCTCAAAAAAAAAAAAGCAAAAATACCTTAATTTCTTTTCATACAACAGAGATA
>CAEMYA010000083.1:2993505-3011337 GCA_903131615.1 Diplodus sargus | reverse complement strand
GAAGCTCGGGAGAAGAGAATGACTCAGGACAATTTCGTGTGTCAACGCAAACGGCTCTGACAGCACATCTGAGCGCTTTATGATGCGCTGGTGACTCAGGGGAGTTCGGAGGGAAAAGAAGGTCGCACAGGGGTCCCACTTAGGCCTCCCCATGAAGTGCCTGCATGAACGCATACGTAACAAGGTCAATCATGCAGCAGTAGCATATTTAAGAGTTACACATACATTAGACGGGAGGATAGTTATGCTACAAACCACTCACATATGGCCCATTAGGAAAAAAAACGATTCATACATCTAAATTGCTACAAATCGTTACACAGAGCCCCTTTAACTTTTTTTCCTTTTTTTTTTTAACTGACAGAGCAATAATTTAATCCCAAAAAGGAGCGCAGCAGTGAGAGGACATCTTGTGTTTGTTTACAACCCGGTGATGTGCGTCTGCAAGCGATGACTGCATACTGTATTAGACTGCACACGTCTAGCAATTTGGCAACTTTGAAATGCGAGCCCTCTTATGAAATGATTACACTCGGTAGCGAGTTGCCAAGCCTAATTACCTTATTTAGCATTCCCTCTGAATCCTCCTGATGTAAGGGCAGCCTACATACAGCAGTAAGCATTTCGGTCTTGATGTCTTGTAATGAGTTCGCACAAAAAAGTGGGGGGAATTATGCACCATACGCATATGTTGGAATATTTAAACTCAGCAAAGGGGACTGAACTCCCTTGATATGAGTCAACTTGCATTAACCTTGTTTTGAAAAAGTAACCGCTGGCTGGCATGTCTGAGATTCAAGCAAAAGCATGCGTCTGGAATTTCGAAGTGCTTTGAGATCAGAGGGAATGTTGATGGAGAAGCTGATGGAACTTCCTGCGTAGCTTTGAAGTGAATAGCTATTATTCAAGGTGTTTTCAAGGCTGATGTTTTGTAGATATTTAATTCCTGTGAGTATGTTTTTTAGAGTGCAGGCGAGGGGCATTTTGGTTGTAAGCCCCTGACATTAAGTTCACAAAGTCACACATTTGTGATTGTACCTGGGTTATGGAATATCCGACTGGAGTGGGGTGTTTACTGACATCTGAACAGCATCCAGCAGATGGAAAATAACTTGCTTTCACATTTTGTTTATTCTGTTTAATAAATTCGTTTTTTACATTCAGTTCATTCAAATTCATTTTTACATTCAACTGGAAGCAAATGAAGACTTAACTGGCGTTTGCCAGCAGCTAATTGAATGATGTAACATGCGCACAAAGTGTTTCATACTGTATCACCGAGTTTTCTCGCTGATTTGATGGGACCTGATGTTCCATGGCGACAGCGGCGAGGACTATTTCTGTACCAGAGCAGATCGCAGGTGCTGTCCACAAAGTCACTATCGTCAAGGTTTTTTATATTGTGCATGCACCGGACTGCACCAAGAGCGGTGGTAGATGGTTGGTTAAGGTCGTTTCTTTGAAGTGAGTGATTGTGGTGACTGAAACACAAAGACGCAGTGATAAAAACAAGAATAACTTAAAAAAATACATACTAGTTATCAGATGATGCAACTTCCAAGCTATAATTTATCACAAAAGGATATGAGGACACTTTTGTGAAAGCATTGCTACACCAGTGGTAGCTTGAATTCATATGGATATGGATAGGAGAGCCAGTACTTATCTTAGGTTAAGTGTCTGATTCACTGACAGTTGAGTACCTGCACTGTTACGATTTTGATCAGGTTTTACACACGTGAAGCACTATTTGTATTGCATTCAATCAACTTAAAGTGACTTAAATGAGGAACTTTGAAGTGTTTATGAAACAGTCTCGTGATTCCTCTGATGGTTATAAATGACCTGTAACAGTAAATGAGACCTTCAGCGAAAAGACAGCTATATTTATATAGTAATTATTAAGGCCTGTGCTCAGGTCTGATCACATATATCACATGTAAAATCACATATAAATATGTTACCTCATCCTGCGATCGCTCCGTCACTTGCTCCATTTATATTAAGTCAGTGACTTACGAATGCGACAGCAAGCACAGCACTGGCAATGTATCAGTCAGTATCGGTGCCACCTGTGTTTGGCAGGAACCTTTAACTACATTCATGAGTCACCCAGAGCACCAGAGCACTCCGTGGCAACCCACAAGTAAATGTACAACTCTCCCTCTCCAAGTGTATACATACATGGTAGAGCTGGGGATTGTATGAGGCGTCTCCCATTCTGACTCTGTGTCTTGAAAGACATGCAGTCTGGTGGAGCTCTAGAGGCACAAAGCGGGCGCATGTGTTGTGTTTACTGCCACCGCAAAATGAGAAACTCTTGTTCCTGTATGACCCCGTCTCTTGGAATTGCCAACGGGAAAGCAGCAGCTAAGTGCGAGGGCACAAACTGGGGATGTGGTAGAGAAAGTGAGACACACCTCAGACTTGGATGTTACATCACCATTGGGAAAGGCTCAGAAGTCAGAGTTAACATTGAGTGGATAATATGTTGAGTTTTTATTAATAAATGTGTTTGTTGAAAAGAAAATAACATGTAATTACTGTATATGCCAACAGATATCTGTGCTATAAGTACACAGCAAAAAAAAAAAAATCCTCTTTTTATCTACTACACCAGCACATTTTTAAGAAGATTTTTAAAAAAGTCCTCTCATTAATTTTACGATCTCAGAATAGACTCCAACCGTACACACGTACTTGACTTTTCCCCAATAATAATCTTTTCAGGTATATGCATTTTAGACGTTACTTGCAGAGCAATCAGGCATCTCTGCCTTTATCTCCGCGCTGGTACCACTGCTCTAATGATGCATGAAAGTACTTAACTCACTCACCTTGACATTGTGTAAGCGTGCGTGCGTGCGTGTGTGCCACATTAAAGATGAAGAGAGAAAGAGAGAGAGAGTGAGCGAGCGAACGATTTGAAGAGCAAGACCCAAGTGAGAGGAGGAGTGACACAGAAAACGGCGTGAGCGGCACAACGCATGGGGGGGAGAGTGTGATGGAGAGAGACGGAGAGATGATGATGATGATGTGTGCTGTGAGTGTCTTCTGCAAAGCACTCGTAGAAGTGAATCACCAGCTAGTGCACAGAAGGTGTCCCAGCCCCGGTGCTGCCACTAGCTGTGGATGACACATTTGCAGCGGCAGTTTCATAACACTTAATTTGCACGCACGCTAATAAGCCAACGAACGTGTGTCTCCGGCAGTATTTATCTTATTCGTTCCAGTGGTGTTTCTGGCTGACACGCGGTAAACAGGTTCATCAACAGACCTAAGAGTGACGCAATCCTGTTCACACCGAGACAAATCCTGCTCCTGTGTCGATTCTCTGTTTCTCTGGATATGAGTCACTCCTTGGTCAGTTATCACACTGCAGATGATCGGGCAAACAGCGTTTCTTGGGAAGGTTTGCGTAACACGGAGGTGAGTGAGACAGGGAATTGACCCGACTGCAGACAATCCAGGCAGGCAGAGAATGAAGTTGGTTATACACTGCAGGCCTGATGGGAGAGGAAAGGTGAGCAGGTGGATGGGGAAGGTCAGGGGGTGGGACTGCCGCCGCCGTTGACCTTATATAACGATCTTTCTCTGTCAGTGACACAAGTCGAAACGCTATGTCTGTGTGACACTGGCAGTAGGATTCTTAAACCTGCTCACCTCCAGTCACTCTGAGCATCGACTGCATTCCAACAGGACTGGTGATGGATTCATGTGCTGCTCGGATGGCCCCACAAGCCAGAATGTGGGAGCAGCGTGGACGATGGTTTGCATTTGACTTCCAAGTTGTTGCCCCAACTTGATTGGGGCGTTCACATTAAGTTTTTCTGATTATTCCAACACCAAAAGAATACACTATTAGAGTCTACAGTCATGCCAGTAGCTGGCTCAAAGCATGTGATTTGTGCTAAATGCTAACATCAACATTCTTATATGCTCACAGTGACGAAATTATGAACATGCTGATGTTTAGCAGGAACCATGCTCACCATTTTAGTTAAGCCTGTTAGCATGCTAATGAGCACTGTGGCTGAAATGACTCAATTAAAAGGTAAGCATGTCAAGAGAAAATTCTCAAAGTATTTTGACAATCAATTGTTGAAGTGAATTTCAACCAAAAATGACCTATTGCAGCTAAGAAAAATCTAACAATTTTAGAAGAAAACACTCAAAGTTATAACATCTGTGTATTGTGTTGCAGAAGTTAGCATGCTAACCAGCAAGCCCCATCCCTGTCCAACATTCTTGTGCTAGTTGTGTGAGCGCCAACGCTCCCCAGACCACAAAATGCACGGCTAACCAAGCTAACTAGCTAACAGCAGCTACATTTAGCAACAAGTGGCCAATTCTTTTACATTGCACATTTAACCACAGATAAAGACAGGCCAACTGAAGATGACAGGCGACAAAACAAGTGACCATTAGGAAATTGTAGTGAGGTGTACATTTTCAACTGAGAGAATATTCAATAATAAATAATAAAAACTGTATTGATCGCAGTGAGAGTTATCAATAAGCACTTACTCACTGGAGACATTTGAATTTGTCCACTAAGGACCTCAATATATGCTATAGATTTAGCATCAGTCGTTGCAGAGATCTGCACAGAAGTAAAACAACCATACAACACTGCTATCTTTATAGCCGCTTGTATTGCTAAAAATAAAAAGATGACTCAATATAGGCAAGGTAGAATCGCTCCAAGGCCAAAGGTACAGTGCCTCTTTTGGACAACATATACAGAGTAATAGTCAGACACATTTTTAAATCTTAACCATTTCAGCACAGTGATGGTGCCTCTTTGTGTCCCAGCTCCCAGCCCCCTCTCCTCCTCTATCTCTGTTATCTAGGTTGGAATCAGTGGGGTTTTTTGGCTGCCAGACTGGCCAACAGATGCTGATTTGTTAAACCTGAGAAAGCACAGCGAGACTCCTGAACGCAGCCTCATTCTCTGGCATATTCTCCCTCTACAAGCCCACTTTGCGCTGGTGGTGGGTGTGCGGCGGAACGGAGCGGAGGGAGATCAAGTGACCAAAATCTTTTTGCCTCGGATCCATCTGCCGTGGGGAGGCGAGCGCAACTGGACTGTGTTCACACTCGACAAACCGCTGACTAATCCGGGCCAATTACAACACAAGCACATTAAAGCGCGGCGAGAGAGATAGAAGTCAAATCCCTCATTTGTGAAACCGTGTGTGTTTAATGAACGGTGCCGTTATCATCAGCGCCGTTGATCACAGGCTGAGAAATCCATTCGGCAGAGGTGCACAGTCGACTTTATGGGAGTGTACGCCATTTCTCACAATGGCACAAACAGATTCATTATTTGAATTGTAATTTTCCCCCCGTCGGCACAATTAATGAATCAGACTTTTCATCGTCACAGCTCAGTGGTACTGAACAGGTCAGGTTATTAAAAAGTCATTGCCGCTTCACTCAGTGATCTCAGGCAAAGGACTAAATTAGATTGGTAATGTATGATTGCCCTCAACTGGTCATTATATTCGAAGTTCATGCTCATCGAGGAGCAGAATGTCCACACTTCTTAGGTGTAAGCCGATATCAGTCAAACACAAAACGTTCTGTTCCTCTTGTAATCACAAACGTTCCCTCTTTGTCAGGATCTCTCGTGAAAACCCGGCGTCATCCAAACTGCTTCCCCATCTGCCGCAACCGCGACACGAGGAGCGTCTCCTCCGCGCGCTTACATCTCCAGCCCTGGCATCGTGTCTGCGTTGTTGACAGGGGGATAAAGCGACGCAGTCGCTGTTTGAATTGATCCCCCGCGAAATGACACGACGTCTTGGCGGATGAGGCATTGTGTCCCGTCCCGCGGGGGGAAAGACGGTTCGCCTTTTGAGCAGGAAGTGACTGTGAGCGGTGAATTTCACTTCCTTTCGGCATTAATCAGCAGAAGGGGGGGATTTATTTTTAACATCCTCTCTGTGAGATACTGAGTGCGCTCCCTGTCCTTATTTCCCAGGAAATAATAATAAAAAAAAAGAAGAAGTCACAGGCCCTTATGAATATCGCTGTCAGGGGAAGAGAAGGAAGGGAAATGACTATAAAATTTCGTGACTGTCTCTGCTTTATTCTTTTGTCTCCTCGTTCTTATTCTCCCCTTGTCGCCCCCATTCAAAAAAAGGAAAGGACATTTTTCCTGAAGGAGAACCAAAAGTCAACAACTCTTGTGGCCCTATCTGCTTATACCCCTCTCATCTTTCCGTCTCCGACCCGATCCCTTCTCTCTAACTCGAGTCACAGGCCTTTTTTTCCGAAATTCATTCCAGCCTTGATGGATATACCAAGCACCGACGGCTTTTGATTTAGGCTTCTGATGCTGTCTGCCTCCCCTAACATCCACTTTGGGTGCAGCGCTCCATCACATTGATTTCTCTGAAGATGAAACTCTGATTGAACAGACCTCTCTTGGCGGCCGAGGGGACCCCACGCGTGTCTTGCACCGTTACGGCATATGAAAGAGGACGTGTCCTGCCCGATCGACTGGCAAACGACGCAAGGCAAACGAACCGGCGCACCTTATACCGCGTGACCTATATTTGAATATGAGCCTTTAATGTAAAATTAGTTCTATCTCAGTTCCTCTGAACTTAACTCTGCACTGTCAGGATGAAGGCTACAGAAAGGTAGCGTTCAATTAAACGGCTTCTTCTCAGACATTTTGCTCAGCGATGCTTACAAAGTGTGATAGATAAAATCCCAAGTGACCCAAAGAGTAGAAATAGAATTCTTTGTGCCTTTTTAATTCTGTCCCCTCCTCTTTGAAGGGTTTTTAAATCACAGCTCACGTTTCCACACAGGATTCTTTGTACTTGGACGATGATTCCGCAGCACGATAAACCTCCGATCACTGCCAGCGCAGGAAGAGCTGTGTCCTCTATGTATTGGGGGGAAAAACAAGGGGTGTTGAGGCCAGGGTGCTGGACGCGTGTAGTGCATTTGACCTTCATGGCAGAGCCCAGAATTCCCATCCTGCCTCAGGCCAAACATTACAGGGCAAGTTCACCCACAAATGAAAATTCAGTCATTGTCTGCTCACCCTCATAATGATGGAAAGTCGGGTGAATTAGTTGTAGTCCAGAAAACATTTATTGAGTTTCATGGCAAAACAGCACCGCAGCCTTATTGTCAACGACTGAAGTAGTTGGGGACTTTTTTTAAAATGTAAAAAAGCAACCAAAAAAATTACATAAATGTCTTTGGAAGACCCAAGATCAATAGATGTTGAAAATCAAAAAAATTAATAAATAAATTGTAAATTAGGTCTTCTTAAATGATTTGGGGATCTGAGGGCTCACGGGATGAGTTATATGGAAGCATTTTTATGGATTGTTTTTTTTTCCCCATCTGCTTCAACCTGCAACCCTGTTTAATGTGAAGCTCCCAAACTATTTTGCAGACTACACAATTTCACCTGACTTTCCATTGTCATGGTGAGCAGACAGTGAAAGTACATTTTTGCGTGAACTTTTCCTTTAATGTTGTTCTTTAACCACGATCTCGCCCTTACCTTAAAGGTGCAATACCTCATACTCCCAACATATAGGAGTAACATATCACCAAAACAATAACTGCTAACTGCCTTTAAGTGTTTTTTTGTTTTTTTACATCCATGAGTGTAGCTATTGGTAGCTTGTTAGCCCCGTTAGCTGTGCAGCTACCTGGACTACAAGGGGAGTGTTGGTGTTTACACAGGAGCTCTGGACTGCTAGGAGAAAGAGGTTTTCAGACCTGGGGCTAGCTGGTTGGCGTGCCAACTTCAGTGGATCAACACAATACTGTTTAATTCTTCACATTCGTTTGATCATTTTTAGTTCATTCTTTAATGTTTGGAACGAAAGTCCTGACATATTGCGCCCTTCAAAATAGTAAGCGACCGCATGCAGTAGCCGAGTTCCTGAATACACATTTGACATTCAAATACGAATGCAAATGAATATTTATAGTTGGGGCTGGTGGATATGCTTGTTATGGGGCATGTGTTTGAGTTTTTGCCAGTGCCTTGTGCAGTCAGGCACGCGCAGGTGGTGCTGAGGTGTGTCTGACATCAGAATGAAGGTAGCCTCTGCATAATTCAGCTGAACCTGTCTCCTTTAGTCTCCTATATCCCTCTCCTTTCTCACCCCCCTCTCTCTCTCACACACACACACCTCTATCCTCACATAACTCTGCCCATTTTCAAATCTAACTCTCACTTTCTCTCCGTCTCCCTGTGTGTATCCGTGTAGTTTTTTTTTGGGGGGTCTTTTTTGAAGATTTTTCAGCGCCTTAACCTTCGAGAGATCATAATAAATCTGCTGCACCATTCACGAGCTCTGATCAGGTTGCGTGCTCGGCTTCTTAGCGACGGCTCATTAAACCAGGGGCCCCGCACACCCACCACAGTTTTGGGAAATTATTTGATCACTGGATTCTTTAATTATTCATGGACGCAGGCTCTAATTAAATAAATGTGGTGACTTCTCCATTGTGTTACTTATCTTGTTCTGTATCCCAAAATAAATGGATGTTGAAAGGGAATTAAGGGGAAGCTCTGATGGTGATTCGTCATCAAGGAGAGGCTTCTTTTAAAAAGTCGCTGCCTTAATCTTACACATGCTGCACCCCGTTCTTTTGCGAATGAAGCTGCAACAGCTGGTGCCGGTTCACAGTTCAGTGGATGGTTTCGTAGTCCTGTGACCAAAGGGACTACATTTCCAGGTTAGTACTGTAATACTGCGTTGTTTGTAAGAAAAGGAAAAAAAATGGATCAAGACCAATCCATCAGCTCCACTTGTATTCTCTTTAAAAGCAGGAGTTGCACAGTTTTAAAGCATGCTCCCCTCACAGTAATGTGAAGTGACAGGAGCTGGTGTCACTGAGTTGGTTGAAACATTAATACCAAAGCCATGAAGATGTCATACATAAAGATAAAAAACCCCAAACAAAAGCATATTCTTCAAGCATTTCTGACGTTACTCGGCGAGAGCCTCCATTCATAATTAATTTCACAGGTCAATTCGAATGTAAAGATTGCGGCTGGGGGCAAATCTATTGTCATACAGTTCAGTGTTTACATCTTACTCTCATCCGTAACCGCTGCGTGAAAAGAGGGCTGTGTGCGTAAGCAGTCGAAAGGGGGGCTAAAGAACTGTGTGTTCCCAGTTGTGCCTTATGTCACCATCTGATCAAAGCGAGAACGCTCAAACACAAACTAAAAGAAGGAGAGAGAAAAAGATAAGCTTTAAAAATGCACACACATGCATGCATTGGGCTGCTTTAGTATATCCTCCGGGTATTGAGTAAGCCTGCGTCTTGATGTTCCCCTGATGGTTACATTTATCACATTGCATCAGTAGAAAATCCCAAATAAACCTTTTAACAGGCTTCTTCTCAGTAATGCAGCAAATAGGCCTCTTATCCTAGAGGCCAATGGGTTTAACTTGGTTTACAAAGCCAATGATACAGACTTTTGTGGAGGGAGTTGCAGGATTGGAGCAAGAAAATGTTTTTTTCAGCTGTGTGAATAGTCAGAAATACATACATATTGTACTATTGTAGGCATTTAAGATTGACAGATTGATCCAGATGTTGCTCATGTCACAATACTTATATTTTTTTATAGCCTCATCAACTAAAATATGTTTCATTCTTTGATTGTGTTATCTAATAGGGTTGTGTAATGTATCGTTCACAGTGTGACCTGTCATTAGCTGTTTACCTTAACTCAATAAAAATCAGTGGTGGAAAAAGTCCCAAAGACCTGTACTCAACTGCAAGTACAGGTACATTACTGAAATATTACTCAATTACACTGTTATTGAATTCCATATGTCAGAGATTTCATTGGCCGGTTTGTGACTGGATAGCCTTATTGGCTACAAAAATTGCACATGAAAGGTTTCGATATTCATTCAAATTGTTATTTTAAAAGTAACTGAACAGATTACATTACATTTGCATTTACATCTACGGGTATTTAGCAGACGCTTTTGTTCAAAGCAACTTATAATAAGTGCATGTGTCGTGGTACACGGTGTCATGCATTCTTAAGTTCAAGTAAAATTACAGACTTGAAAAAAATCCTTTTAAAGCATGAGAGCTATTACCTCAAAAAAGGACTTCATCAGAGCAATTTGAGTATTTCTGATTAGTTACTTCCACCCCTCGCTAAGAATAGAAATACAAACAGAGGACTGAAATCTACTGTTGCTACAGCCTTTTTTTAAAACAGGTGAAAAAGAACAGCTTTGTGCCAGAAAACTCACAGTATGATAAGTTGACAAGCACTAAATGACAGGGTAAAAGAACATTTCACTTATATTTTGCTTTTGTTTTATTAAATATTTACACAAATCCAACACATGCGAATAAACGAACGCCTACGCAGATACTGTGTTGTGATATACCGAGCTCTTCTGATTATTGTGACGTGGTAGTCATTTGAGTGGTGGGTTGTTCTTGTTCCTGTCTGCAGTCTACTCACCACGTCCCGTACAGCGTCTGCGTCTCTTCACACGTGGACTCAAACAGGATGTAAACAAACTGAAGAAAGCTTTAACAAAAAATACAAAAACAACAAGTAATTTGTTTTTTGTTTTTTAAAAAAACACTTCGAAGATTTCACGTCACATTCGATTTTTGTGAGTCACTGAGTGAGTGAGTGAGCGTGAGTGTAGATCTGCCGATTATCAAAATCAGCCTGAAAAGCGAAGCTCGTGTGTTCTGACACCTGCGAGATGCCGTACTTCGGAATCCGGAAGCGTAGCTGCTGTCATCCAAACAAACAACATGTAAGCAATATATTCACGATTAAGACATTATTTACTGATATTTTTTCCACAGTTCTCACTTTGACGCTTGTGCGAGAGCTGCCAATTTGTTCTTTTGACGTAAAGAGAGGCGACAATAAAGCGTGAACCGGCTAATTAGCTAGCCAACTGTGAGCGAAAAGTTAGCTGGGAGGCTACGTAAGTTAGCAAACTTCTCGACTGTGCTGCCACATCGTCACAAACTGACAACAGGGCCGCACTCACTTTTTAATACGTTGTCAATGAGTGTCAGACTGTATAAGCTCGATTGTTTGACCGCTTATCGATGTGTGCTGTTATAATTATAAGTAAATCCGGAAAATCATACTGTAAGTTAGCTTATTCTTAGTCATTGCATTCTCTTGTTAATAGACTTATTAAGATTAGGAATGTGTAAATGAAGAGTAAAACCCTATTTGACATGTTTTAGCTCGTATTTTTAAGCTGCTTATTACTGTGTGTTAACCATGAACTGGTAGTAAGTAGGAGAAATCCTACTGTAGCTTAGTTGCAACATTTTCTTATTAATACACTTTATATGGTTAGGAATGTGGAAATGACAACAACAAAAAAAATGGTTATAGAACTAAAATTAAGCTCACATGAGCGTTAACTAGTAAGTTTTTGTCTGAACATGGGTGATGAAGAAGATGCCGTCTAATGGATGATAGATTGATGCAAATTAACTTGAGTAACACTGCTTTCTGTATTGGTCACAGGGGTTGATTTTGGAGATGTCATCAAGAGGGGCCGTCCTCCATTTGCAACCCTTCTGTGCAAGTCTAGAAAGCGTGACTGAGGAAGACTGACTTCAACTCTATTTGGATAAGTTGTTTTTAAGTCAGCCATGGCTCGGGAGGAAGAAGAAGAGCAGCTGACAGCCGATGGGCCCAAAGAGGTGGACGTGTTCACATCAGTGCGTTGCCTGGGTTACCTGTCCAGCGTCAACCTCCTCGTGGCGGTGTGCGTCGGCATGTACGTGCGCTGGGAGGTGACGAGCGAACCGATGATCCTGGTCATTTTCATCCTGGGCCTCTTTGTCCTGGGAATAGCCAGCATCCTCCATTACTACTTTGCCATGGAGAAAGCCAGTCTCAGCCTGTTCCATTTGTGGTTCGGCTTCCTGCTGGGCCTTCTGTGCTTCCTCAACAGCCCCGCCTTGGATGAAAACGTCAAGGAACTGGTCGCCAACTATCTCCTCTTAGCCAGCGTCATCATGAAAGCGGTGTGGGCTGTGACCGAGCGAATATGCAGCGCCATCCGTTACAAACCCGCCTTGCTGACGTCAACTGAGCTGCTGGAGCTCCTGGGATTTGGCATTGCCAGCACAACCATGCTTCTTCACAAGTCAATGGCCATAATAGGCTTGGTGGTGGCACTTGGGGCTCTCATTGTGGACCTGAGGATGAAATCCCTGCTGGCTTTGCCCAATCTGGCAACTTTTGCTTTGGTTACCTCGCTGGCGTTTTTCAAAGCCTTAGGCATTGCAGCAAACCCATATGCATTGAGCTGCTACCTGGGCAGGCTGCTGTGCGAGCCCGTCTTGGATGTGTACTTCAGCGGGCTGGGGGCCACCGAGCGCTGGATACCAGTGCTCTCCATGGGGAAGGTGTGGAGGAGGCTGTCCCTGCTGCCTCTGAGTCTGACCGAGCTGGCCTTCTTTGTCCTGGCTGCCTTAAAGGTACATTCAGATAAAAAATTAACAGCTTTTATTATGCGAGTCTTGAGGGCTTCTGTGTGGCTTTCAAACTCAACCATTCTTACATTTGTAATCATATAAAACAGTTTTTTTGCATGTCGGAGCTTTTTCATCAGCATCGGCTGCCAGCCAAACAGATGACTACTAATTTTAAGTCCATCTGGGATCTTAATTATATTCATTTTTGACTTAATAAAACAGTTTTGATTAACAAGTTGCGATTTGCGATGCATAAACATTTTACAACCTTTAGCCTCCGTTTCAAAACAGTGCGAGCAAGCATGAAGATAAAGAAACGTGCCTGTCTGTGTGAGTTCTGCTCCCAGATGCTCTATAAGAACATGTGTGTGCTTGCACTCTGCTAAGAGGTTGTGTCCTGTGGATATGAGAGCTCAGAGTCACCTTATTCATGAACAAACGCATTAAGATGATATGCAATTTATTCAACTGTGCCTTTACAAATGTTTATGGGTTTAATGAATGAATGAATGAATGAATGAATGAATGAATACATTATCTTTACCTTTTTCTAGCAAAGCCATCACCAGACACATTGCATACACATTGAAATGAGCAATATGTTGAGCAGGGCATGGACTCAGATAAACGTGAGGATGAAAATGATGACATAAATTATGTAGTTGAATGAGTCCTTAGAGCCACATGGTTTAAGTCATGTTGGCATAGGTTTATTGTATAAATAAATAAAACTGTACAAATGCAAGATAAGACATGAGATTAAAAATGTTCTGCCTAAAAATAAAGATAATTTAAGTTTATTAAGAGTGCATTTATGTGTCTAGTTAAACAATATATTACACTACAGAGCACAATTTCCTGCTTTATATATTAAAGAAAAAGTGTCAACAAATAAATAGATAAATAAGGTCAGGCATAGTTTTGAATGTTAATAACTACTACAGAGCGAGTGGATTAAAAGGCACAAGAAGCCCAACTCTCTTATAAAAACAATTTACTTCATGTTACAATTAGGTAGCTTAATAACGTATGCAACAGCAAAATGATTAAGATAAGTGTGTATGATGGAATAGTGACATACTGCCAGGGGCAGCCAAACTTTGGCTTATTACAGCCGGGCATGCCCCCAGACCTCTATAGCTGGCTACTTTCTCCAACTAGCTGGCTCCACGTTCATGTGGAGAGCCCTGAACGATCAATACAGCACTTTGTTTAACTTGGTTACATATTTCGGGGCTGTGTTTAATGACTCTTACTTCTCGCCCTCTATAGCTTGGCCACTTGGAGCAGTGGTATCTGGTGATCCCGGGCTTCTGCCTGTTTGGCCTTCTCTGGTCCATCTGCCACGTGATTGTGCTGATCACGATATGGGGCTTCCACACAAAGCTGAGCGAGTGTCAGAAGGCGTGGCGGGCCCAGCGATCCAGTAGCCGGAGTCTGGAGCAAGTTATGGCCTCCAGGGGCATCAGACACTTCTGCCTCATCTCAGAGCGCCTGGTGTTCTTCAGCATACTGTCGACGGTCATACTGGGAGCCGTGTCCTGGCAGGTAGGAGAGACAAGAGGGATTACTACCAAGTTTGCAAAGCATCTTTAAACGATAAAAGGTTTTTAATTTATTGTCCTTTTTAGATAATTTCATACATAGCAAGGGTCCTGCTCCAATTCTGCCTCTTGCAACACTTTGAGTTTCGTGACAAGCGTCTTTAAACATAATCCACAGCCATGTTCTAAACTCTGGACACAGATGCTAGTGGCACTGTGTTGTGAGTAGTTACTCCCCAAGCTGAGGCACTTCTGCTGTCATGCGGAACCAATTTAATTAGTGCTTTAATATCCCTATCTACTTGCATAAAGAGCAGCAATAACTTATTTAGCCTTATTAGACGTTTACCCTGTAAGAGTCTCATGGGCCTGAGTCCTAATTTGAGATGTGCACATTGTTGATGCCAGTTGCAAATTTGCTCCGAGAACGTGGGAGCTGTCTGCAGTCGCATATGAGAAGATAAGCGTTTGGCTCTCCCTGTGTATGTTTTACAGCTTTTTATTCACCTTTTGCTGTTGGAATACAGTAACATCTGGTCAACCACTTAAATCCACACACACAAAATAACAGCAACCTTGGTACGATCAAATAGCGTCAGCAATAAATGCAGCCTTTGTGAAAACAGGAATATTCAGAGAGGCGTTGATCCAACGCTATGCAAATGATGTTTAAGGCCACTTTGGAGTCACTGCTTTTGGATTTAAGTGGATGATCCACCAAAATGAATGTTTAAGTTCAAAGACATTATTATTTCGATTATATTTATTACGTCTTCCTCCAAAAGTCTGAGCGAAAATGCGTTCAGGTGCGTGTTGTTTGAAAAGCAGAATCGCGCCTCTGTGCAGTCTGTAACAAATTCTGAATGCTCTTAAGTGCAGAGATGCTCTGCAGCTTGCTACAATCGATCATCAATCTGTGCGCACCACTACTGGATTGCATAATATTATAAAAGTCCTTCTTTAGACTGTATTGTTCTTCCGTGCTTATAATATTCAGGCACTGGAGAACACAGCAATACACATTTACGGGATATAATACTTCATAAAAGTTCAATGAGCGAGTGAAACACATTTTTCTACTCAGGCATACCCTCGGCTGTCCAATATATTCTGCAGACTCAAGTGTGGCTCCACTTAACCATGCAGGTATTGATTTGCATCCTCAGATACATCGCCGTGCTATGAAATCAAAGTGGCTTTTTGAGGATGCCAAATTGCATTGTATTATACCATCAGTGACTCCAGAAATTGATTGCACTTAAAGCCTTACAGTGCTTTGTGAAACACGAGCTGCTTTATGTTACTACGTGGTGTGATGTATGAGTGTGTGTGTGTGTGTGTGTGTGCGCGTGCGCAAGAATGCGTCCTGTATGTGACTAGTTGACTTTTAAGCATTAAATCTAGAGAAAAGAAACTTCAAGGACGTGACAAGACGATAAAAAATTACAGTAGTTTTACTCTACACACTCGAGGCTACGCAGAAGGTACAGAGATGTCTGTTTTGAATGGATGCTTGTGATGTGATGTACGTTCAGTCTGCTGTTATAAACTGCATTGCATCTCTTTTGAGTTCTGCCCTGTCATGTTTTTTTTTTTCCCGCGATAATAACACTGTGTCAGTCCTGTGTTGTGTAACTGTCTCGCAAAGTGTCACCACCAATTAACTGGGCCTGATTGCTTCGGTCCAAGCTGTAAGCTGTGAATGAAAGTGACTCTGATTCTTTCGCTTTTTTTTCTTTTTTTTTTTCACAGACCTCAAACGGTCTATTTCTCAGTGCTCTGCTGGTGGTGCTGCCTCTCGAGTCCCTGGCCCACGGCTTGTTCCACGAGCTGGGCAGCTGCCTGGGGGGAACCTGTGTCGGCTACGCCCTGGTGATACCTACTGCCTACTGCAGGTACGGAAGAGCGAAGGAAACAGAGGAGCTGAGAGATGCATATAGACATGACCTTCACGGACAAAATAGCACAGACTTTAACTTAAATTCCGTAGTAGTGGCAAGTGACGGCACAGCTTACAGGCAAGCATGCAGCAGGCTTCTATTCTTGGGTGCCGGAATAGATTTTTGATCCAAAATTGAAAATCATTAGAAAAGAGGGCACTATTTTTAGTCTTTTGCTTCAGTGTACTGTCCTAAAACATTATTCGGGGTGCTTTATCTGCTGAAATACATTATGAAACACAACTGGAAATTAAGATAAACAATCTGTAGCCTTTTTATTTAAAAAAAGTTTACAGCAATAATTAATTTGAAAGCATTCATGCCTGTATGTGGATAACAAAACAAGGAGGTGTGCTCTGCTGTGTTAATAAAAGGAGAGTCACAGCAGTGAGAGCAGCACCTCTGCTGCACTATTAGCTACAGGGGGGTCCATCACTGTATAAGATGCTGAACAGAAGCAGGGTTAACATTTAACGTTATGCTTCGTCTCGCAAAGGTAGAAGCCTGTCGTCAAATAATGGGTGCCGCCCTGCCCTTGCAGTTTTGTTCTGCCTTTGTCTTGATGATTCATCGACGTCAAGCTAGTACCTAACATGTAGTACATTTATTTTTGTCAATTGTGAATACACAGTTTCTTAGTGCGACACTACTCTTCTCAATACAAATCCCGGGTCTGTAACAATTTCTCAGATGTAATATAGGTGCTAACAAAAATCTAAACTCATCACATCGCATCATTATGTGCTGTAAACTTGTATGTTGAAGTAAACATGTATGTAACACTGCGATCCCTCCCCTCTCACTGATGTTACACAGTGCAGAAACAAGTGACAAAGACACCATTCAACCTGCTACCAGACACTGTAGCATCAACACGGTTTTTTGAAGCTGTTATTTTAAGGCGGAAAAGTTACATAATGTTGCTTTAAGCATGACTTTGTTCTTACTCAACTAATGCAACCTACGCAGCGGCAAAACACACCGCAGTCACACTCATAAACACACGCCGGACCGACTCTGCCCCACGTCTGAGCCGTTCTTGGCATCCCAGCCGCTGGTAAATATGATCGTTCATTCCAACTCCCTCCCCAGTTAACACAAAACCAACTGGATAAATAGGCCAATAACTATGCATAAACATGCCGCTAATGTTTGGGCCCTTAAGGGGATCGTTCCTGTGCTCCCTCCGCAGCATACTAAGTTGTTCAGTTGGAGCAGTTAGCCATTAGCTGCCGCCGCAGCTCCCACTGCCCGGTGTTTTGAAATAGCCGAGTTAGTTTTGATGATGCCGACATGCCTCCTCCTCCTAAACAGCGTAAGCTAGCCATAAGTTATACATGAGTGTTGCTGTCTTCAAGAGCCCCTCGGAGACATAGAAATCTTGCTTTCAGAGATTTTTGGCAGGTATACACACACACGCGCACACACACACGCGCAATATTTCTGACAACTCTCTGGATATTGAATCTATTAGCTGATAGTTAGCGTTATAATTCAGAGGGGAATGGCAGCCTTACTAGTGTTTAAATCTCCTGGTGATTTTGGATGCAGGCCCATGTCCTACTGGAGCTGTGGGTGCTCTATATGCTAGGCCGGGTGTGCAGGGGTCCGCAGGGAGGACTGAGAGCATGATGAGAATGCAGCAGTGTATAATCTGCTGTTTGATGGCTGCAGATCATGTTTTCACAATGACAAGAGCCCCACAGGGGCATTAGAGAGATAGGGGTGAGAAGTGGATGCGCGCCGGGGTGAAACAGGGGAGGGCGAGAGGGCGGTAAGAAAACACAAGGAGAGGACCGAGGTCGTAAACAGCGAGGGAGGTTGGTGGTAAAAGCGCAAAAAAAAAAAAAAGACGG
>CAEMYA010000083.1:2952904-2971947 GCA_903131615.1 Diplodus sargus | reverse complement strand
AAAAACGTAACAGAAAATTGCAGCATTGCAACATCCAAAATCTATGTTGACTCCATGAAAATCTGAAAGATTGTTACTTGAAGAGATTTGAGAGAAAATATATGTTTGAATTATATCCTGACGCCTCCTGGTGTTTTTTCTCAGGTCTTCACAGGTATTAAAACTATTTACATAATTGATTTTTATCTTAGTGATTTTGGTGCCCAAGCTGTAAAAAGGAGCCTTTTTAATAGAAGCATATACAAACCCCAGATATTGATTTAATATTCTATGTGAATCCAGATAACTGATGAGCTGCTAATGCCTGAGAAGCTCTGGCTGCAGGTACATGCAGCTCACCTCCCTGGCCGGCAGCCAGTTTTCATCCAGGCTGCAGCCACAGAAAATCTAATACAGATGACTTCATCATTTTTGCCTAGTGACCTTTCTGGCATCCTTTCCTCCTCCACTCCTCCCTCTCCTGCTCCCCTCTTCCTCCTCCTCCACACACACACACTCCTATACAACCTTCCCTCAGTCCCTGCAGCTCTTTAAATGCACACCCTGCCAGTGTCTATCTTGTTGTATTTCTCTCTCACCTTGCCTCCCCTTCCACCACACCTCCCCCCCCACCCAAGGGCATTATTCATAGTGAGGCTGAACGCTGCTTCAAGGTTAAGTGCCAGCGCGCGTGCCGCCGAAAAAACTCTGCTGAGTAGCGCCCGCTGTCGCCGCTCTCATTTGGCAGCTGCACTGATCACATCTCATCCCCAAAACCAATGGGTCCTTGACCGCCGTCGCTGCAGGCGAGCACGAGCAGAGGCAATCAATAGGTTTCAATATGGCCCTGCTGGCGACTGTGAATGAAACTCAATTTTATTTTGCAAGATTGTGCATTTATTAGATGAACAGATATTGATGGCAGTATTGGCAAGCAGCTCTTCTCCAACACACACACACAGGCCATATTTTGTATAATGGCAAAGGCTGTAATTCAACTGCAGATGGATCAGTGTTTTTATAAGGATATTACCACTGTCCAGGGTCCAGCCAGGTGAAGAGAAGGCTGTTTTCTCTCACTTTGATTATTCTCCAATTACTGCTGGCTCCGCACACACTTCCTTCCACAAATCTGCCACATTTGCCTCTATCCTTTTTAGTTATATTATTATCTGGGTATATGAGCCAGATCTCCCTTACATTACATCACTCCCTCCCTGTGGTCATGTAGGTTAATGAATCGCCGGAGGCACTTGCACCCAGGGGTTACTGATGCGGCTGCCAAAACGGTGCTTGGAAAGACTAAAGGGTAATTTAACTAATTTGTGTCCACTCACTGCTGTTACACCTGGTCACTGCCTGGCTGACAGCCACGCAGAGAAACCTACAAATGACAACGTGAAAATGGTTGAAACAGGAGTGACAACATGGCAGCTACACATCTGATATTGCATTTCAACCATTTACCCATAACTTTTAATACAAGCCCTTTGCTAAAAGTCATGGATGAATGGTTGAAATTGTTATCTTAGCCTATTATTGATTATCTTACTATAGCTATCTAAAAGTACTTATTGGTGAAAGCAACCTAGTTGATCCATCAGTAATCTAAAGTTGAGTATTGGCGACATGGTTGAATTAGCCAAAAGTTAGCTGAAAGAAGTATTTAGCCTTAAGTAAAGTATGAGGAACAGTTTTATTCGCTAAAAGTTTGCTTAAAGCAACAAATGAGTGAAATAATTAGCTTACACTATTAGAAACAGCTGAATTAGCTAAATGTTAGCCTAAAGTTATAATGAAACCGTGTAAACAGTTTGCCAAAAGTTAGCTTAAAGTGACGAATAAACAGTTGAAATTCTTAGCTAAAACTGTTATTAACAGCTGAGTTAGTTTAATGTTAGCCTAAATGAATAAATAAACCGTTGAAATAGTTTCCTAAAAGTTAGCTTAAAGTAGGAATAACCAGTTAGAGTATTAGAAACAGTTGAATTAGTTTAGAGTTAGCTTAAATTAATGAATAGGCCTAAAACAGAAAAAGTTAGCTAAAAGTTAGCTTAAAGTGAAACGATCGCTGCAGGTCTTGCATGAAAAGCAGTGGGACCCATGATAGTGCTTGATAAATGGCTGAAATTGTTAGCTTAAAGTAACAGTTAAACAGTCAGTCAAAAGGTAGGCATATTGGAACAAGTCTTCGGGGAGTTAAAATGGTGGATAGGGCTGAATTTGTTGTCAAAGCGTGAGTAAAGTCATGGATAAATGCTTGAAGTAGATGGCTCAAAGATATGTGGCTAAAATAGATACAGAGATAGAGTTAGCTCACAGTAGACTAATAAATCAATCAATCTTTAAAATGGTTCACAAGAAATTGGTAAAAAAAAAAGTCTGGTTTTCAACCGACATTAAATAGGCTAGTAGCCTAGCTAGCATGAATGCAAACTTGACAAACCTGACCTTAAAATCAGTGTTTAAAGACTGAGCGCCGTCAGGAGTTAATGCAATTACAGAGGATCAGCTGTTTGTCTGTTTGGCATTTGATTCAAACCACTTCACAGTAAACATCAGGTGAGCAAGCAGAAGTAGTTTGTTGGAGGCCTCACTTCCAGCCGCTCCATCCCCTCCTGCCTCCTCCTTCATAGCGCACTCACAACACAGACGAGTGCACCACTCTTCCTCTCTTCTTGACTCCCCCCCCCCAAAAAAAACACTAACACGCTATTGTTGAAATGTTCCCTGTGCCTTGCCCTCTTTTGCTCACCTCTTCAGATTTTCTCTCTAACACACACTCTGTCCTCCTCAGCCCCGGGGATGATGGTCGGGTGATTTCAAGGTTTTTTTGGGAGCAGATCATCTCTGTTTACTGGCCCCGCCGTGCCAGGTGTAAGGCTTTACTTACAGGTCCCGAGGCTTGATGTCCACTTCGGGGAGGTAGCTGTGGAGAGATTTAGTGGGATTATTAGAGGGGGAGAGGAGAAGCTGTTGGAGCATCGCAGCAGCCTCTGACAGAGCGCAGCCACGCGTTATTCCGTACGCTGAATATTTATCGAGCGAAATCATGCGAAGAAATGCACACAAGACGCACCGCAATCCAGCTGAATTGGACACTGTTGGTCATTCTGTACTGTTTGTGGGAAATGGACATGTTACCTGGCTCATTTATATTTGATCTTCATTGCAGGTTGCTTTCAATATCTTCTTTTTTTGTACTAAAATTATTATTATTAATATTATCATCCGACTTGCAATTTCAAAGCAGAATTGCATCTGAGAAGTGCCTGCAGTGTGAGGACTGACTGAAAAGCACGACCGTGTAATTCTGTATTTTTTTTATTTTTTACCTGAGCAGAAATGTTGCCAACTCCATTTTTTTTCTTTTCTTTTTTTGATGTGTAAATTTCTCAGCTCTGCATCCTCGAGAGCTCGACGTGTTATCCAACAGCCATCTGTCTCCGGCTGAGAAATGTACGGATCAATTTTATTGAGGCTCATATTCGGCGCCGAGGACAACCTTGAGACCAACACGCCTGGCAATGCGAAGCGATGCTTCCGACGGAAGGCATCGGTAGTCAGCTGAGGACACAAAGACTGAGTTATTACTTTCATATGTGGGAGGCAGAAGAGGAGGAGGAGGAGGAGGAGGAGGAGGAGGAGGTGGTGAAGGTGAAAATGAGTTACAGACTTGAACTCTCCTCCTGTCCCTGCTCATTTTCATCTCCAAATTACCTAGCCCGAGCCTCGGCACGCAGTAAACTGTAAATCACAGCATGGGAAGAAATGATTTTGCTGTTTTCCAAAGGGCACAGAAGCCATGGCGGTGAATAACAAGACACGGGATCAAAGAGAACCAAAAAGACTAATTAGAAAAGCATCAATAATGAGTTGTGGGGGTCTCCGCAGTTCACGGCCACCCGTCCAGAGGTTAACAGATGAAGGGGAAACTCGTCCCGCTGACATCCCGTTGACACTCATTGTCTCTGAATATGCAACGAGGCTCCTCGTTCATCAGCTCCCCCTCGTCTCCAAAGTGGGAACAGATGATTTGAATTACATCTACGAGCCCTGTCATCCTGCGGACTGGACAGGCTTCTTCTTTTGATATTTGACAGTGAGGGTGTTTTTTTTTTTCCCAAGACATCAAAACCCGATTCCCCTTGTCAAGAGCTGTTGTCATAGCGACTCATTGGCTGGCTGAGAGGAGGGGGGGGGGAGCACTCGCTCTCATTGGACGTGGTTAACGTCTCATAACTGAGTGAATGAGGCAACATGACAGGGGAGACTTATGATTCGGTTCATTATATTCGGCGGCGGGCACTTCCTGGCACCTGAAATGGCACGTCAGCCGAGTTTTTTTTTTTGTTTTTTTTTTACTTTGTAGGGGAGCAAAAAAATGTTTCTGACTGGAGCACATCCTCCCGGGCTCCTTGGCAGTGAGGGAGAAGCACCTCATCAACCTGATTTTCATAATGTGATTATCCTTGTTGATTTATGCACAAGACACGAGGATGCGCGCCTCGGTCTGCTGTAGCAGTCTGGGAAATGCAAATCGATTGGATGCGCGATTGAGTAAACTTTGTTTCAACCCCACGTCTTCTCTTTCTCTGTTTCCGGCATTGACAAAGTCTTACACAGCGGATTAGAACAGTTTAGAGGGAATATAATGAGGGATGGAGATAAATCACTGTGCCGCTATGATGCTGTGTGTGTGTGTGTGTGTGCAGTTTTTCTGGTCGTATTGAAACATCTTGAACTGACTGTTGGACCGAAGCCAAAGAAGGATTAAAATATTTTACTAAAAGAACAGAATTTGTGATGTTTCTGCATTAAAACGTCAAAAAAAGCTTTAGGTATCACATTTGTAACGCCAGCACCGCAGAATGAGCGCCAAAAAGCTTCTGATGCGTGTTTTTTCAGTGCCCCTTTAACATTCACATAGTGTACTGTATATCTTAAAAAAAACTAACAACAGTGCCATGGTAACATGGTGTGTATGGTGTGTGTGTTTGTGTGTGTGTGTGTGTGTGTGTGATTCCACCTGCTGAATATCTCCGGGCTTCACTTGCCATTCGTCACAGAGAAAAAAGACTCGCCCTGACCCGCGATGCTTTTGGTTTTAAGTAGTTTATTATTAGTCCTCATGCAGCGGCTCGTTGGGAGCTTTTGTGTCAACCGAACTACCGCTGCACATAACGGCCTCGTCGTCGCCATGGTTACTCTGCTCCCAGGGGTGAGCAAAGGTTTCTTTTTCTCTTTTTTTTTTGCATAACTTCTCAAAACATCTCTTCTGGGGGGAAAAAAAAAACAAAAAACCTTTGGCGCAACATTTCACTTAGCCTCCACGTGACACCGGCAACACCCAGATGAAAACTCGACCGAACAATTTTTCTTTAAGACGAAAAAAATTCTTCTGCTCTTTGGTTCAGTTTATTTTGTTGTATCCTTCCAGCACGGTCATACAGATCAACAGCTATGTGTTTGATTAGCACACAGTCATTAGACCATCATTATATGATTTATCGATGTACTTAGTGTGCAGTAGACTGATGCTGTAGTGACACTGATACCACTGCTTATTAGTGTAATACATCTGGTTTAAAGTGTCCTGTGAATTTCCTCCTTATCATTGTCTAATGACTTGTGATAATGACTATTGGCCCTATTTTCTACGGCAGATGTGAGCTGCTGTCTATTAGCATATTTTATTCCCCCCTCTCGGCTGCTTCTGAAGCTCGAGGAAGCTGGAGATATTGTCAACCAGAAAGTATTTCTCACTCGGTATTACGTCTGTGAACGTAACTGCACCACATTAAAGCAGAGAGTACACCACCAAGGTTATTATTTATAACATTTCCTGTTGCTGCAGTTCTCTTTTTGAACGTCTATATGACTTTTGTTTTTTTTTTCCTCATTATTTGTTGCTGTGTTTTGTTTTGGGCGGGGTTTTTTTTGCAAGCACCTGGATTCAGGTATTATTTCTTTTTTAAAGGCAAACACTTACTTAGCATCTTTAGCACCGACACAGTGCTGACCCTGGTACTTATTATTTGCTGAGTGGTGGAACTTCGCTGCTGTGTTTTATCAGCTCCTTAGTTATCACAATCTGGAGGCCCCCCTGGAAAAAGCAACTGTCATGAAAACATAAGAGCTGTCCTCTATTTTCGGACATTTTTCTTTTTTTCAAGAAGCAAGTGTTGAAACTGACACGTAGCATTACGCTGCATTTTGTCAAAGCTGATGTCTGTGCACAACTAGTGCAGTGTGCGTATGTCTATCATCAGTATTAGTTCTTTCTTCACCTTCTTCCACATCACATCTACAGTTTTAAAGTGGTACATATTCATTTTTCTGTCAATTCAAAGTGTCATTTTGTCAGGTAGTGGCTGACATTACCTCAACTAACAGTTGTGACATCATAGTAAACTTGTCAAGTAGCCTAAAAAGTGAGCAGAATGACTCAGTGATGTGAGGAACGAAACACTTTTAAGCTAACCTCAGCCGACTTTAGCTAAAACTAGCCACAGTAAGCTGGTAGTCATATCGGGCCACTTGAGACTGTAGCTGTAAAGCTCCTTACTGTAATGTACTTAACTGAACAGGGGTGTGTCGTTGCAAAGAAGTAATGAAGAAGTGATAAAGAAGTACCTCCTGATGTACCTTTTTATGTAAGCTTTTTCAGATTAGCATAGTTTCCTGGATCACAAATATAAATTCCAGAGAGAATTAGTATTGTAAATAGAGTACATTTTTTTCTATCGTCAGATTTGTAAACCTTTAATTTTGACAAGCCGTATTTAAGACAACATTGACATATTAGCTGTTAACTTTAAAGTCAATACGGCAAACTGGGTAGCAAGCTTACGTAGCAACATTAGCATTCATTTGAGGTCGTGTCTCCGGCTACCTGAAGACTTGAAGTCCAGTATCTGCTCTTATTTTTGGACTGTATCTAGTTATTTTGAAATGTCCTGAAAAGCACTTCATACGTGCTAGGACTGGGCGACAAAGTCAGTTAACATGACATTTATGACTTAACACCTCCATATTAATGCTGCAATGTTTAGGGGATGTTGGTACTTTGACCAAATATTGACACTGTCGACTTGAGTAGTTATATGGATATAATGACTAAGTGGGTAAATTGAAGTATAAGACTAGTAGAACTTTACTGTAATGCAGCTTTTAAAACCAAGAAGAAAACACAATTTATGCCTTAACACGATATAATTAAATCTCAGATGTTAAATAGTCTCATATCACCATTACAAATAACATAAATCGCCCAGCCCTTGCTGCTAAAAGCTTTAACCTGCTTATATTCACCATAGCTCGAGGCTTACATTGTTATTTGCCGGCGGGCAGGTAGCGTGCAGTGGTTTTCTCAGCGCTGCCTTCTACTTCTGACACATTAAGCTGATGAGAGTGGTGGCAATAAAGTCGTAAAACCAAAACAATGAGCTGAAAGGAGCTAAAACGTCACCTTAATGTTCATATATTTTCCTCCGGTGTTTTCCGACGCTGATTCAATTTCCATCTGCATGCACTTCTCCAACCATGTCTCTGTGATTTATATCCTCTTATATCAGTTGCTGTTTGTACTGTAGAGTTTCGTTTGTTCTTCCTTGTCCCTCAGATGATTGAGTGTGCCTCGTGTCTGCTGCATTCACAGTTGTTGCCATTCTCACCTTTTTTTTTTTCTTCTTCACCCTTTTAGAAGCAAACAGTGCCGATCTGATTGTTTACCCAAGTCTGAGCTGATTCTTTTTTCTAACCGTGAATGTCATCAAACTTTTTAAATCAATGCTCTGCTTCAGACACTAATTTGTCTCGCGTTTCCTGGATTTTTTTTCAACACTTCAATTTAATGCTTTCTTACAGCGCTGCCTGAGAAATTGGCACCGACTTTGGGAAACTACTCTTTGATGTGTTATGAACAACCCTCACCTTTTGCTCTTCTACCTCAAGTAGCTTTTGTAGAAACAAGCGCAGTTTCGTAACAGCCGCGACCAAAGTACAAGCACCAACGCGTACACACACACTACCTAACAAACACTGTATCTCCATTGCAGCCTCGTAGATAGAATGTTGCGGTTGCTCTAGGGAGAATAATTGAACTGAGAGCTTGCCACTGCCACGCCTCCTAGTTGAATGTCAGCATCCAAGGGTTAAAACAACTGACAGAACAAGCTACTGACCTGCTGGTCACAACTAAAAACTACTTTACGGGGACAGTTCACCCAAAAATCTCAGATAAATAAAGTCTTACCTCTGCGTAGGAGGTTACGTTTTCACCTGTGTGTTGGTTTGTAGACAGGATTACACAAAACCTGCTTCTCAGATTTCCACAAAACTTGGATAGAGGATGGGTCTTGGCACAGAATGGACCCCATTAACTTTTGGTGTGGATCGGTATAGAGGGAATGATCCAAAAAGATTCAAGATAGGGCATTTTTTCGATGTTTTTCTTAATTTATGCTGGAATAATGCATGGATCTTGATAATTAAGGGGAAAAATTTGGTTGTGTATTTAGGTGGCTATTTAGGTACAATTTTTGACGATCTAAAATTCCGGCTTGATTGAATTTAAGGTGACTGTTGGGCCTTGCCGGAGCTATGTGCTCTGTTGAGATCTAGCTTTGGTGTGGGTTGCAGAGTTTTGGAAATATCTCGAGTCACTGGGTCTTGGGTCAGAGACATTGTCATTGAGATTTTCAAATTTGTATTTTGGCACTTTGAGCAACACAAGCCGAGTGCCATCTTTCTCCACTATAATCAAGAGATAGCAGACATCCTTAGTGCCAAAATCTCCAATACTTGGCAACTCAGGCCATATCAATCTTGATGGATAAATAACACTCTACGTAAAGAGACAAAATGTGTTTTTATGATTTTTGGGGTGACCTGTCCCTTTAGCCTCACCTTTTGACATGGTCTGGCTTCTGGAATCAATACAGTGATACGATGGGGAGGCTTTTTGCCTCAATGCACAACTGCAACTCAGCCAGAATGATCTGAAATCATTCAGTGAGTTTCAGGTCTTCTTCAAGCGTTTGTATCCTGCCACCTCTTGTTTTCTGCTGTTCTTTACAGCTTAGTGTATCTGCAAGAAGGGCAGACTAATGAGGAGGAATTCAATTGTGAGGAAAGAAAAAACCCTGTAAGTCGACTCCATCATCCTTCTTGATGTATTGCATGAGGATAGCAAAATCCAGCAGGCAAGCCTTGTACTGGGCGATGCCAGAGATATCCATCCAGGAAGTTAATAAACCCATGTAGATCTTATAACAGCCTGTCAGGCAGGAGGAAAACAAAAATAGAAATCCATCAGGAGTAAATTGGAAATTGTCTTAGACAAAGCTGTATTTATGTCATACTGGAAAAACAGGGTGCTTTCATCAGAATGGTGGTTTATTGCTTTCAGCAGAACCGTCGTGGGCGTTTTATTTTAACCAGTTTAAAATGACTTTAATAATGTCAGATGTTGTTTAAACAGATCTCGAAGCCCCATCACATAGCAGTCAAAACAGTTTGAACAAAGACGCTTTTCAGTCCCTCAATTATCCATGACTTGTTTGGACGAGGGAACGAAACGGAGCACAAATTGTAGTTTCCACTTGTTTCTTGGATCGTTCTTGGTGGGATCTCTTTCACTGTTTCTACAGTTTCTACAGGGGGTTTGTTTCCACCGTGCACAAGCAAAGAAAAAAAAAAAAGCTTCGTCTCCGTGGGGCCTGAGTTGATCAGTGTGGAGCTGTAAAGTCTGATACGAGGTTATCTGGTCCATCTGCTGGCAGGGCGTTGTGCGCCAAGCTGTAAATCTACATGAACGTGTGAAGCAAGACAACAAGGGCACTAAAGAGAGGAGAAGCTGGTGTGGCGGAGCTTTCTCAGATTGTTTCTTTCTTTATTTATTTTTTCATTTCTCACTTTCAGTACATCACTTAAGGGTGACAGCGTCGTGTCCGTACCAAGAAAAGAAAAAAATTAAGATCCTCAATCATCGTCATCTTGACAACATCCTAATGTTATAACAGGCTTTGAAACAGACTGGCATATCACTGCAGAGAGAGACATTTTATATGTCTTTAGAGAAATGTTATATCGACTTTAAATCTATAAAGCACTGCAGGACAGATGTACATTCGCTGAGCTGGGGGCTTCTATGGTTCCTGTTGTAGGACTTGTGAAATGGATGAAAGCTTAACCCTTAAATGCACACCCTCGTTTTCTTTACACCCCATCTAATTAACTCATTTAAGATTCAACTACTTCTGTGTTCTTGAAACAATAACACACACTGTTCTTGTTTCGAAATGTAAAAAAAATGACATAAAAGCATTGCTTTCACTCAGAGGATTACAGGGTCGCCAGAGACTTATTCATCAGTTTTCTTTTATACTGGAGGGGTTTTGACGAAGGTGTTTTCTTGAGGCTACAGCTGATGGGGGGGGGGGGAAGACGAGTGTTTGTGCCTTTTTAATTAATCACATTTAATGTATTAATTTAAAAGCAGAGCCAGCTCAGACAACAACTATATTACCTTGACCTTGCTACGAAAAATATGTACGTAGAAATCAGAAGATCTCACAAGCCGTTCGCTTTCCTGGAAAACCTTGGCCTTCAGCTGTTGTGGCCGTGCACGAAGCAGCTCTGTTGTTGTCGGGCAACCTTCAGCTGAAGGGTTTCCAGAAAAAAATATTTAAGAAGCCACTTACTGTCAATCCACTTAACAAAGCAGTGGATGACCCTGACTCATGAATGGCAAAATTCTACATTTTGTTTATTGATGCTTATTTTTTCCTGAAAAAACTTACAATGTTATTTTAATATGGGCTTGGACCAGTCTGTGCTACAGGACAAGTGCACGGTTGCTGAAGACCCGGTGCGTTTAAGGGTTAACAGATGGGGATTAGGCATTTCGGGAAAAATCCTTATCACTATGTTGCCAAGAACTAAACAAGGAAAGACACAGCTGTCATATCTGTACGCTATAAAATGAACCTACACCCAGGAGTCCGTTAGCTTAACTCTAGTAGCGCCAAACTCTTCATCTAACCTCAATTAGTTCCCACGATCTCGAAATATTCTATTCAGTAACCGAAATAAACCGAATATCTAACCTCATGCTCACCTTTTGCAAGAATTTAATACGCAAAAACGGAGCATCGAGTCATTGTTTCATAATCGCAGACAGCTAATGGCTTACATCATTTCTGTGTACAACATATCATTCTTGTTTGACCTAATTTCAGAGACTGTGCTGGCTTTCAGGCCTCCACACAGACTAGCTGGAGGAGAAGAGAAGCTCCGGTCCTGGAATGAACCCATCGCATCCTTTAGGTCTCGCTGTACAAACAAGCACCAGATTTTGCATGTTTTTTCTCTCTCTCTCTCTTTTTTTTTATTTGTTGCTTTTGGCAATAAGCAAACATGTCAGGAAAAAAAACACTGCCAGATTTATTTTTACTCGCGCTGCCTGGTGGGACTTCAAGTGAAGGAGATTGGAAAAACCATAAATGCTGCGGATGAAAATACTTGATGATTCATTTTCAGCACACTTTTATCAAGGAAGGGATTAGATAGAAGAGTGTGCGTCGAGGGAATTTTAAGTGCCATTGCGGTTCTGGTAAGTTAATTATTTTGTGAACAAAGACAGTGACCTCCTGCCTGTAACAACGCCACGGGACAGCCAAGAGACAAAAATGGAAGGTGACGGGCGGAGAAGCTAGGTTTATCCACAATGGAGAGTGTGCAGTGACCTCTGTGCCTCTGAGAAACCTTTTATGATGTCAAGATTCAACAGTTGTGTTCGGTCTAACAACAGGACGGAATAACATAATTTTCCTCGGTTATACCATCCCAACCGTCCTATAAAATGGTTTCATCAGTTCAGTAACGGATGTGTTGTTGTTCTGAGGCAAAAAAAAACATAAGCAACCTTCCAATTAGCTTGTGAATAGACACAGTTTAAAGTGTTATAACATTCAAAGGATCACTAAAATTATCAACAGAATGTTATTTTAAAAAAAAAACTGTTTTGACACCATGTCAAATGAGTCTTTATATTGTGTTGCAAAGATATCTTCTAAGTTAGCATGCTAATTGGCACATTATATCTTACCAAGTAGTTCTGATAACCTGCGTTTTGTTTCTAGGAAAGTGAGACAGTCTTTGCTGCAGTCTATGCATTGCTTTCTGCCGTTCCTTGTGAGCGTCCGGCCTCTGATCCGTGGGAGGATTTAAGGCTCTCATGCATTGCCGACTACTTTCAATGTCTTTTTTGATGCCACCACTGGAGGTTTGCCAAAGACGGAAATGTTCAAATATTACGGAGCGGCTTTAAAGCACTTGGTATCCAGTCTTAAACATAACTCAAGGAACTTTTAACTGGTTATGAAACAGGCTCCGTTTAATACTGATGCCTTTGTATGACCTACATGTGCAAATGAGACCATCAGCAAAAAAAATTTTTTAAAAGACGGTCTTTGGGTATAAAGTTCTTACAGTTATTCTTATTGGATGAAGTTGGATAAGACAGAACATTAAAACTATTTTTCACTGTGGAGTGCTGAGGATGAATTGAGGCGTCTCACAGCCAATGAAACGAGGGCTGCCCTGTACTGCGGTGGTATGGTATGGCCCTAAAACAAAGTTTACGTTCCTTTTCACCACCTTTACATTCTAGTTAATGACCTAACTAGAAACTAGAATGTGGCTGTGCCACAGACAGATACATGACCTCATGATCGGGCATTCTAGTATGTTAGTGCTGAACATACGATGAGTCTTTCCTTTTTTTCTTTCTTTCTTTTTTTTTAATGATTACGTACTGGCGGCCATCTTGCTATTCCACAAAAATACAAAAATACAACACAACTCCTCCCCTTAACTGGTTACTCATGCTATATATCATTGGAAAGTTTAGATTCAAGATTTGCCAACTCACAGATGAAGCGTCTTGGTCTTCAACCAGTCCCTAAAACTCTGACAAAACAGACTTCTTACATTACAAAGTTCGAGTCAATACGATCCAGTGAAACATTTAGCTAAAACATTATTACAGCCAGGTGAAGAGGCAAAATAGCAATAAATTGCTGATCATGTGCGCCAGGCCCGTTCAACTTCTTTTTGAGAGGGCTGGACAGTTGTCTGACCTGTAAAGCTAGGAATGTAAATGTTTAAAAGCAGCGCACTTTCATTTAATTCCCCACTTTGTTTTATCAGTTTTTCACAAATGAAAAAAAGAAACATTGGGTATGCAAAGGTGCAGAAAAAAAAACTCAAGGCACCTTTTTTTCATCTTAGAAAAAAAGGTTGTCGGTTGGACTCTCCTAACTTCACCATGCTTACACTTTTTAATGAACTGTTTCCGTGCTTGGCGAGAAGTCACGAACGGGTCAATCGGCCTAATTACAAAATGATGAAAAAGGACCAGAACGAGGTTGTCGAAGGTCATCTGCAGGTTTATTTTGAATTCAAAAAATGAAGGCGAGAACAAAAAACCTTTCTATTTCGGTGAACTTAAACTTATAGAGCTCAGTGCCATAAGGACTGAGAGTGGTTCAGACTGTTCAGCTAAAGATTCAGAAAAAAACTGAGTGTAACTTTTCAAAGGCCCAAAACCTGTGAGGCCTGCACTCAAAATGATCCATCAACAGCTTAAATTTATGCTTGGACACATTTCAAGGAATCGGTTACTAATTCCCCTTAAAAAACTCAGTGGAACGTGTCACTTAACAACACTCTATACTCGTTATCGGACAAACATGCTGATATCCATGAATGCACGCGAAATAAAAACGAGGCATAATACATCACGTACGAAACACAGGACGTACTGTATGTAATTAACATGTTTGTCCATGCGCCGCTTTCTGATGTTAATTCATTGATTGTCTGACAGGACGTGACGGACGGCAGGTTGTCTCTGCATTTTTATGTTCCGCTTTACAACCGCGCGTGTGAGATTTGTTGGCGCGTCGTATCTATAAAACCGGCGTGTTAAAGTTCAACTCCCTAGTATATAGAACGTGTAAGAAGGTATAGATCGCTGCGAGATAACGGAGCTACCGCTGGGATCCCTCTGTGCATCCAGGCATCGGCGCGGGCGGGAACAAAAAAAAGACAAGACACTGACATCACCTGCTCGAGTGAGAGAGAAGTGGAATGTTTCCTATTATTAAACCCAGCTTCCTGTCACCGGAGAGGTGAACAAGGAGTCGCAGCAAGGGGGTGACAGCCCTGATGGAAAGGAAAGCAGCGGCCTATAAATAACATCAACGCGTTCAGCGGCCCCCTGTAAAAAATGATGATGGAACACATTTGAACCCTGAATGCCTAGTAAAGGGAGTGACAGATATACGGCGTACAGCTAACAGATGATAATTGGCTTCTTCTTAGCTGGTTCCCTTTTTTTTTTTTTTTTACCG
This sequence comes from Diplodus sargus, assembly GCA_903131615.1. Taxonomy (NCBI): domain Eukaryota; kingdom Metazoa; phylum Chordata; class Actinopteri; order Spariformes; family Sparidae; genus Diplodus; species Diplodus sargus. The sequence goes on along the minus strand of CAEMYA010000083.1, from coordinate 2,957,548 downwards.
GAGAAAGAGATAAAGATAAGGTGGCCTGTTGAAAGGGGAGGCGGGGGATGGTGGTCGAGCGTGAGCTACGTGCATCAGGAAGCTGCACTCCACTTAGATTTTTATTGGATTAGCAGGCGGCAAACCAAATAGGTACAGTCGTTGTTGTTGTTTTTTAGTGATCTGCGGGTGAAAAGACAATCTCGTCATTTAGCTTTACGTAGCATTCCGTAAATTAAATCTGGTGCATGTCCGCAGATGGAGGGTATCAATCCCGCCTGTCAACATGCATCCCTTCCCTCCAGTTTAAAGGTGTTATTGATCCCACTCCCGCTGCAGTCATGTCACATTCAACACCGGTTGCCAGTTCAGTTCCAAGCTAAAGTTAACATGATTAATTAGCAATAATTAATATATTAACTAATATTCCTAATGAAAAGAGATACTTTGATTCTGCACTTCGAAAGCTCACTCTCATGTCTGCAAGCCGAATATGATGCTAGGTGCAAGGAGACGATTAGCTTAGCTTATCTTAGCATAAAGCCTGAAACCGGAGGGGAAACAGCTAGCCTTGTTCTGCCCAATGTTGTTTCCTGTTTGCAGTCTTTATGCTGAGTTAATTAAAAAATCAATTGTTGCCTGTAGCTTCGTATCTAGCACACAAAAACGAGGCTGGTTTTGAGCCTCTCATCCAACGATCAGCAAGACAAGCGATTTCCTAAAATGTCGAAATACACCTTTTAAATAACAGGCCAAAATGGGAGGGAACTAACAACCTAGCCTACTGCTAAATCTATGTGGAGAGCCACCATGTCGGTCTTCCAGAGGTGAGGGATGTCTTTACACGCCTATGGTCGGTCTCACGGTGACTGAACCGGGGTGCGCCGAATGTGTGCGTGTCTTTTTGAGTGTGTTGGGGTGGAGCTGCCGGAGCAGTCAGCCTTGCACTGAGTGACCTTGTTTAATTCGGCACATACATTAATTTGTTGCATTCACACACACGCGCGGCCCCAAACAGCTAGAGGCATTTGGCGCGCAAACGCGCAGCCATGCAAACGCATCGTGCTTACAGCCGTGCGCGCAGACACACACAACGTGCGCGCTCACCCTGAGGCCGAGGGCATATGTTGTCATTGGGCGTTATCAACGGATAAAATCCGCAGACAGGGAAAGTGTCCGTGTGTGCGGCTTACGCTCGCTCGTCCACGTGGGAGTTTGATTCCGTTCCATGATTATGTGCTCGTGCTGCATATATATTACCACTGCATGCGGCGTATCCCCCCGCCCCGTTGCGAGTGCTGTTCACCTCAGCCTGGGAGAGACAAGCAGGAATCAATACATGGCTGTGATCATTCCTTACAAGAAACATCATTCATATGATAATGTGGATAGATCTGTGCTCGGAAGATGATTCCCCCCCTCCTTGATTCACCTCACACTACCTTGCCTGCTATCATAAAAGCAATGGGGGGGGACTACCATTGTAAAACTGAGCTAATTAAATAGGATGTGCGGTGTGAGGCGATAGTAAGAGTAATGAGAGATCCAGCGGTTGATAGGGGACGAGATGGGAAAACATCCTGAAAAGCTTCCGTTACAGAGCCGGCCAATCCAACTGGTGAGTTCCTACGGTGATGAGCCGAGGCGACCAATCAATTCGCTCATGCTGAGCCTTGGCAACAACCTCCCCGGCAAAGCGAAACACTCGTGTGATGTGTGAATGTGAAGTGTGTGTGTGTGTGTGTGTGTGAGTTTGAGAGTGTGTGTGTGCATGGGGGGGGGGGGGTTTGTCTTTACATCTGTGTGAGTGTGAAAAGTGTGTACTCGCGCCATCTCCTATAAAACCTGCCTCCTCTGTATTCAGGTCTTGTGTGGGAGCTGCCGTGTCATACACACACACACACACACATTCTGCCACTGTGTGCTCTGATCTACTGTGTACATTGAAGACTAAGGCTGAGCCGCTTTCATCCCATGAGTGACAGATTAATTGATGACCTCATGAATTCATTATTACGATGTCCCATAAACACGCGGGGCGCACGCTGACCTGACACACGCGCAGGTGTGTGCGCCCGCATAAATAGGATCGAGCGGAAAAAATTTCGCCCATGTTGGTTCAGGCAGAAATTGATTGTGGAACAGCTGATGTGCAGATAGAGGTCCCCTCTGGCAAAACTGAAGCCAATATAAATTCAGCAGAAGGCCCGTGGGAACTTTTGGATTTTCTGAGCGGACCGAGATCGACGTCAGGCGGATTATTTGATGGTGCCAGGACGGACGTCTCTCCGCCTGTGGGGTCATTTAACGCCACGCGCATGGTATTGCTCTTACAACAGTGAAAAAAGCAGCTCTAGTCGATAAGTTGAAAGATCCAGCGATAGTGCCGTGGCCATGTTCAAAGTAGACTGATAAGCTGTGAGATTAGTACTGCAGGCCATAACACATACAAACATTTGGCTGATACTGCGGTCCATTTCAAACCTGACTGAGCGTCTGTTCAGGGATCAAACGAACCGCTCTGGGTGCAGCTGAGGCAGCACGTACCCTTCATATCGTCTCCAAGTCATGTATTTGACAGCTCGCTCACCTGGGCTGCAGATCGTATTTGTAGCATCGAAAAACACAGATGAAATCTAGACATTAACGAAATCGAAGAAGATAAAGAGCTGACACGAATTAGGGGCGAAAGAGAGGGGGACGGGTGATGGATGTTGTGATAACGTGGTCAGTTTCTTGTTCAGGATGCCCCAAAATCTAAAAATCTGTCAGAAATTGTCGGATATTTCCAAAATCAACCATTGGTGCTGACAGTCAACCTGTTCAGTCATTCCGGTGTTAGGCTAGCTTACAATTCAACCTTGACATTAAAACACGTTGTGGATATTTTGGCCATCCTCTTTTTTTGTTTCCTTAAATCATTTTGACATGGCGGGATATTGATTTCGACAAGGAAACCGATACCCGCTCTTGCATCTGTATGGCAAATAAAGCTAGCTAGCTACTTCAGCACCAGGAAGTGAAGAGGAACTGATTAACCTGAATAACCCACCTAAAACCAAACCTTGACGTTTTACATTTTATTTATGGAAGGGATCAAACAAACAAGATATAACCAGTCCGTGAGATACAAAGCTAAAGTCTGGAGACAGTTGGGCAGGCTAACATATCAACGGCTTTCCTCGGTAAAATTACGAATTATGGGTGCCTCGCTAGGGAGGCACCCATAATTCGTAATTTTGTAAGGTTATATCGTGTAGGTTAAGGATAAGGTGATTGGACTACTGGAACCACTAAAACCATATGCCTTGTTTGTTTTTTAACCCCAACAAAAGCCAAAGTTTAAAGCAAAGTTGTGGTTTTACTGGACATAGGACTAGCTTTGCATAGCCTAGCATAAAGTCTGGCTAGCTAACCGTCTCCTGGCAGTTGTGTCCAGGCCAGCGTAGGCTTACAGATATAAACGTGTTACCTAACTCTCAGAGAAAAAAAGCATAGAGGCTAAAGAATATAAGGACAAACTAAGCCTTTAATTCACTATTATGTTCGACTCCCTACCAATGCAGAAGTCGGTCAGGGTTAAACCGACAAAAGCGCTCTCCTCTTCCTGGCTTATTCCAGAGCTCTGCGGGCTGTAGTTTGGTTCTAAGCAGCTGATACGGGGAGCTAACAGGGAGGGCAGCCCTGCTATCTCTTCCCTCCTGTCAGCGAGGGGCTCGCCTGCGATTCAGGCTGTGAGTCAACGCTTTTAAAAGGAGGAGATAAAGCCTCGGCCTCCCACATGTGCAGACGTTAGCTTTCAGATGCCAACCTCGAGTGTGTATTAGCCCCGCGCGTACACGCTAAGAGAAATCTACTGGTATCTGTCAAAAAGGAGCCCTTTTGTTGCGTGCGCGCCTCTCCGCGTACGTGAGGGACTGATGCTGCTGCACACAGGGGACAGGTGTCGTCCCCTTTACCATGGCCCCTTGCCTCCTCTCTGTGGCATCATCCGGCAAACAGTTGTCAGCCCTGACGGGGGTCTGCGCTCATCACTGGCCCACATTACACAGAGAGGGAGGGAGGGAGGGATGAGGAGGAGGAAGGGAGGAGGAGGAGGAGGAGGAGGGGGGGAGTGTGACAGCGTTCGTCTGCGCACGTGTTCCTATGTGTATCCGTGCGAGCGCGCTTGTGTGAGTTGTACAGTAGCTATGAGTCACACAGCGTGGGGGGCTACAATGCATCTGCGCCCAGCACGACAAATGTGTACCGCTTGACTCTATTTCAAGTCTACAACCACATTCCATATGGTGTCAGCTTTGCACACTATGATATAGGGCCCCCGCTCTGTGTTTCTTTTTTTTGAGAGATGAATGGAGCATGTGGGATTCGGCGATTAGGGTTTTTTTTGTATTGATGCCGTTTCTCGCCGGCCCGGATGCCAGGGTCATACGTTCACTCCGGTTCAACAACAGATCTGTTGTCTGAATGACTCAGCTCGCACAAAGTGGCTTGAACATGATTTTCAATTTTTTTTTTTTTTTTTTTTTTTTTACTCTCTGGTAAATGAGTCCTACATTATAACAATATAAGTAGCAATGATCAAGTGGCCGTGTTTTGAAAAACGTCCTCATTTGAGAATGTGCGTTTTTATGAGTCATTTCATGTTTTAACCTCAGAATCCAG
>CAEMYA010000083.1:2937552-2952253 GCA_903131615.1 Diplodus sargus | reverse complement strand
ATGAACGTCTTTGTAAGTTTGGTTGATGCGCCAATTAAACTGTAATGGATCCTCAAGAGCCACTGTGCGCTACAGAGGTTAAAGACATTCAGCACATTTAACACTTGTGTGGGGTTCACTGTCTGGCCCCGTTGAGTACACAGGCCCGCTTAAACCAACCCAGGGCATGTTTGGTATTTTAAAGAAGATAAGTTTTGTGTCATACATTTTTCGGCAAGGTATGTGTTGCTAAAACCGTTAGCATGTTAGCATGGCAATCCAAAGGTTTTTCTTTGGCACTGTAGCAGGACAGCAGCTCTAGCGACGTTGTCACATCGCTTTTCTTGTCATTATGATTTACCTTCGCCAAGGAGGTTATGTTTTCACCAGTGTCTGTTTGTTTGTTGGTTAGTTTGTTGGTTGACACAACCTTACATTTTTGACATTTTCTCAGGGAAACAATGCAAAAAAACCCACCAAAAAACAAACCAACAAACAAATGTACACGGGTTTAAATATATAATCAGAGATGATAAACCTCTCAGTTGAAATTGGTGTAGATGATGGCAAATCAGAGTTAAATGAAGGATACATCTGGATGGGGAATAATTGTGTTTTTTTTTTATTGAAAACAAACCAAGGTCATGAGGTTTCATCGAGAGGAACCAATTTTTGTTTCTTTTTTTTTTTTTTTTTAAAGAAGTGATGTTCTTCCAATCTGGCCATTTTCAGCACTCGACTCCAACAACAACAACAGCAATTAAAAAGTGAGTTAACTTACGGAGTCATAAACTCTGACCCACACTGTCTTATATCCTGTTATTTGGAGCTCTCTGCCTCACAATCCTTCCATGTTCAGTGTCATCCAAGCTTAAGTAGCTGCTATCCTGGCGACGCTGCAGCTCAATATGTGGTATCAACACAAAGGTCGGGTTAAGTAAAAACACATCTAGGCGGTCGATACAAACACATACAGCGGCTGTCTCCGGGGGTTGTCATGTTCCTGCTGTGGTAATGATTTCCTTCAGCGTGCACGTGTGTGTGTGTGTGTGTGTGTGGTTGTGTGTGCTGCTTTGACACGAGATGATGTTCTCCCTGGGGAGCAAGAGATGCTTCAAGAGTCAAAGAGAGCAGCAAGTTTTCATAATCTAAGAATTGAAAAACTAATCTTTGTTTTTGTTTTTTGTTTTTTTTAGGAATATTCAATGCGGTTGCGGTAACTGTTTGGCGCATCAGCACCCCCAGACGGTGACGGATAGCGAGAGATAAATCGTTCTCTTGATATATGTACGCAGCGTAATTGCTGTCATCAGAGGCGGCAGCCATTTTATCAGTCACAACAACAAGCCCCCTCGGCGTGTCGGGGCACGGAGAGCGCGCAACGCTGATCCGGTGACAAAGTGCCGCTAATCTCTCCATCCATTTTTCATCGTGATAGCTGGTGTGTACGCCTTGCTCCGGGGAGCAACTGGGGGCCACGAAAAGGAGAGGAAGGAAGGATGGGAAGTATATGTTCCTGGCAACATCAGACATTTGCAAAGAAGTAGTCTGATCTATAGTAGGTGCCACAGGAACAGCTGCTGAGACGCGAGGAGCACACAAGTGGAATAAATTTATTAACCTGGTTAGCTTTTGAGAAGCATCCATCTGGAGGGTGTGTATGTGTGTGTGTGTAATCAAGCCCACCTCTGCCTGTGTGTGTGACTGCCACACATGCTCAACAGTTCAGCTCCAGGCCCGCTATCTGCTGCCAGTGCGTGGCACAATGAATGGAAAGCTAAACTCAACAAGGGGATGCCTAATCAGCCATGGCAGCGACTCTCTCACACACACACACACACACACACACACACTGCATTATTACAATGCATTAACATGACTCATATAAAACAAAAGGTCAGTTAGCTGAAACAGAACGCTGATTTTCGCAACATCTAACAGTCGGTGTTAACAAGAAGTACAGGTGTAGGAACGGGAGAGGAGATTGCAAGCTCCTCCGTAACACCCACCGGTCAAAATCCACCCACCACGATGACATGTTCTGTTCTGTTTGGCTCCACATCTCCTCAAGCAGCATTTTCTTTTTTTCTCAACTTACACACAACAAAACCTCACAGAAGGAGCTGCTCAACACAGCGAGTCGATTTGGTCCCGTAGATTGCGTCGAGCGCACGGCGACACGCAACCGAAGCTAATCGTTGATTAAACCGGAGGTTCCATATCACATCTCCCGCTCGTTTGAACCTCATTTACTCCACTTAATTGCTCGGTGAGGGTCTTTATTTGCAAACAACAGGTCTGCGATGAAATGTGAATAATAATGGTGACCCATTAGCATTCTGGCAGTGGCGAAAAGATAGAGAGGATCCAATCATCTGATAATTTTTATTTACAGAAGAAGCGATATACGCTAGGAGAAATGTTTTTGATACAGAAAATCAGCACTGAAACTAATATATTGTTAACAAAAAGCTTTTCCTCCATAAACACTGATTATTCAGATTTAAAGCTGCTTCAGTCAGTAGATAAACAATGGATTAGATGGCAATGTACAGCTAACAGTTTGTTAGCTCTACTGGGCCTTTTAGTATCCTTCAGCTAACTGTTTTGGCTTCATGGCCCGCAACTTTACTGGTTTGGCTCACCCACCGCTGACATCAACATCGATTCCAGATGCAGGACGCATCCGATAAACCAACTGCACAATATCTGCCACGCACCAATTAGCAGACGGACTAAGTTGGCGACTAGCTAGCGCAGCATTTAGTAGCCTACAGAACTTAAGCTAAAGTGGCAACTGGTGGAGAGAGAACCGCGATCAAAGAAAAATGAATATCAGACTCCAACTCACAAGGTGGCGCCAAAACACGACTTCAAGGGGAAGCTTATGTTGTTTCGTGTCTTTGCGATGTGTTAATGTTAGCTAGCGAGTTTGTTGTTAAAAGTTCGCTGTTGGAAAAAACAGCCTAGATGCTTGTTAGTGCTGCTTTGGTGCTGGTTTAGCTGGTGGACCAGCACAATAAAGCTGGTCCACCGGTAAGGTCCCAATAGACTAGCTACTAGCTACTAGCATAACATACAGAAATGACGGGCTATCATGTGTTGCTGGTAATGAATAAAATCCTTACTGACATTGATACTTATTTACATTTGAGTATATATTTTTTTTATAATAATAACAACAGTGTTTTAGCTAGCAGAGCAATGCTTATTCTGTACCACTTTTGGACATTAGCTTACCTTATAAAATTGGAGCCTCGCTCACCTTGGCCTATTTTTCCAAGGTAAACACCACCAAAATCAGTCCGTGCTAGTTTTCCTGTTTTAATTAGTTTGTTTTTAATGATTAATATGACGCTAATCCTCCATTAAGTGGGTACCAATCTGCAGTGCACACGGCAGCCTTTCCTCTCCTCACAAAAAGGACTGAGGCACAGCTCATTTTTATAAAGGGATTTTCTTTCTTCGAGCCCGAATCCTTCAAAAATGACGGTTCCTCCGTGCTTAAAATTAATCCTCTGCAAGTGCTGAAGAAACGCAGGAGATGACTCGTAGCGGTACCAGCAACTGCCGGCGCAATCTTTCGCTTTCTAGATTTACAATTGTTGCAAAGATTCTATCGAGCCCTCAGTTTGACTCTGAGGTCACCGAAAGAGGAACAGCCTCAACCCACGAGTGTTCCGTCAGCCGCCAGGGTGAGGGAGCCGCAGACAGGTCGCCCGCAACTTCTTATTTTATGGCATCAGACAATGGCCTGCTCCCGGAGAAAAATGGGAAATGACAGGGCAGAATTTTACAGCGTGCCATTTGGCCCGGGCACTCAGTCAGGCCCAGACAGTCACTCTCTCGCTGCATCCCCTTTCATTTTGGAGTTGGTTCAACGTAGAGGGAGGTTTTTCAGGATGATATGGAGTCGTGTCAGAAGTTTTACAAAGATGAATTTTAATACCATTAAAATTAAAAAATGACCTATTCGAGATCTTGCAGTATCATCGTCTGCGGAAGGGAAGGGGAAGTGATCGGAGGAGTCGGATCGTCTAACTGCAGGAAATTGTGAATCCGGCGGCACTTCATATCTGACAGATGTGAAATATGACAACACGTGTTGCCCATCTCACTTCTCTGTACTCAAACATGAGGAAGTCAAAGACAGAGCCTTAAAAAAAAAAAAATGCCTTGGCTCCATTTTGCTGCTTCCTCCTGCAGGTTATACTGTTCCAGCAGAGGTATGAGGCTTCTGAATGGGAGCATCGATTTGCTCCAAGCTCCTGGCTAACAGGCTAACATTATTGATAGAACTAGTTGTAGCTTTGTGACGTTTACCTTCATCATGTGACACTCGCTGCGGTTATGGACTATTTTTTTTCTATTCCTGCTCTGTAAAAGCAGCTGCCTTCGAGCCGGCCCCGGGGGAGTGAAAAAAATGCTTCAGCTTCCTCAGTAGTTTCACTGACAAACTTGGACGAACAACAGAAGATGTTCCATCACAAACGGGCAACAGGAAGGGCGCGCTGCTCAGTCACCCCTCGCTATAATGCGACAGTCACCTTGGCTGCAAGAGCCTTCACTTTGATATGTGGAAGTGGAAGTTGCAATAAATAAGATTTGTAAGGCCCCTTTGCTCAATACGACCTTCGTATATCTGCCACGAGCTGAAAGAGAAGCCGTGATTTCAGGTTTTTCTAGAGCCGCTTTTGAACTTCTCTTCCAGGGAAGTTTCACACCACTTCCTCAAAAGGTATGTGATATTCGACCAGCTAAATCAACTGATCTCGGGTCAGCCCAGGGATGCTGGAAGTCAGTGACAGTTTGGTGTGTTGAGAGGTCAGACTATATATAATGTCATGGTAAATGGTGTGTGTTTTGCACTCATTTGAATTAATACAATTATGGTCCAACAGTTAACGACAAAAACAAATTTGCACTCCAGCCAACTGCTGTAGAAACACTGACCGCTGTTCCAATTACAGTCAACCACAAGGAGATGAATAGGGAGACGTTCCCCAGGCTGCCTTGCAAAATCACTCAATTTTGAGAGATGTTGAATGAGGAGAAATTTTAAACACTTGTGAAATGCTGACTTTGACAAATTCTTAATTATTTGGGACTTCATCTGAATTCGGCACATGCTATAGGCCGTCAAACACGTTACTTTTTGTCTAAAAAGGGAAAAAAAACAAAACAAAAAAACACCACAACATGTACATGTCTTGGTTTATCCCAGACATGTACATGTGGAAAATCGCTTGTCCACATGAGCGCCATCTCCCCCCCGTTCTCTGCATCACACGATGGCTTTAGGTGCTTGCTTCTTCCCCCTCAGCACCCACACTTCCTGCTACCACAGGTCTTATGTGATAAACTTAAGCAAAAATGAGAACCATTTTACAGCTTTTCAGTGTTTATTTCACCATCCTTGCCCTTTAGAGTACATACCCAATACTAAAAAGACAACACAATATTCACCAATGTTCTACAGAGACAACCTGCTATGGGTAAAACAAGGTAGTGCAACTTAATACAAATTCATCAAAGGGTTAGGGGGTCGGTCCCAACACGACTACATGGTACATAGACAAATGCTGGCTTACATTTTTATAACTTATAACATATTCAAAAAAAGGCCACATAATTATTAACAAGAGCAGAGAACAAATATACACTATATGTACAACACCACTGTGAATGTGTGGATATATTAAACTCTACTCAAAATCTAGGAATTTGATCATCAGACACTCGCCTCCTTGCAAGTTTAAAATGTGGCCACGACGAGAAAGTTTCACCTCCTCTCAAGTCTGCAGAAGGCGAGCGAGTTCGATATTCAATGACAGATTTCAGGGGAGGTTCAAGTGAACACAAAGTTGTGAGGGTTCATCTAAAAAGCAAGGGAGCCTGATAAATAGGTTGTTAGAGTCAAAAATAAATGGAAAAAAACAAACAAACAAAAGAAACAGGTTTAAAATTCTCCCACATCCACCCTCTTGTCCCTGAACTTGCTCCTGGCCTTGGTCCGAGCCTTGAATGCAGCCGAGTTGTGGAGATGCTGGAGAGAAGAATGAGAAAACAGTTTTATTATAGTGTATCCAGAATGTTTTATGTGGCAAATGACGCAATTATTACAACAATTGTATGTAATGTGAAGGTTTAAATATGTTGTACTCGTACCCTTTCAAAGCGAGAGATCTTCATGGCCTTCATTGTGGCTGAATCAACCAACATGGGTGGTCCCAGTTCAAACACGTCTCTGATGAATTCATTACCCTTTGTTAAAAAGAAGTAAAATAAATAAATTAAGAAAAACACTTGATCAACCATTTGCACAGGACAATACCGCCATTTTAAACACTGTTTACAAAAGCAGTGTGGTCTAAAACTCATTCTATTGTCTCGTGTTCTCTTGTGAAGTGTTGTTCCCCATTAGCGCTGGCCGACTTCCAACCAGCTACTATGTGATGGTGTTTTTCAACTCCACTACGCAACATTATCCCAAATCAGCCTCTAAGTGCTGTTGTTATTAAGTGTTGTCTTCCTGCGTCAGGCAGTTCTCCAGACCTTTATTGTGATTTAACGCTGTGTCGTGCTATTGTTAAACAGCCTCCATCCCAAACTCATGACTGCAAATGCAGTCAAACTTGATTTAAAATGATAACGCACATGGATTCAATTTCAAGTTCGTCATTGACATCGAAGTTATGCTACATTTTAGGCTTCTATTGAGGTTTTTGGAATAAACTCTGTCATATTTCATGCTGTTTTCGTGCAAAAAACCCCCCAAAAAAACAAAAAAAACAACCCTAATGTGATTATAGGGATTCATTCGACTGAATAAGCACCAAAGGAATTCAGGTACATTTGTTTATTTTGTAACAACTTTGCCAATTTGCTGTGATAGTGTTGGAGCTTAAATAGATTTGTTGTCACTGTGGTTGTATAAATATTCATTTAAAAAAAAAAAGAAGCTGTGTGCCGTCCTTTGTGAAAGCAAACACTTTGCTCAAGCAGAACATTTTTATTAATTTTGACTTTTGGACTTTATAACTAGAGTTATAGGAAATGTCTGGATGACACAGGTCGGAGACAATCCTACGCAGGCTGGTATCAGATCCTACATATGGTATAATATTGATGACAGCAGTGCAGCCTAATCTTTTCACCAACTGTGCAGACAAAGATGTTAACAGATTGAACTTGTTTGACAGGTACCTGTAGGTGGTAGTTCATCCCAGAGCCCACAAACTCCCTGAAGGCATCGTAGGTCCTCTTTCTGACCCAGCTGTCAATGGTCATGCGCTCCGTCCCAAAGCGAATGGTCTCACACTGGAAGTCGCCCTCCTGGAAGAACACAGATGGGGAGGACGGTGGTGACTAAAATGCAAATTAAAACCCTGGCAGAATGAGGTGCTGTCAGCCAACGGTGAACACCCACCTCCACAGCCTTGAGCACGTCCCTGAACACCGACCGCTGCTTCCTCTTGTCAGTCTTGGCTCTGTGCTTGTTACAGTCCGTGGCCAACGCGTTCAGTTTGTCACACAGTTCATCCCAGTCGTGGAATTCAAACTCCTGGAGGCACACAGAAAGAAACGCTGCATTCAATGCCATTTTAAAAGGCCAACATAAAGCATCCAACAACAGCAGTTTAGTCCCGGAAGCTGACTGCAGTGTACTACAGGAATGAGAACTGGGATATTAAAAGAAACATGGTTTGAACTTACAGCGTCCATGTCTCTGGCCAGCTCAAACAGCAGAGCGATGGTCTCCCCTGCAGCAATCCTCATGTTGACATCCTCACTTTCCAGCAATCGTGGCAGTTTGGGAAGGTGTCTGCGAAATAAAATGTACGCACTCAAAACACTGCTGAATGTATACATCCATCCTGAAATGTGTCATTGCTTTTTCGGAGATGCAGTAAACTCCACGGCAAAAGTCCGACAGTGTGTCTTACTTGCGCAGGATGTCTTTGAGCTGGTTGGCAGTGCAGATGGTGAGCAACAGCGCCCAGGACAGCAGAGCGTTGGTGTGGAGCTGGCTTGTCTGGGGGTTGATCAAAGGACAGGTGCCATCCGCCCTCGCATACGACCGGGTGAACAGGTTCTCAAAGCACTCCATGGTAGCGTGTACGTCCTGAGGCAGGAAGTAGCAGAGCATGACATGAACACTCGTGATGCAACATTTTAAAAAGACGGGATAAAAGCATCACAAAAAACTCATGAGTAATTACATAAATCATAACTCACGAATAATAACTTGAGGCATGTTTGAGTTCAGCTGCCAGTGCTGTTGACATCACCAACATGAAGACCGAATGAGGCACGGTGTCAAAACCGATAATGAGCCCAAATAAAAACGACTGACAAAAGGTTGTCGGAGAGACACCGCTGCAGCTCGCCCTCGAGCCCAGAGGTGTCAAACCGCAGAAAAACACTAAAAGTGATCAAGAACTCACCAAAATGTCATCTTCTGCAACCAAAGTACAGAGGCCCAGACTTGTCGCCACCTATTAGAGAGAGATGTGTTCAGTTGAGTCTCTGCAGTATAAATTATGTACCAATGTCGTGATATTATATTGCTTTATCGCTGATGACATCAGACACTCACTGCCTGTCTGGCTTGTATGTTGGCTGATCCGTCTGCCAGGATGTTTTTGAAGATGGGTTTCAGGGTCTTGAACACCTCCTCGCTCTCGATGCCCGAGCCCAGCTGGATACACAGCAGGCAGGCCAAAGAAGCTGCCGCTCGCTGCTCCTCGCCCTTGCCTGACACAGTGAGGGGTGGGGAATTAATTTTTTTTCCGACCGTTAAAATTTTGGGGCAGATTTGTCATGTCAACTGAAATAATGAACTTGACCCCGTCATCCAAGAAACAGATCCTATTAAAAGAAGACGGTTTCATCATCTCGTCTGGTACCTTTCTTGAGGCAGCGCTCGATGCTGTCTGTGATGGTCATCCTCCTCTCCGAGATGAACTCATACAGGATCCGTGTGGCCATCGCCGTCTTAAGCCCGTCCAGTGCACCTTGTCTGGTCTTAGCACTGAGGAAGCAGGAACACACAATGTCATTATGCCATAATGCAAATGATCATCCCTCTCCTTCAATATCAGAAAACTAATTTCATGAGCAAACAATGTCGAGAGAAACCCCTGATTTGGCTAATAGCCTTGATAAAGCCCTGTGATGTAAAGGGACTGAAGAGCGTGAGGCTTTAAAGTAATTTGCTCCAAATCTCAAGCAAGTTCCTCATCTTCTTTTAATGTGGACAAGTCAAGTCTTTCTAACAAGATACTTCAGTATAATCTGCAATATCCAGCATTTATAAAGAGAAAACAAAAAAGTTATTAATAGCCGTCTATTAATGATATCATTAGTCAGTTGATCTCATCAAGTCATAACGAGTCCACATCTCTGAATTACACCCTTTTAAATTTGATAAACTTAAGGGTTTTGGCTGCATTCTGAAAAGCTTGTGTCAACCAATCAAAAATGTCTAATGTTTGTCTGTAACGCTCATGAAGTTCACTATAAAATGTTAAATGGTGTGTTGTAAGCATTGGTATTAGCTTAAAATGTAATTACCATAATGCCACTGGCAGTGTACAGGCACTACTGGTGCATCCCAACTTTATTATCACATTCAGCAGACTAATAGTGCTCAGCCTTTTTGGGGATGAAGTCTATTTTTAACTGGACTGGGCTGCAGACCTCACTCCAACCATTCTCCTGTGGCTGACGGTGGTGCTCGAAACTCAGGCAATCCATCCCAGAAATAAGCTTTTTAAACTGTATTAGTTACACCTACTTAAAAAAAAAAAAGGATGTTGCTGAAGGCTCTTTGTCAATATGTCAAGGGTATTATTCCACAACACGGTACATCGGTCTTTTTTAAATTACTCGTTTCCTTAGAGGGTGAAAGATTTCTAAATTGTTAAAAACTTAAAATGTTTCCCTCCCTCTCACAATCTTCCTCCACGCAGCTTCCTTTGTGAGGTAAAGTTCCTTCATTTTCAATACATATAATGCACTAGTGCAACCCTGCAGAGACATGCCAAAGCCTGCATGCCAAGATCAGATAATGTGTATGTAGACGACTGGAATCATCAGACAGGTTTTCTACCTCTTATCCACAGTGCTGTCTATGAACCCCTTCAGCTTGTACTGGAAATCCTCCTGGGCTGCGTCCTCACTGGCCTCTCCACCTGGCAACGGAACAACACGTCGTAAATTCACAATTGCCCCGATACGGAAACAAAACATTGGATGAATTGCACTTTACACACTTCCAACACACCCTCTGACAGCATAGCCAGAATGCATTCTCACAAGTTGAAACAAAGACTCAAGCACATGTAATGCACACTCAAGCCTTACCTTCATCTGCTACACTGGCGGTGTCACTGAAGCTGCTGCAATGACTGAGGGTCTCGATGGAGGCATCCTCATCACTGAAAGGCTGCACATGTCCATGCTGCCCTCCTGGAGGAAAACACAGAAGCACAGGGTATATAACTCAATCTCATCAAGTCAAATGCATTAGTGCGGTGCAGCAGGTCAGTGTGCGCTCATTATGTAACCCAGGCTCCACACAGGTGCTGTAGCAAATACACCAGCTATCTAATCAGTCTTACGTCCTCTGCGCGCCCTATCTGTTGTACTTTTATTATCTCATATGAAAATGCACCATGTTGTCAGGGTCAAGGGCAACCCACGGGTGTGTTGACTGCGTAAACACAACATTATGTTCAGTTTGGAGGGACACGGGTCAATACACACATACTCAGAAAGTGGCTTGACACGTTAGAGGCTCTGACAATCTGCCACGGCGACTTCTTGCCATGAAACTGCTGTTTGGAGATAAAGAAATGCAGTTTTGGGGCAGTTCCAACACACAAAAGCGAGCAAATACGTGTCATGAAAGGCAAGGAGGAAGTGTTCATTCCAGCTTAAGTCCAAATAAGGTCAGAGTCCAGAAGGAGAGCTTTTCATCTAGTCCAGAATACTGTTATTTGGAATAATAATAAAAAAATTTAAAAAAAAAACTGTAGACACAAGGCATTTAAAGATCTCCTAAGGAGAAGGTGAGCAGGAGAGTTGTGAAAATTCACAGCTACAAAAAGGAGGTGTAAAAATCTTAAAATCTGCTCATTCTTTCAAAACTAAAAAAACGTTGGATGGATTGGTTATAAAAGTTTCCATCAAAAACATCATGTGTTGGAAATGACTTCCTCAATGGCTCTGAACTGAAACCAGACTCAGACACAACAGGCGTCTCTGGTCTGTCCTGACTTGACCTCTGGAGCATGCTTATTACTGTATGAAGAAGCAGTATTGTAGTCACAACTATGGGTGAATGTATTCATAATCTACAGCTATGATAGATGCTTAAAGAAGGTGTTCTTAAAAGGGCCATTTGTCCACTTAATAAAGGCTATTTCCATGTGTTGACGTGGACTCTTTCACCTACGACAGCTGATTTCTCAGAATCGGGCGCCGCCTCTTTTCCTACCCGCTCTCTAGAGTCCAAAATGTCCGCCTTCTGTCGTCAAACAGTAACAACCCAATAACAAAAAGATATTAAACACAGTGATCTGCCCCAAGTGCTCGTTCAAACTTAGCTGATGTCAGTCCGCATAAATACTAGCAGATACAAACTCGGCTGAAGATTAATTGAGGTCAATCGGGAGGAAAGGACGACTTGTTTTTAACTTAAGAGTTCCGGCTAACGTTGACGTTATTGAAACCCACAACAAGTTATTTATTCGTATGTAGAGCCGAAAACCATCGTAAAAGCTGCCAAGTTGTCTTGTGAGTATATCTATAAAATAAACTTTACCTAGCAAACAATGCTGGTGGCTAGTAGGGAGTTGCCGTTAGCCAACGCTACGTTAGCTAACGGTAACTTGGAACGACCGATGAGTATTAAAAGGACTCGTGTGATATTTTAATCAGTATAAAATCATTAAACAAGTGTCAGTAGATGTATAGCAAAGCCATGCTGTCGTAGGCTGCCACGTTTTGTCGCTACGGGCAATGCTTTTGTGTGACCACGGCTAGTTAGCTTTGCGTTCTGACGTTAGGCCAGCATCTGACGTTTGTAGTCCCGCCTGCACACACGTTCCACTACACTCAATGGGCTGTCAACACACGAAGAACTACAACTACCGTAAGCGTGGTGGAGCCAAATAAGCAAGGCCACAGCAATGCGGCAGCTCACTTACCCCTGCTATTCTTCTTCTTGGTCCTTGGCATTTTTCTTTGCAAACAAAGGTATAATTTGATCCAAAATCAGCCAATACACGAGCAGCTTTTATTGTATTGTCTCGTAAAATGAAAATATTCCCGTGGCTTCGTGGATAAAAAGGAATCGAAAGCGATCTTGGAGAAAGTCTGTTGGCCGAGACGATACATTTTCCCTCATAAACTAGGGCTGCATCACAAGCGGGCGGCTCCGGGTATTTATACCGGCTGACATATCACGAGGAGGTTTCCCGGCATCTCCGACCAATCCGGGAATAGGAACAAGTGTCGCGTGTGTACGCGCGTGACGCAGTGAGCAGTAATGTTGGTACAACGTGTGTGTGATGATAGACAGACATCACAGCATTAGATGTAGCAGGCCGACAGCCAACAGCAACAATCCAGCTATGATGTTTAATAAAGGCGACATGAAAACTGTTACATGTTTATTGCTGTCTGATTCTTCTTACCAATCTCTTTGTGAGGGAAATAACATTATGATAGAGCTTTTAGTTTTCACGTAACATACAAACATGTGATCTGTAAATAGAACATGATGTATTGTCACAGATTAAACATCAAAGCGGTGTATGCAGCCTTAAAATAATCTCCTTGTGTTAAAATGCGGCTTACACATTATAGCATCAATAACTGTATTAATGTAATTGACAGTATATGAACCCTAAAATGATCCCTGTGCATAACGGGTGCTAAATATTGATACTTAACCAACATTTTGCAGATGATAACTGTACTTTTACCGGATTAAAATGCTTACTTCTACTTGTAGCAGAGACTATTTAAGCTTGATTTTGGTTTTGCTACTTCTACTTAAAGGGGCACTTTGTAGTTTTGTGGAATACATTTAAACTCTAAAACTTTAAAATATTAATGAGGTAATAATACTAACTTAGAAAGATTTTTTTTTTCTCCCATAAGTGAATAAACAAGCTGTTCTCAGGGGAAGATAAGGTCCCCAGAACACTGTTTGAAGCTAGAAAGGTGGCAGGGTCTGCCAAATGTAAACAAAGTACAACAGTAGGAATTTGCGCTGTTCTATAAGTTCAGTTTGTTTACGCATTTTAATCACTCGTGAAATCAAAGAGTTTGTTTATTTAGTTTGTTTAGGCATAAAAATAAAACCAATTTCTCCTCTGATTAAAATGCTCTCCCCCAAAACGACATAGTGCACCTTTAAGTAAAGGGTCTGCATACTTCCTCCACAACTGTATGTGATACATTATGCATCTTGGGAGTAGATGGCATGACATGGCTGCTGTTGATTGGTTGGTTTCCCTGATGATCACAGAACTGTGATGACAGGGATCTGTGATGACAGGGATCTGTGATGACGTCGATGTTGTCGTTTTATGCATTTGTGATGCAACACACCGTCCTCTGAAGTAGTTATGCTGCTGACATAATGCATGAGAAACTGTGATTAAAACCTGCATATCACAACAAACATTGTGACTGGATGTGGTCCTCTGAGATGCGACGCAGGATACTAACAGGATTGTATGTTGTGCCATGCTAGGGCAGACAAAATAACAGGAACACTAAAGTGTTTGTTTACTCAGAGCCCATTTTTTGTCAGTTTTTACGTGGTCTCTCAACAGTGTATTTTTAAATGTCTTTTGGTTTGCTCACATCTGCTTTTAGCAGCTGTTGTTATGTGTATTTGCCAAGTTTTCAGTTTCTGACTTGTAGAGACTTTGCAGGAACAGTGGTGCTCAAGTACTTTCTACTTTTTCGCAACAACATCTCAGAAATATTGCACTTTTTACCTCACTGCATTTATCTCACAATTTGAGTTACTTTGCAGATTTAAAATAATTATACAAGATATATCTAAACTAATCATTATGTATAATTATAGAATGACACCTATTGATTCTTAGGGGGGATTATTGTATACAGTAATCATGATCAGTTCCACCTTCACCTCCTGCAACATCGAGATGTTTCTGAAGTGGGACATACTGCATAAAGAGTATACTTTTGGTATTTTAAGTCTATTTTATTGTCAATACATTTGTGCTTTTTAGTCTAATCTTCTGTACAGTGTTAGTATGTTTACTTGAGGAAAACTTCTTCCACCTCAACTAAATCTCTATTTAAACAGTTACGCAAATAATCAGAAGTAGCAGTCAACAAGGAATGAACACAGTATCCAATACGATGCAATCCAATGCATACACTTCCGTGCCCATGCTCTGCGATCATTGCCCTAAATAAGATAGATTTGGGCTCCTTCCATTTCCCAAGAGGAGAGCAGCTACAAAAGTGAAAGTTTGCCTGCAGCTTTACTTTTATTTTGGCGGGGTGTGAATGAAGGTTAAACGCAGCCGTTATTAGCATTTGTTTCTCGTTGCAAATGCGCAAAACTGAGAAGAAAGCGATATAAAAAATATGTTTTTTTACAGACCCAGCGCCGCTTCTGTCTTGTTGCTTTATTTACCGGCGCACAAGGGATATGGATTTTTTT
>CAEMYA010000083.1:2923457-2935340 GCA_903131615.1 Diplodus sargus | reverse complement strand
GCAAGTGGAATTCCAAGAGATGTTTTTTTTTTTTTTATGCATAATTTATTGAGTCAGTGAACTGTGCACGCCGTCCGAGCCGTGTCTCGCTTTAAAGCGTTTGATAGGACTGGGGCGTGCGATGCAAATATCGGACAACCCGAAAACCGGCCGGGGCGAGCGTGAAGGCAGCGTTTTCAGAGTGTGTAACTGAGTGGTGAGGGGAAACAGATGTTATTTTGATGGTAGTGAGAACTGGCTCGGTCAACCTCAAGCAACGTGTAGTGGAACGGAAGACAGAGAGAGAGTGAAATCACCTGCCAGTAAACCAGTGTGGGAGTACGGAGGAAAAAAAACAGAGCAGCCCAGTCTACCCTCGCTCAGCATGCCCGGCACGTTGCATCAGTGGGCACCGGCTCTGACCAACCTAATGCCACAGGAATACAGATCATTACCAAAATA
This sequence comes from Diplodus sargus, assembly GCA_903131615.1. Taxonomy (NCBI): domain Eukaryota; kingdom Metazoa; phylum Chordata; class Actinopteri; order Spariformes; family Sparidae; genus Diplodus; species Diplodus sargus. Next base: position 2,934,899 of record CAEMYA010000083.1, on the reverse strand, counting down.
ACAGATAGCAGGGGGATAGAGAGGGAGAGAGAGGGAGAGAGAGAGAGAGCTGACAGCAGATAATAGGAATATGTCTGAATATTAATTTCATGTGCGATGCCCCTGTTTCTAAATAATTCATAAGTGACATGGCCTGAAGCAATGTGGTTGAGGCTGCATGGGGTTAAGCCTGCCGGGGGGGCGGCGGCAGGGGGACTAGGGAGTGATCTCTGTGATCTAGCTCACCTCAACCGGGTCCACTTTGACATTTTTCAGCGGCGTTCTTTCTCTTCTCTTAATTTTGACTTCTTGAGTATCTGGCAGTACGAATTTCGAGCTCTCACCCAGAAAGTGTGTGTATGATTCGTTGCTAAGAGTAAAGCTATAAGTAAAGGACTCTCGGATGTGCGGCAATTAAGTGTATATCCAGCATTCATTCGGCACAAGCTAACCAAAGGTTGAAAGTAGCGGTTCAACTTTGCAGAAAGGATCCCGACTTGCTTTCATGCCAACAGCGAGATTAGAAGATCGATTGCAAATTTCAGATGTTAAAGGTGGAATATGTTGGAATTTTAGTTCAAAAATGGTTTAAAAATATATCAGCAGAGTGTGATCAAAGTAACAGTTTAATGTGCAGTGTTTCAGAGATTCTAACTGCTAACCAGTTAGCACTCTGGGTGTAAACACCGACACTACCTTGGAGCGCCTAGTCAGGGCCACTTGATGCACGGCTAACTGCGCTAACTAGCTAACAGTAGCTACAGTTACTCCGATGATGTGCTACCCCCTATTTGTTTTGGGTTTGAATTCAACAGGTGGCCAATTCTAACATGTAGCACAGTTAAGTTACTGCCAGTGGCCGGTTTAGCTTATCCTAGCTTAGCAAGATGCAGCCAGCTTTGCTCCGTCTTAAGGTAACAAAATCTGTCAACTACCAGCTCTCACAACAAAACTCAAATTAGTCACTGCTCCACAGAATAGTTCTGTGTAAAAAACACAACTTGTCGCTCTTTGCATTTTGGTCTTTTTGAATGCATTAAACCGATCAACAAAACAGATACAGGTGCTGTAGTTGGACTTTGTTATCTTTTCGAAGAGCCAGGCTAGCTGTTTCCCCCTGTCTCCAGTTATTATGCTAGGCTAAACTAGCTGTTTGCTGGCTGTAGCTTATTTACTGGTCAGGCATGATATTGATATCACTCTTCTCATCTAACTCTCGGCAAGAATCCCTAAAATCTGAAATCATACCTTTAATTTGAACATTAGGCATACATGATGACACAAATCTGAACGATCTGATCATGCAAATAAAAAATAGAGCAAATGTTTTAATTCGCCTGCTGGTGCTTTATTTGCACATCTCAACACCTTGTCAAATTCCTTGTGCATTTATATATATATTTTTAAAGTCTTCCTTTGCATCCAAATTTCTTTGCTCTATCCTAGTTTTCACCGCCACAAGCCTTCAGTCTCCCTTCAGGGATCATGACATTTTTATCTTGCCACCGCTGCCTGACTACATCAGCGCGAATACCAACTCTAAATAAACCTGACCTAATGCGACCTGCATAAAAAACTGCACTCATTTGGCATCAACTCCTCTCGGCTTCGCCGCATAATTCAACTTCATTTTATTTATCAAATATTCAGCCCCGCTCGGCAATCAAAACAAACTGGTGTCTGATGGAGGCCGGGTTGCTCAAATTAGAGCATCCAGCTCCTAATTACAGTCTGTTAGTCACTGGCTGGATCCCGTAGTCTTTCCCCTCATTTCCTTGTTTGGAGAGGGGTTTAGCACTCTATCAGACAGCTTACTATGACAGCTAGGCTACGCTTCTGTCACTGTAATTACCTCTCAATCCCCGCGCACATTTGTCTTACCAGCTCATATTTCGCAACTTCAATCTCAATCCATTAACCTTTCTAAGAGGGCCCCCCGGAGAGAGGGAGGGCGAGAGAGGCTCCTTTGTTCTGAAGATGTGCTGTGCCGCGCCCTCACCGGAATCCCTGACATGGGTTTAAATTGATCAAAGATAAAAACAGAGAAGAGTGAGTTTCTGGTGCGGGGGGGCCGGGGCAAAAAAAAAACACCTGTATCCCCAAACTCTTCTCTGCCTTTTCATCCAAACTTCAAACCTAATCGCTCTGAGAGCAGAAAGTCCCAGTGTCACAGTCTCCTCTTTGAAAATTAGTTTGCCAGACAGTCATTCCATAGAACATCAGGACGCATTTGAATCTTTAAAATACAGCGGGTTAGGGTTGTGCCGGCCCCCGCTGCAGTGATAAGTTGCGTCTGTTTACTCCAAATGTTGTTTAAAGTGAGATTTAGCTTGTGTCCGGCTCAAAAGGTGCGATCATCAATTTGCTGCAGAATCTGAATAAGAATCTGCAATGAAAGCATTTTGCACTCCCTTGCCTCCAGTATGGGCTTATCTTAGTCCTGGGGAAAAAAATCCATTAAGTCCCATATGAGCACACACTTGCTCGAGCCCACACACACACACACACACACACACAGATGATAAGGTAATGTCATTGTCATCTGGCCATCTGATTAAGTAGACTAGTAAACGCCTTACCAGGAGGCAGCATTTAGGTCTGAGATCTATCACTCTAGTACAGGCATCCAGATGTATTTGTAGATGGCGGCCATTCTTCCTTTGACGTCAAGCTCCATAATGTTAGCTAGGAAGTGGTTGAATGGTAATGTTAGCTATTGTCTAATGGAAGCTAACGGGTGTCAAATATGTTGCTCTACCTTGAAAAATTGGTCCAATGTCCTTCACTTTAGGTTGCCCGTTAACGTGAGCTGCAGCTGCTTCCTAGCTAACCGATTACTTATATGCAGTGTGTATTAGGCTACTTCCATGATGTGCAATGATATTTTAGAGTTAATTCTAACCTATTCCTATCGTATCGTGTGACACTGTGAAACGGCAATGTTAGCTTAGGTTAAATGCTAACATTAGCTGAAATGAAGAGATATCGAGATATCAAATACGTTGTTCTATCGATCAGGCAGCTGTGAAATGATAGCAAGTTGTCAGATTCCCTGCGTTTGCTCGACGTGGAACACAGCAGTGCTGATCGTGACGTCAGAGCTAAAATGGCCGGCATCTGATACGGTCTCTTTGGCCAAGTCCTCGGAAAACAACTCAGATGTGAGGTCCACTTTGCAGGTTTTCAGAGACAGTTAGACTAAAAAGCCCTGGGCATTGAATCAATAGTGCGTTAAGCTTCTAGACAGCTTGTTCAATTCCATTTCCTCAGAAAAGCCCCTTCTCCTATTACGGGAATTTCCTCTTATTTCCTCCCCTTCCTCTGCCGAGGGAGGGATTGTGGAACTGATTGGCAGCAAAGTACTTGAAATAACTGCAGACATCCTGTCTAAAAGGTTGAGGTGAGTGCGGCCACTGGGAGAAAGGCAAAGCTGACCTGTTCGGGGTTAAAAACAAGACTGTTCGGCAATGAGCTAAAAACTTTAATTCTGCCTCGCAGTTCGGTAAGGAAAGCGCACGCGCAATGCCATGAGCGAAATAAGACATCCTCTTCAGGAAAACTCTGTAGGTAATCACGGATGCTGCCGGAGTGTCTGCGTGTGTCTGCGCGTGCGGCAGCCCTTCCGACAATGGAATCCCAATCTAAAGAGGACACAATGCCCAAAGGCTATTAAAACAGGCAGACGATCAGCTGGGGAATCTCTCTGGCTTGCCTCAGCGGATGGCTACACCTTATTGTTATATCCTAGCGCTCTGTTCCCCTCCCCTGTATCTCTCTGCAGCATCTTGTGCATCATTTCTTTTTATTCTCATGAGCGTACACACAAACATCTCTCTCTCCCTCCTCCCCACCTGTTTCCTCTTCCAGCCTGTCAATCTAGATGCAGATGAAGGACATGTGAATTTGATCTTCGCAGCAGCTTTTCGAGGCAGGGCCATTCGGGGCGTTAAAGGAGCCTCTGTTTGCCGTAGCACACAGTGTTAACGCTGCTGCGCTCGCCCCGTGCAGAGGACGTCTAGAGCGAATTCACTTTCAAGCCCATTATAATCCACTTTAAACGGGGCGGGGAGAGTGAATGGATTGTTTTTCGATCGCGGAGCTCCACAGCACAGCGAAGTCATCAGAGTGTGATCACAGCGTAGCAGTATTAAGATATTGGAAATACAGCGAGTCATTCAGTAATAGTTACGATGGGAATGGGCAAGCGTTATACAGGCTTATGTGAAGCTAAGCTAATAAAAGGCTAATACATGAAAATAAACCAAAATACATATTAAAGGATAAGTTCACAAAAAATGTTTTAATTCAGTCACTACCTGTTCACCCTCATGCCAGAAAGTTTTGTTGTCAACTAAACTATTTTAAATCGTAAAAACTGGTGCTCCCACCTCAGATGTGGTGCACGCAAACTTTAGCCGTAGAACTGATTTAAATATCATCTTTTCAAATCCTTCCTCCTAGACTGATATTACGTTGAACAAACTGCTGTGTGGAGTCATTTTATGTGTCTTGTTCAGGAGAATGCTGGAACACGGTTTTGCTGTGAAGCTCCAGAAATGGTTTGTGGACTGTCAGCAAGGGGTTGAGTCGATGATGGCGGAATTTTCCTTTTTGCCAGATTATCCTTTAAGTACTGTATTTTAGAAGTATGCGTATATATGTGCATGCCTAGCCCTGAGTTCCATTAACATGATCACTCCTTACTTATTATATTAATTTATAGCAGCTATAACAATTCAATTCCAGAATCAACATGTAAAACGTTTTTTTAATTGTTTGCAGTTACATAAGAGTCTTATCTGTAGTATATCTGTTAATTCGTGTTTGTAGTTGTACTGTGTATCCAAGTAAGCAGCAGTAAATAACACAAGTTATATTTTCAGGGATTTAATAGGATTGGACTTTGGACTTGAAATCTTTTACAGAACCTGAACTGGGGACATTTTGAAAACGATATTTACAGACAAGAGTCTAATGAAAGAGCCCATTGACTTGTAATGTGGTTAAATGTATCAAGAGTTCTTGGAGCTGTACTAGAAACTAAAAGTCCTCTGTTGCTTTGATTTTAAACCATTGTTTTCACATTAAAGATGCAATATGTGAGATTTATAGTAAAAAAAAAAAAATCTTTATCTGATAACTAGATTTATTTACAAACAGCAGTGTTGACATTATGTAAACGATGTCCGTATGTTGTGTTGGAGTGATGTCCACTGAAGTTAGCATGCTAACCAGCTAGCCCCTCTCTCTGCCAGGGGTCAAAGCTCCCGGGCTAGCAGTATATGAGCTAAGCCAACAAGCTAACAGTAGCAATATTCATGGATGTATAAAAAGTACAATTAACTGCAATACGTAGTGACTCTGGTAATATTTGGCTGAGTCTTACATACTGCATGTTTAAATCACAGCCCTCTAACTTGGGAATGGAACTGATGATTCCTATTCTTTTTTTGTCTACATTCATCAGGAAATAAAATCTATATTTGTTGAAGTCACGTCTGTGTGACTAACAGTGACCGCACGCTAGATGGGAACTCAAAACTCCCAAATTCTGTCCATTCAGCAAAACCATGTCGCACGTCAGAATAGCTCAGCCTGTTCTGTGTCGCTCCTGTCCCGTATCACCCGTCTACTAATCATATGACTTTTGCAGCGACCGAAATCAGTCACACTTTAGATCAGATAATAGTTGACTTTAGCCTGTTAGCGCTGACAAAACACAGACAGAGGCACGGCTCCAAAGAGACAAGACTGAATCTTCATCTGCATCAATATGGGCCCAAGTTCCTCTGGCCCGTGTGTCTGTCCAGGAAGTTAGTTGGGAAACTCCACGCTGTCATCTGGTGTCCAGTGAAGTTTCTGTTCTCCTTTCAAACTTCTCCTTTTGGCTGCGGCATTAGCTTAGATAAACACAGATAAAAGGGCCGAGTAACCTCACCCACCTCTGAGGCGAGACACTTGCAGCGTAGAAACAGGTAATTAAAAAGGATCGGTTGTGTGTGTGTATCTATGTGTGTGTGTGCGCGGTTGTGTGCGAGCGCCACAAAAAAAAGGTTGCAGGGACGCAGGCAGGCAGACGTTCTTGGAGTTGCCTGGCAACCCTCTAGCCACAAAGAGGGGGAAGTGTGTAGCCTGTTATGACGCCTTATGTAACTGCAGGAATGAGTCTGAGGAGAAAGCATGAAATAATCCATTCCCACAACTTGCTCTCGTTATATTTCCTGGGAAAACAATACTGAAAGGCAGAATTTATTGAAGTGGGCTGGATTAGCCTGCTCTGTGGTTGCATGTGCAATGCATTTACATCCTATTAAAGATGCACTATGTAGTTTTGGGGAAGAAATGTTAAACTTGTTTTCCTGTGAGAACAGCTTTTATGGAGAAAATAAATAAATATTTGCAGTTCCCTTTTAACTCTCTTTTAGAAACCTGCCACTGGGATAACCTAAATCACCATCCCATGATGTAACTCAAAAGGCTTCGCAATCCTTTACAACCGACCGATCCCTCGTCCTTGGTGATTTTCTTTTTCCGGAGGTCAGCACCAACTGTGCGCTGCGGGGTGTCATGCGGTGAAGCCATGAGAACCTCCGGTGAACCTGCGGCGAGGCTTGGTTGGGGGGGGGTTTCATCTCTCGCCTGCCTAGGGAGCCCGGAGCCTCGGATAAACACAGCCGACGGGTACCCTGAGCTAGATCTGCCAGCAGTGCGGAGGATTATAATGCTGGGGGTAGAGAGGGAAGCAAAGTGGGGGCGGAATGAGGATGGAGAGCGGGGAATATGGGGGGGGGAGCCAACCACGGCGAAGTGAGGAGAGATGGTCGGGCAGCAGCTGGGGATGATTACGGCTCCCAGGTTGAACCCCTCGCCATGCTCCAATTCCCCCCGCTCGCCTCATCACTCGCTCGCTCGCTCACATGGTAGCCACTGCGCTTGGACACCTGTGGGGTGCTGTGATCCCACAGAGCTCTTTCCATTAAACCGGATTTGATATTGACGAAGGTGGGGAGCGAGCGAGGGCACGACATAAGCAGGTATCAATAATGCAGGTTGTGCTGTTTTCTCGGCCTGCAGAAAAAATATGCCGCGCAGGTTTTGGGTCATCGGTGCATGTCAACAAAAAAAAAAATGTTGCGGAGCTGCCGTTAGCTAGTTAGCTCATTTAGCGGTGCAGCTAGCAGTCCCGACTGGGAGCTTGGAACACTGAGCTTCGGCTTTGTTTGTACCACTTGCACACAAGCTTCAGACCATCATGTGGAGGCAGGGAGCTGCGCCATAACTTAACATCAATATTGTTATTTGACTGTTTTAAACAACATTTTTCCCATGTATCGCCTTTTAGCTTCTTGTTTTGGTCTTAAAGCATGGAACTTTACCATTTTCGCTGAGTCTCACCGTGCTTCTTTTGTACTTTTCAGCTGCTCTCAAAGCGCTGATAAACGCTGTACACTAGGAAAATAGAGAAATAGGTTTAACAACATTTAGCAGGCTTAGATCCTGACATCTTCTCAGGGAGCTGATGGGCACCAAAACAGAGATGCAAAGAGAATGAGTACTGGACTTAAATCTGACAAAAGTAAATGCTAATGTTGCTGTGTGGCTGCTGGAGAAATTGTGTTTTTCCAATATGATTATATATTGTGACATGATGTAAATGATGTGTTTACTTTCTTGTTTCTCTGCCCCCAAGTAGCCAAAAAAGGAAATGAACACTGCTTTAATGAAGTGCGACTGGTCAGGCGGTTTGGAGATCAGTTTGTTCACTATATTAAAAAAGCAAAAGACGAGACAGGAGCACAAATAACTGCCGAAGTAAATAAGCGCCGCCGTGTTGAATCCGTGCACAATATCCCAATATGATGTCTGTAAGTGTGTGTGCGAGGAGTGCAAAACATACAAAAGAAACTAGACTGTGCATGTATTATACATGTCACTCTGCACATATTCATTCAGTATTCAGTCAGTATGTGCATCCAGGCATCTCGATGGCATACTAATTTCCTACGCTGACACAGCCCTCGCTGTGATCTCTGTCTGAGCTCTAACATTACTGCCAGAGGCCACAAACAAAGATAAGTAAATCAGGGCGTCGTGGCAACTCACCCCTGAGCTCAAAGGATCGGGGGTTTAGCAGATTGATAGTACGAGAGCAATGAAAGGGGAATCGAATCCCGGGGGACGCTGGGAATCGAATAATTATTGGAAGGTGAAGGAGCGGTGCTGTGAATACACAAATGAGTCAGAAAAATCAGCAGCAGAAGAAGAAGAAGAAGAAGAAGCAGTCATGTCAGGAAGCATGGGGAGGTCAAGTGAGCAAAGCAAGACAAGGGAGAGATACAGATAACGATAGAGACAGAGAAATAAAGTAATGGCTGTGGGCAGTATTTAAATGAGTCTGTGCGGCGGTCCAGTGCACAGATTGACTGTGAATTATTACCACTGTGTGCTCATTGAAGCCGCCTGCCTGCTAGGCCAATGTGCACGCAGTAATTCAGAGGGACAGAAACAAAGAAAAAGAGGGCAGAGAACGAGATAATCTTGAACTACCGTTAAATCACATCTAAAAATTAGATTTTCACGTTGGTTTTGATAAAAGAGGTGCTGCATAAATACCGTGACACAATGCTGACTCCGCCGACGAATTCACACGGCTCATATTCAGAAACCTGCTGTCACCGCCCTGGTCGCAAAAACACAAGCGGAGGTGAATGCAGACACAAGGTGGGTGGTGCCTGCTCAGGCCCGTGACAGCTGACCAATCAGAGCAGACTGGACCGAAACCGAGCACCCAGACGGAGGGTGAATAGGGGTGCTGCAGAAATATAGTTTGATGTTTGAACATTAAAACATTGAGACTGATTCTAACAGACACCCCCAAAACAAGCGTGATACACGCAGAATTCTTCGAGAGCAGACACTCAATTAGAGAGACAGCTCGGGGCGCAGTCGGAGCTGCAAATGAGCAAATAGCCGTTGTGAACCTAAAAGACGGGAAACTCTAAGAGGTTTGCTAAACACACAGATTGGCTAATAGAAGAACGTCTAAACATATGATTATCCCACCTAATGTTGGCAGTGTTGCTTCCCGTCCTGTCTCACCCTGCCTCGCTGTCTTCCCCCACCCTCTCCTCTCTTTGGTTTCACAACCTAGATAGAGGGAGAAAAAGACTCCCTGTGTGTATGTGTTTGTGTGTGTGTGTGTGTGTGTGTGTGTGTTTGTGTGTGAAAGAGGAGCTTAGATCTCTAGCAGAGCAGAACAGTGAGGCCGTGGGCAGAAGCAGAGTGCTGGACCTTCTGAGTCCCAGAACCATCACCTATACTACTGCCCTCAGCTAGGTACACACACACACACACACACACACACACATACGTAAATATATAATGTATATACAGTATATACACTCACACAAATGGGAACTCAAACACTACTCTTTATTTTGGAGCTACTGTTGGCTTGTTAATATGTGATTTAATAGATCATGTTAACATTTTCATGCACATATTTGTTTTTTTAGTTCAGGCACATGCACAAAGCTACTGCACTATTATGACATTAAAACACCGTCATTGCTTTGCCGGGGGAAACCTTCTGGCTCCTGTAGTTGTTTCCGCCCTGTACATCCTGAGAGCACAATAGAGTCTTCCACATAAACACGTCAGTGATATCCAGTATGTGATTAGGTCCTTTAAGGGTGAGTAGACTTTTGCTTTTCTTCTGTCCACAGAGAGGTCACAGGTCGAAGGTTCATGGGGGATTTGTTGCTCGAGAGCACTTCGACAGGGCAGCAGCTTAGAGCCTGAGGTCAGCTCTGGTTCCCCCTCGGAAACCATAACACCACCCTGGGATCCCAGAAAAAAATGTGTTTTAGCAGCAGGAATGGCACAGTATGAACATTTCTTTTCATAATTATAAGGCCAAAAAAAAAAAAAATTGAGGTAACACTGAAAGCTTCGACAAGTTAGACAGACAAACCGTGACATTTTCCCCCATTCCAAAGTCATCACGCATTGAGCAACGTACCTTACACTGACTATAAAGTAGTGGGCGATGGTCACACATGTAACCCAATGGCCATAATGATGTTTGTAAAGTATGTTTCTGCAAAACCACAGATAAGTTACAACATCACATGTCTTTATGTTGCAGGTTTATGTTTCTTTAGGTTCAATTGTCGGTGTTTCTCTCACGACAACGTCGTGCTTACGCCGTGGTTAGGCTTACACACAAAAAAACTGTCTAGTTTTTGCTTCAAAGACCTGTTTCGGTCGCCACAAACCCGGCTGGATTTTGCCCTGAGGACTCCTTAAAATAAAGTTCCCGTGGTGTTACATTTACAAATGTTGAAATGGAGACTGGAGCCGCTGTCTTGTCCCTCTACCTCCTGACATGAAAGTAAGGAAATAAAAGCGCCATGTGAGCTTTCGAAGACACGCTTTATCCCGGGTGCCTGGGCTGTGAGGATGACTCAGAGTGTTGCCTCCTCACGTTTCTGCCCGTCTTCGATTAAAGTTTCCCCTCGGCGCTCTCTCGTGGAAAAACCAAAAACCCAACCACGGTACAGAAATCTCCGGAATGCCGATCTGCCGGCTTGCATTGACACAAAACAAACCCATGTTGCATGCTGCGCCTGCACACATCAACTCTGTGTTTCATGTGGGGGGGGCGATGTTGTGTGAGATATTTTTAAATGCATGTTGTTTTCTAATCATGTCTCCGCAGCTTCTTCAGTTCCACCTCATTAAATTCAACCTTCCCCTTTTCACCCGCACGTCTTAATACTGCACCTCTGTGTTTCCTGAATGACTAAGCAAATGTATCCACCGTAGCCAGACACAGCGTTCAGTAGTGTTTGTTTATCGCAACGCATCTCGGTTTTCCGAGTCAGCGTCGTATCAGAGAGGAGGAAAAAAAAAAAGTCCTCCAAAGAGCCGACAGCTCTTGTTCCTGTTTTGTTTGGTCCACAGGCGCTAACTCCTCCTGTGTTCGGGCTGAATAATACAAAAGCTTCTTATTTTTGGTCGGGGAGTAAACAGCTGGTTGAGGAAGCTTTGTGTTTTTTGGTTTTTTTTCCCACCTGGATGCTTTGTTGGCTGCCTGGCTGAGATCAGCCAAAGGAAACTCCGCAAAACAGTCCCTGGCATCGAGTCAGCGCGGCTTCCCTGCGTACATGCGATTTGTTTCTTTTTCTACTCTGTGTGTGTGTGTGTGTGTGTGTGTGTGTGTGTGTGCGTGTGCTCCATCTACAGTACGTCTAAATCTATACCGCTGCCTCTCTGTCTCGCTCTCACACTATCTGTCTCTCCCCGGGAATCTGTTTCTCCTCCCCCTGCTTATTGATTCTGATTTCGGCACTAGCGCTGCGTTTTTCGAGGGAGTGTTACCTCCCGCTGAGGCAGCCGGGTGTTTGTTGGTGTGCATGTGTTTTGTGTTTTGTGTTTTTTTTTTTTTTACCCTGTACTGTA
>CAEMYA010000083.1:2901470-2923356 GCA_903131615.1 Diplodus sargus | reverse complement strand
TAAACTACTGTAAGTGGTTCGAAAAAAAAAAATCCGCCTTTTAAGATATTAATACCACTTCATATCATCTGTCGTAGTGTATGTGACTGTAATATTTGGTCTACGACTGGTATTGTTGATGTGTTTTAATTTCTTTTTTACTGTAAAATACATCTTTCGCAACATAAATGATAACCAACCCCCCCCCCATCCTGCCTCATGTATAATAAAGCCTTAACTCTCTCCAGAGAATTGCCGGAGAATTCATAATTTTCCGGCTTTCTCCTCCTTCAAGGTGCTTTTACCACAAACCCGCCCTGGTAATGTATGCAGCCAGCGCCGAGATCAAAGATACACGGATGGTATTTTTTTCGGTGTGTGTGCATTCGTACATGTATGTGAGCTGCTAAAAGGCATGTATGACTATCTTCAAAAAGCGTCATGACTAGGCCCCGGGCGAGGGGGCAAGGAATACGGGTTTTGATGTCAGATGCCTCGGCGGTGTGCTCCGCCGTCACGCAGTCGCATTATGCCGCTCCAGCATCAAGGTGAATCACCGAATGTGATGCCCTCAGAACCCTGCCAGTTAGCGTCTACTGACCTTAAGTAAATACGATTCTGCATAGCAAGTCCTGCTGTAATTCGACGCTACGCGCCTCGGCGCAGAGAGTGGGTAGTGTGCACGGCTTTGTTTAAGAAACGGTTAAACATTTGGGGTGATAAGCTTGTTAATTTATTGCCGAGAGAATTGATGCCACTCCCTTCTTGTACAGTGAGTGTGAAGCTGCTGCTAGGAGCCACGCTAACCTTAGATTAGCATAAAGATCTGCAACATGGATAAACAGCTCGCCCAGTTCTGGTTGAAGATTTAAAAAAAAAACAAAAAATCTCTTATCAACAAATCCTATCTCCTTTAGTTAAAAACTACTACAGTTTGGTTTTACAGAGGTTTTGTCATCAACGTCAGTCCAGCAAAAAGACTCCAGGAAATCACTGCCCCCGGCCAAGAATTATTCTGGTACGTATCCCCTATAAACCTGCAACTTTTTGTATGGAATTATGCTTCTATGTTGGATGTTGGATGTTGGATCAGTTGGGTGAATAGGCAGTAGTTTGCAGTTGTGGCAGTTCCCTGCTGGAAAAAAAAACAGCATAGACCAGCACCAAAATTCACCAAAACACACCAAAACACATAATGCTGGTCTTGCTGGTGACTGGTCACTGGATGTGGGGGATGTTTTGCCTCCTGAAATTCACAGAGGGGAATTCTGGGATTAGACAGCGTAAGAAAATTGTCAATACTTAACTGTTGCTGGTCCAGTGGTTGTTCAGCTGCTTGAGCTGGTGTGGCCAAATCGCTGTCTGCCATTAGCATCATAGCTAGGCCACCGTTAGCTTTGGGCATTCGGCTGAATAGCCCGGAAGGTATACCATTCCACACTTGAACAACATAGCCTGAGGTATATCTGCTTTCTGAACTGCTCCTTCTTTTGCTTCTGGTGCCAACTCAGCAATAGGCTGAAATAACTTACATAAATTATAATAGTTAATATATTATATTCATAACTTAGTTAGAAGATTAGTTTTCACAGTTCTGTTTTTATTTATTGGTTAGCAGTTTACCTTTCATTTTTTTATAAAGTGTTATGGATGTTGTTGTTTTTTCTCCAGTTTTGATCATTCCGTTCAGTAGCAAGGTTAGCCTGTCAGCTAGCTTAGCTGCCTTCCTAAAAAGCTCTGCATATACACATAATAGTAGGGCCAGCTTTCACAAGACAGCAGCTCTCCCATTCACTATGGAGACCAAATGTTAGAGTGTGGCTAGCTAACATCGCTAATGGTTATCTATTTATCTGAAATGTCAGAAACACTACAGACTAAAGCAGGGGTCGGCAACCTTTATGATCAAGAGACCCGTACACCTATACCCATACACTTGTGAGGTAAAGAAAGTATCCACTGCCATGTGCAGGCCTACTGTGAAATAGAGCAGCAACGGTTTAAGTATGGTACCGAACTATGTGCAGGCAACTTGAATCCTCCCAGTGTTTGTAAAAAATGAATAAAATAAAAAGTAGCCTACTTTTATCATAAATAAAGCATAAAGCAGGCAATAAAAGTTTAAAAACAAACAAACAAACACAACAGGCTGGTTTCTGTTTGAATCTGACTAAAGTCCATCTCAGTGTGAGGTAATCCCTCAGCCACGTACAGCATTCAGCCCTCGGACCCGAGCATAAATAAAGCTCAGCGATATCAGTTCAGGGTCGTTCAATTCGCTGACAAAATCGCAACTTCCTGGAACAGATAGCATTCTGTGTGTCGGCTACACATTATCACAATCTGCGAATGTAACACATTGTCACACAAGTCACAGGGAGCTGCTGCAGGGGAGCAAGAGAGCCACGTGTTGCAGACCCCTGCACTGACCGATGGCAAACTACACTAAATAGCATAAATGTATACGAACAGAACCGTGTAAAGTCAAGCATTTTAACCGAGTGACAGATGGAAAAGCACCAAGAGGATATATGTCACACCTGATTATGCAAGTGGAGGATGTCAGAGGCAGAGCAGAGATGGTGTCGTGCGCCCAGTGAGACATGATAGTCCTTTTTGCATAGGTAAACCATACATAGCATTAAAAGGTGGCTTGCTTTATGCTAAGCTAAGCTAACCGGCTGCTGCCTGTAGCCTCACGCATGACAGATCCATATGAGGGTGGCGTCTGTCTTCTCATCTAACTCAACTCGTCAAAAGCAAATTAGGGCATTTCCCAAAATGTCGAACTATTCCTTTAAAAAGAAAAACTCAAAATAAACTACCCCACTGACAATGGAGGAAGATTTCCTTCCGCGCGCACATGCACGTGCAACTCGGGAAAAAGATGATGTATGATGCTCTTCACTGCTTTATGACTGTTGGTAGTTTATTAGAGGAGTCATTTCAGACGACATTGTACCATTTCCTGGCACCGCGCTGCGCCGCACTGCACTCATTTTATTGATTTGGTCTTCATTTTAGAGTGCCATATGTCATGTTCCGTTAATAATAGAGCGGGGCTGAGCGCTAGATGAAAAATTGCAGCAATCACGCCGGGGTGCTGTTTGGAAATAGAGCAGATTCGTGTAAGAAACCGAGCCAAAGGGGGGGGCTTTTAAAGGTTATGTCATCGTTTGTGACAGTCGGAGGAGAACAGAATATCCGCCGGGACTGGGATCCGTCCGTCAGGCCAGAGATGAGGGACGGAGATAGCGAGGCGCAGAGAAAAGGGAGGCAAATGTGTTCCAGGGAAATAAGGAGGGTCTAATAAAGGAAACGATCTCAACAATGAAGGAGCCCCCAAATTTCTGCTTTTTTTTTATCTCCTGGATTAAAGGTTGGGACTGTCATCCACCGTCGGTGTCATTATATCTGAGCGTTGAAGGGTTTCCATTTCCCCTCCACGGCACACAAAAGCTGTGTTTTCCGTCCTTCTTTCTATATATCAACAACCCCAAAGCACGGCCATAAATTGAAGCCCCTGCTCACCGGGCACGTTGGATACAATCTATTTACTCTTCCCTCTGAGGGGTGTGAGAACAGAGATTGGTCTGTCCGGATTAGACGTACTCTTACCTGAGGTGATAAATCATAATCATGGGAACACAGCCGCTGCCGCGTTCCCACTGTATATTTCTCCAGGTGCCAGTCTGTCTGTCTATCTGTCACGCACCTCAGAAAGAGAAATGGTCCCCCTTCCAGCTGTAACTGCATCTCAAATGTTAACCATAAAAAGACTGCAGTGCATGCTCATCGGACGGTCGAGGTTTGAGGGGCAGCGAATCAAACCGTGAGGTGCAGGCGAGCCCGACTCTGAAAAAAAAACACAGGCAGGCCTGATATCCAGCTGCCCTGACATTTGGAAGAGAAGGCTTTTTGATGTGGGAGGTGTGCATGGAGCTGTGTTTGTTTCCCCTGTCTCTCTCTCTCTCTCTGCCGAGGCAAATCTGTCCAGAGCTGTCTTGCTCTCGCCCGCCTCTCACTTGCGTGTCTCTCTTTTGTTTTCACAATTTCAGCTCCTTTTTTTTTCTCCCTTGCTTTGCCTCTACCCCATAGCATCTGTTTATATATTTGCCGCTCGAAAAAAAAAAATAAAATAAGAAAAACGGCCCTCCCCGTGCGCGAGAGTCTGTCGGGGGATATCTCTGCATTGCACTCCTGTCTGTGAGCGAGCGGAGCAAGCAATTCGCAGACCCCCTCACCTCGCTGTCAGAGGGTTATCAGGGTAAAGCCTGGTGTGTCTCCCACTGAGCCAGGAGGCGCAGCCCTTCCCTCCGCCGGCTTTTATCTGCGCCTTAATGCAACTGCACTCAAAGCACTCACGCGCACATATTATTTATTTGCAGACGTTTCCCATTCTGTCACATTAATTTTCTACCCACTCTCTCCCACTCATAACCCCAGATTTTTTAACCACCAGCTTGTGTACAGTCGAGCAGTGGCGGACTCAGGATGTTTGAGGGGCAGGGGCGAAAAAGAAAGAAGGGCACCAGTACTGTAGAGGGCACATGATCTCATTTTCTCCACCTTGAGGGCATCGTAATGGGTACTAGATCATGTTTTCTCCACTGGAAGGGCACCCAAGGTGGCTGTTTACCCTGTTTTCTCTACTTGAAGGGCACCCAAGCGGGCACCATATCATGTTTTCTCCACTTGAGAAAGTGGGCACCATATCATGTTTTCTCCACTTGAGAAAGTGGGCACTATATCTTTTTTCTCCACTTGAGAAAGTGGGCACTATATCATGTTTTCTCCGCTTGAGAAAGTGGGCACCATATCATGTTTTCTCCGCTTGAGAAAGTGGGGACCATATCATGTTTTCTCCGCTTGAGAAAGTTGGCGCTATATCATGTTTTCTCCGCTTGAGAAAGTGGGCACCATATCATGTTTTCTCCGCTTGAGAAAGTGGGCACTATATCATGTTTTCTCCGCTTGAGAAAGTGGGCACTATATCATGTTTTCTCTGCTTGAGAAAGTGGGGACCATATCATGTTTTCTCCACTTGAAGATCACCCAAATAGGCACTAGATCATGTTTTCTCCACTGGAAGGGCACCAAAGTGGGCACTATATCATATTTTCGTCACTTGAAGGGCATTCTGGAGGGCACTTTGTCATGTTTTCCCACTAGAAGGGCACCAAAGGGGGCTGTTTACCATGTCGTATCCACTTGATGGGCACCATGGAGGACACTTTATCATGTAACATGAGTACACCATTCGTCCACCTGTGCTTTCAAGAATAATTGATGCTCGAGTGAAGTGTTTGCCAAACTTCGCAGCGTTAATGAATGTTGATCTTTCAGTGACAATTACTTGGTATTGGCAAGCTGTTGATTGAAGTGTTGTTTGCTCGCTGTCGGAGACGACGCAGCTCCGAGTCGAGCGTTGGAAATACATCAAATAAGTGTTAACCTCACTCCGACGGTGTAGACACAATCACATGTAGTGCTGAATTTGCACCCTTAGTTAAATTAACATTGATCATTCACGGTTTGTTAACGTGCCGACAGAGGGAAACGGCGGGCTACCGTCACGGCATTGAAAAACAAAAATCAGAGCTGAAACACACGCTTTATGCTGTGTTAAATTCATAAATTCATGATTTCTATTCACATTGTGTCTCTCTATTATTTATGGCCGTGCAGCACAAAGACCGGCAGATGATAAATGCATCCAACACGTGAGACAGTATTCCCTGATTGAGCTTCCCAAGGCTGTAAATCCAGCCTGGTTCATATCCTGCCGTGGTTTGTAATTCTGTTGACTTATCTGTCCAGATCAGTCTTTCCTGCCTCTGGTTTTGCTGACAGGCCGAAGCCATACAGTTCTCAAACACACATCTGCAAGTTACACACATAAGAATAGCCTTTATCTGTCTGGTGTCTTCTTAAAAGTTTGAAGCTTGAGTGCTGAGAAACTGAAGATGACTTCTACAAGTCACTGCCACATACAAAGATTTAAGTTGTTTTTCTTTCATTAGCAGTTGATTTAGAAGAACCGGAGGCTGTCGGACCTTCCCACCAGCATGAGCTCACCATGATATTAATGACTAAGATAATCATATGATGTCGGAAAAACCCAGATCTTGATTGCCGGCGAAATGTAATTAACTGATCCTTTGACCTTGGGTTATCTGTCCATCCAACTTTCAGATAGGCTTAAATGCAATTAAGAGCAGCGATGCAAAATGCTGATGTGAACATTATAACATATTTTCGATGGCCTATTGGGGCTATAGTTGGTTCCATTTTCCGATATTTGAGGTCATGTCATGATACGATGTTACATTGATTCTTCGGACGACAATGTAATAATTGCCGATATCACAAAGAGGGGGTGCCCCTGACAGACGTGCCAGAGGATTTTCAAAATAAAAGGGCATCTGGAAAAGGACGATGTGAATCAATGGTTTCACTTTGCATCGATCACATCGGATCGCTGACCGTTTAATCGATACATCAGTCCAGATTGATGGATCATTCCACTCCTGATAAATAGATGGAGTCAGGGGATTTGTCAGATTCAGAGAACCTTTATGAGAAAAATACTCGCAAATTTACGGGGGGAAATCAATATTTAATCACTGAGATTAAAGTCACAAATTCAAGGAGGTTTTTTTGTTTTGTTTTTTTGGTTAAGGAACCACATTGCTTCCCTTTTTCCACGCGGAATTTAACCAGCGATATCCAAATCATTGTGTTGTTTATATGGGCCCAATTCACGATAAAGTCTCTTTAAAGTAATAATTCTTACGACGACACAGTGTGAGAACTTCTCAGTTTTCTTCCATGAAAACTTTATGATTTTAATCTTCCAGTTTATCGCTCAATAATTTAGCTACCTGACAGACTGCTCCAACGTGTACGACTCCTGACAGCGAATCAGTCTGACTTCAGAATAGCACATTATGCCCTGCACATACTCACACATTGGCGCGTAAACATGTTCTCACATACATTTTCACACACCACGCTACATATTCACTGTGATCACATACGGTATGCACATCTCTATAATGCAAGTGGAGCAGTGTGGAGATATTTTCCCCAGGCGTCGACTCTCTGCCGCCATGTTTTCACCAGAGATAACCTGCTGACTTTCAACCCAAATCGAAGCATTGGCAATTACAGTGTGTAATTCGGCCCCTCGGGTAAACAGCGCTGCAGGTGTCGCAAGTTAAATATGTCAGCGTGTTTTTATGTCATTAGTGCGTGTAAACATGCAGCCACAATAATCACAACCTTCGCGGCAGATTTATGCACCGAGGGCTGGATGCATCAGAAAAGCAGAAATTATCAGCTCACCCGCCGGTGACTCTTACACACCACCTCTTTATGCAGATTACGGGATGTAGGTGGGGCGGCCGCACTCATCGCAGCACAGACTGCTCCTCACACCAACACCCACAGACCAACAGGCTGGTGGAACAGCTAAACACCGACCAGAAAAAGAGCAAGCGGCGCTTTGGCTGAGAGCTGGCCAGGCCACTGCCAGTCTGCAGCTATGAGTAAGACGGATGACTAAGCAGAGAAAAAAAAACACAAAAGATTGTATGTTTGTGCGCAGCAAACTTGTAATAACATAACATGTTATTTATTCAGGTGACGTGTCTTTTGATTTTGAATCTCACATCAGGGAAACGTGTACAGCTTCAGCGTTCACTTGACTATCAGCTGGACTTTCCGCCTGATTATTCTTCCGTTTATCTGGTTCCCTTACATTTGGACTTACTCTTAGTGTAGTTTTGGTTCTGTATCCATTCTACTGTTTTCTTACCACCTCTTTGCTAAGGCTGGATTTCCAGTTCTACTTCTGTATTCCTAAGAATTCACTTTTGGTTCAGTAAATGTCATCACATCCTGTACAGTGGACTATCTGTCATGGTAAAGCTCTAGCTGTTGCTGCGACAACAAAGAATAAGGCACGTAGCGTATGAAGTAGGAGAACTGTATCTGTCACTGACCGTTTGCTAGCACTCATACAATTAGCAAAACATGTGGCAACCGCTTAAAAACATGTACTTTTAAGTAACTTTTCATAGAAATGCTCTCTTAATTTAAAAAAAAAAAAAAAGCGGTTGCTAGATGAATCGAAAACTGCCTCTAGCAGATTTATTTTTAGCAAGGTAGCTAATCAAGCTAACATTAGCTCCATGTGTTGGTTGAAAACATTGCCTCCAGCTGACTTTTAAATGTTCCAAGCTGACAGAAACCCTTTAAAAGGATATTGAATGTACCTGATGATTCAAACATTGCACATTACATTAGACTTTCCAACCTCCTCCTAACTGAAAAAGTAGCTACAAAGGAACACCACTCAAAGTCGGAATACCCATTTGTTAGCTTGAGATGTATTAAGACAGTATTTCTTTTAGGCTGGGGGGGTTTGGAGTTTCAAAGTATAGAAGTACCATAAAATAAAACCTATCTTGGTGTCTTTTGTTGTTTCCCTCCTCAATTATGTGTACGTTTCCCCTTGGAGGTCCGACGCTGGATATTTCTCCCTGGAAATCCTGACATGCCATGTTGGCTGGAATGCAGCGAAGGTGCTAAAAGGTACTTGTGCAAAAACTTCACATCAGCGGCGGATGATCTACGCAGAAGACAAGAAGAAATAAAGGAACTGCGCTTGTGTGGCAGTGTAGAACAAGAAAAAAACACAAAACCAGATTTGACTCTGAAGTACCCACTAAGAGCTGCTAATGTTTGCCCACACGCTGTGAAGAAATACTACAGAGTGGAAGAGCTTGTGAAAGCCTTTTTGGAAACCAGGTAGTTGAGAAATGCTCTGTGGTCGAGGAAATATTACATGTTACTACCTTGTGTTTTTTGAAAGGTTGGATAAAACAAGACAATCCTCCAAAGGCTTTATATTAAAAAGGAAAACCGTGTGTGTGTGTGTGCATGTGTGTGTGTGTGCAGCCAGCTGATGAGATGAAACATGTATGTGGGTCGGTGGGTAAGTCGGGGGAGTGCACACATTGCCAAGGATTGCTTTCAACTTGCTAACAGATACAGCCATTTATGACAGCCATCTGTCCAGCGTGTGTGTGTGTGTGCGTGTATACGCACACTTGCAGGCACAATTATGTTTTTCGCTGGTGGGTGTCAGGGTCCAGGTGGCTATATACCATAATATTGCACCCATGGCGTGCAACGGCACGGGGGGGCGTGGGAGCCCAGCAGAGCATGTTAGTCATAGATGCTCAGTCTGGGTCCCTGAACCCACCACGAACCACGAACCGGCTTTCACGGTTACAACTCATTCTTGTAATACCAGTCAAGAGACAGTGGTTTAGCATTACCAGTTAGGCGACATATCAATTTAAAATCTGTAAAACAAGTATTGATACTTGGCAATGCCTGCTGGAATTGGTGGAAAGCATTTGGTTTGAAGGTTTGAAAAACCTCCAGGAATGTTAAAAACTACCACAGGGTTCGGAAAGTACTCAGAGCCATGCAACATAATTGTGATTCGTGGTTAAGTGGGCCAAACAGGACAAAACACTCGGAGAGCATTTGGTAAAGACATTCTTACGCGAGCTTCTCGGCTCATATTTACACATCGGGAATTTTACGAGATCTGTACTTGTTAGTTCCAGCACAGTTAAGAAACCCAAGACGATCGCAGGCCAGAGGAACACTCACAATCAAAGCGCCCAGTGGAGCAAGTGTTTAAATCGAAAATGTCTTGATCATCCCAGGGTTGCACATGACCGCATAATAAATCTTGTGGGCGGCTGGAGAGCCTGTCGTTTTGGAGGCTTCCTGGAGACAAAGCGGATGAAAAAGACCACTTCATAGGCTGCAGCAGATAACAGATGACTGAGCTGCTCCTTTTTAACTCCACTTGTTGATATCTTGAAACAAGATCAGGGTTCACATCCCGTGGGCATCAAAGATCTTTGGGAATGTGTTGAAAAGTGAGACACTTGCCTGAAGGAGCGAGGATTTCTTTTCAAAAGTCAAATGTGAAAAATAGTCGTGTCTTTTAGCATGTTGATCGTAAATGTTTTGGGTGTATCAGACGAGCGGTTAAACTACATCAGAGAGAACACGGGGGGGATACACTACTTTTCAGTCTTTTGATTCCCACGGCGAACACTTGCAGGTGACAGGTTCCATTCCTGCGCTGCAAATCACACTTCAGTGCTTCTGAGCGCGGTTTTGCATATCAAACCAATGAGAAACCATCCGTAGCGCGTTCCCTGTTGGTGCTAAGGAGGAAGACAGAGGAGGTCTATTTTTACATCCAGCCAAAACAAGGTTTGAAGTGAAGGGCCCAGTGGAGAGGAGGGAGAAAAAGTTGATGTGATATGCTGCTCTCATCCTGAGTCTGTAAGATCTGCAGATGCTGCTCTGTCGTTTGTGTTCTTCACATGGAGACGATAAAGCAGACTGCTCAGATATCTGGCATAGCTTTGTATTGTTTCTGAAGGACTTTTAGAGACAATAGCGGCGCGGCTTGAATTCGGGGGGGATTATCAATCCACCACTTTGGTTCAAACCAAAGTATATAATACAGTAAAATAATAATAATAAAATGATGCAGATATTCATGATCTCCAGAAGATGAATCCTTCCGAATCTGGCGATCCTCTGACTTCTTCTCTATCATCACAAATAGAACTACACTTGTAGAATTTTTGAAATGTGTTGACAACGATTGGATGGATGAAATTGATAAAGTGACATTTTAAATAGACATTCATGGTCCCAAGAGGATGAATCCAGTTATCTCTGGTGATTCTGGTGATTCCACTAGTGGCACCATGAAGCATTTGTAGTATATAATGAAATTTCTCAACAACTATCGGATGGATTGCCTTGAATATTTGTACAGATATTCACAGTCCCCAGAGGATGAATCCTTTTGAATTTGGAAATCTCCTCGCTTTTTCTCTATTGTCTCCACTACACTGAGATGTAATGTATTTAGTGAAATGTATTGACAGTTATTGGATGGA
The DNA here is from genome assembly GCA_903131615.1 of Diplodus sargus. Classification (NCBI taxonomy): domain Eukaryota; kingdom Metazoa; phylum Chordata; class Actinopteri; order Spariformes; family Sparidae; genus Diplodus; species Diplodus sargus. The sequence continues at coordinate 2,912,368 of CAEMYA010000083.1, read as the reverse complement.
CACCAGTCATGGTCCCAAGAGGATGAGTGTTGTCTTCAGTGACTCCCATGTTTCCTTTGGTGTCACTATGAGCAGACATTTGTGGTATTTCAAGAAATGTCTTGACAGCTATCGGATGGACTGCGAATTGTAATGTGTATCCCCTGAGGGTGATTTGTTATAACTTTTTCCTCATAGCTTAACTGTTAACGGTTATGTCGCCAACACTTTGGTGCCTAAAGTATTGACATTACATTTAGTCCTACCAGGGCTCTAGTCTAAGCACCACTCACTTGAGATGGTTAACATTATAGCTGCTACACGCGTTAGTATTATCATCGTGGGCATGTTAGTAAACTGATGTTAGCATTTAGCTCAAAGCTGCTAGCATGGCTGAAGTCTTCCTGAAGTCCTGTTTCTTGGTCTTCCAGGAAGTTGTGTGAACGACATGATTCTTACATGTGTCTGTGTGTGTAGACACGCAAAGTGTGAATAGATCCACATGTTCCTGGGAATACAATTGGGCTTTCATGTGCGGATTACAACCTAAGAAGGTATTACACATCATATAGAAAGAGCAACTGAATAATCCCTTTCAAAGCTTCAGTAAACGTGCCAATACTGTAGATGTGCTGTCGAGGAAAAGTAATTTAGTAATTAAGTTCCAGCGTTTCCATATGACGATCCTTCATTGGAGGTATTAGGCTGTGAAATCCGGTCTTCTTATGATACAGTGTAAGGAGAGGAGTGTTTTTCTTCTAAGGCACAGCCTATTTTCATGGCTATATTTAGAGGCCCTGTTTCTACTGGAGGTGAGGATATTGCCTGCTGCGCGCAAGCTAAGGGAGGCATATGTTTTTCCCCCCATCTGACCTACACTTCCTGGTGTGAATTAAATCAAAGCTGAGAAGTGCTGAGAAGAGGTGATAGGCAGTGGTCTCTTGAGATAAGCCGGCGTCGTTTTTTGCTCCAGCCGGCCAGCAAAGTAAATCTGCCTTGTGTGTGTCTCACATTTTGGCAAATAAACTGACTGTAGTTTTAGTTATGTGATGCCCGCAGGGGGGTCTGAAAGTAAAGGAAGATTGAGAGGAGCTGATAGTAGAAGTGTTGTCCCTAAATGAAAACTGAAAAGCAAAGTACATACGTCTTCCTTTCTCTTTCACCCTAGCCATCTTGATTTATGCGCCGCAGATGTTTCGTTTATTCGTGGCCATGGGCCAGAGATGAAAAGAGTCTGGTGGTTGAGTGACGGAAATGCTGAGCAATCTTCAGAGCCCATCTGGGCTAGTGGAACTGTCTGTGGCAATGACCGACTCCATCTTCCCTCCATTATCTTCAGCCGTACTCTCAACTGTGACACCCCGCAGGTAACATCTGGGTCCCCCTGATGAAACTCGGCGCAAACATGAAATGTGCGGACACTGGGAATGGACCTTAAAAGGAAAGGGAAGTGGAGATGAAGAGATGAAGGGAAGGAGGAAGGAAAATATACGGCACCTAAACAGAGTGCTGGGTGACTCAACCTGTCCTCAGCCTAGCCAGATAATCCTTTTACAGTGTGGTCAGTGAGCAGATACGTCACCTCTGATCCCTCTCCTTCCCTTTTTTCCATCTTCAGCCCCCCAGCTGCCACTTCATCAGTCTCTGTCAGTCTGAGGCTTACGGTGTCACCCAGCTTCACATCACAGACAATGAAATGCCGGTAAATTTGAGGCTAAATATACTGAAGATTTGTATTTTTAGCCATGCTCCCGTGGCAGGGTGATTCTATGGATGGCAGTGTTGATCGGTGGATCTGTAGGTCAGTCTGCAACTTCAGATTTACATTTTTTCACAATGATTGGATGAATTAAATTTAAATCATTGTATTTTTTACATTGACATTTGTCATTCATGGTCCCCAGAGGATGAATCCTAATGACTTTGGCGATTCCCCGTCTTCTCATCTGGCGCCATCATCGAGTATATATTTTTTTGATTTGGTGTGTTTAATGCTTATTAGCCAAATTTAGCTGTTTTAGCTTTAGTTTTAACTAATTGATTTAAACTGATTTCTGAGTTTGATGATGTCATCAAGACGCATGGGATCATGGGAGTTGCTGTCTCCTGTGTTTAACCTAACATAGCTTAACCTGAAACTGAAGCTAACAGTAGTGTCAGTTGGAATATATATGCTCCACTCCATATATATACTATGAAAACAAAACACTACATCATTTCAATCAGGTCACATTAAGCCATCGGCAGCGGGCAGCTTTGTCTCTCTTATCTGTCCCGTCACCGTTGCCTTGTTTACCTCACCATATTTCTTCACCTCTATCTCGATCAAACTGCGGCGGCAGCCCAAGTTTGAACATAGTCTAGTTTCCACTTTCTAAAAGGGCTCCAATCTCCTGTCCTCGCAGGGATGAATCCACTGGGCTCCTGTCTTACTTTGCTCCCCGGCTTATGATTTATTCATACGTAGAGTAGAACATTCCGACAATCCCCCACACCCCACCCTGTTACCCACAACCCCCCACCTCTCCAATCAGAAATATCGAAGGAGGCCGTATGGGGATGAAGCGCGCTGTAGAAAATTAATCCAGCTCAGTCTGCAGGACTGCTTTTTAATTAAATGTTATTCCATGGCATTCACTCTACATACTATAATGTTGTGTACAGAGAGAGAAACAGGGCTGATAAAACAAGAGGGATAACATGCGACCCATGATGCCCCGAGCACAGGGCGTATACTTTAACCTACAAAGCCAGCAGCGAGCCTGGGGTTGCTTGCTTTTTTCATGGCACATCCATTCATAATTCACCATGCAAACTACAAAGGTGGATTGGTAAGTGGACATGCGAACCAGTGATGAGACTGAGAGAAAAGAGAGGCACATTTGACACTTCAAAGCATTTTAATGCACCATTTGCAGCATGGGAAATGAACATGCATTATAAAGGGTTTTTACAAAAATCCTTTGTACTCGAACACAACACCAGCTACACCCGGACAGATGATGAGAGCGCGCAGGGAGAGGAAAAGAAAACCGGCCGAGCGTATGGATGCTATGGATGTATTCGACGGTGAGGACAGCCGGCTCATAAAAAATGTGCGACATTGGGTGTAAATGCACTCACCCTACATGCTGCACAGGCTTGAAGAGACTCACTTTCTTATGTGCGCACACACACACGCACACACACACACACACACACACACACACACACACACACACACACACACACACACACACACACACACACACACACACTGAGAGCTGTGTGTTGAACTCTTTCATTTTCGCCTGTGGAATTCCTCCAGTTTTCTTCACATGTAGTAGTCTCATGTATTTTTCATGCACCAGTTGTCCCAGTAGAAGGCCTTGTGTGTCCAAGAGAAGACTCTCCACAACTACAAGGTCATGTTCCTCACTAATGCCGACAAAAACAAAATGAGGGGTGTCATTCTAATGTGTATGATTTCTTCCTTTTTCTTTCTTTCTTTCTTTCTTTCTTTCTGTAAATATGCCATGGATAAGGGCATCTATACTATTCTCAGTGACGTCAAAGGGTTTTTACTACAAGTCCCAGAATGCTTTGCTCTCGGTTTGCGCTGCGCTGGCGATGCTGCTGCATTCACGTGCACCTCGGGATTTCTCGCATCCGAGTTTTGTAAATCTCAGCTGCGTCTTATAAAACTCAAGCAGCTGTGATATTATATAAAATAACAAAAACAAACTAATGTTGGACAGCTTGCTGAAGCATCTGTATTTGTAGGGAGGAGGCCGACTGCTGCTTTGCAGTCACATGGCAGAATCCGGAGGTCAAATGTAAGTTTGCTATAGAGATATGTAAAAAATGTGTTTTTTTTAAATGAGCCAGGCTACGTGTCCATATCAGATAACTGCACAGAAAATAACATATGCTCGAGATCATGTAGCCAATAATCTGCAAGAAGTTGTCTGCCAGTAATTCATCAGTGCAGAATGGGAAACTCATTTGTAAGAGTGGTCAGAGAAGCTAGCATATTTAAACTGGAAGCAGGTGTTTGTTTTTTTTAATTGTTCACTAAAAAACACCTGCTTCCAGTTTAATGTATTATATTTTGTCAACAAAAAACCCAGCTAGCATTGTGTATTATTTTAACTTATCATTAATGGGCTAATGTTTGAGGTACTAGCCATGTACGCTATATGCTATTAGAGCTTAAGTGTTAACTTAGCGAACCTAGTGACAACAATTCAGAGTTGTAGCTGTAGCCTCAGCTCATTTTCTGTTTTTTTGTTGCGATTCAACATCATCGTTTTAAGTCAGTAACATAACAATGTGGCAGAAATGCTCGGCAATTTGTCATTGTCTGACGCACACTTGCTAGCGTTACACACAGTTACAGTTAGCGTTACGCCAGCAGGATGGGCGCCACTAGCACCAAGGACTAACTGTATCAAGAGGTAGACTGCTAACAGAAAAGCTGCACTGAAACAGCTAAGAACTAAATTTTAAATGAACAGCAAATATACAGAAGTGTTTTAATGCATTCATTTAAACGCCGGCACCGGTACAGCTCTCGTGCTCTTCACGTCAGAAGTACGCTGACATCGTTATCCTCGCATTTCCGGCAGCACTTGAAGGCGGCACGTCTCCGTACCACTACGAGCAGCAGCAGCAGCAGCAGCAGCAGCGGCAGCTTTCTCTCCCTGTAACCTAAACAATGACTCCTACTACAGACCGGAGGAAAGCACGCCAGTAGAATGCGTTACACAGCACCCAAACCCTGCTTTTCGCTGCTATTCCGACCGCTCACTTAAATGCGCCGACGGTAAACATGTGGATACCTACGGAAAATGAAAAATACGGCGTCGGTAAGTTCACTGCCTTTTATGTTTTTTTGTTGTTGTTGTATTTTTTAAATTTGTATTTAGAAAAAAAAAGGTGCCTGTCCTCTGCTGCGTTCACTCACATTCAGTGTTGACGGGGGCAATGTGTTGGATGGGTTTCGCGGAGGTGAGCTGGCTTCTTCTGCGAAAAGATGGATTTTTCAAGCGCTGAGAGTTGTTATTTTTGAGATGTGTGTGTGCGTGCGTGTGTGTTTTATATCAACATAAGGCAGCATCAGCTCCGCGAACAGCCCGTGATGGGAGCTTCATCTGACTGCCACATTGCAAAGCACAGGGGTTGTCGCTCTGACCCCCCATGGCTCGCCAAACGCACAGCCACATTTTGATTTTTTCTTGTTTTCTTCTTTTTATAGCCCCCCTCCACTCGTGCTTTTTGCACCTATTGTCGTGGTATAAACTATAGTGTTGCTATCTTTTGTATGTGTTTCCCTGTCTGTTTGAATGGAAGAGGGGGGGAAATCAGTTGCCTCTCTCAGCCAGCCGCTGTGTGTGTGTGTCTGTCTGTCTTGTGTATTATCGCTCCGCCAGTTTCTTCGAAAGAAACACAAATCTGAGAAAAGGAAACAAGACAGAATATTTGTTGTTTGTGTGTGTGTGTGTGTGTGTGTGTGTGTGTGTGTGTGTGTGTGTGAGGGATTCAGATCATCACGAGGGGTCCTACAAAAAAATGTGTGTGTGTGTGTGTGTCCCCTTCACTGCATTGTTCAAGAATCTGTCTGTGAGGGGAAGCTCTGGATCAAACACTGAAGTGAGACAAACAAGCGACAACAACGCAACCCATGCCAAATGTAGGGGAGGGATGGAAAAAAAAAAAAAAAAATCCCACACAGAGTCCTGTTGGCGTGGTAAGAATTTCATCTTAGCCTGTCTGTACCGCCAGAAAAAAAGAAAAAAGAAAAGAAAAGAAGAGGGGGGCTCATTGAGATGTGGCTTCTGAGAGGCGGCTTAAATGTCTCATAATTATATTCCCCCAGAGATGTTGGTCTGCTCTGTGTGTGATGCTCTGGTCCCCCCACACACCACACGATCCCTGCAGCCTCCCCCGGCCAATAATGATTATTTTGTAATGTGTCGGCGAGCAGAAAAAAAAAAACCCTTTTAAAACTGATGGGATGAGAGAGATCACACATTCTGTCCTTACTGTGTTTCTCTCTCTGTGGTGTGTGTGTGTTTGTTGCATAATAAGACACGCTCCCGGGCTCTTGTAAATGTTTGCTTAGTGTCCAAAAAGGTGCCACCTTGCCACCGTGACCTAAAAATCGGTCAAGCCCGGTGAACCAGAAATGAGCCTTTGGCCCTCCCCGTGTCACACTCTGTTGGTCTGGTCTGCTAATTTGGCCCTGGTAGGCTCTTTTCCCCTTTCTGTCCATAGGTGCTAAAGAGCTGACCTCAGTTTCTGTTAAGTTGTATTATGTGATATTTAATCCGGTGCGAGGCGGAGCCCGCTGGAGCCCATAGCTTCCATATTTTGATAGGGCCGGAAAGATTTACTTCCTAAACCCGTTCCCTCCTGTCAAATTCACATGGCCGGATAAAAGGAAGACATTTATTTTGAAGGCTTGCTATTGTCCCCGCACTGCGAGAGGGGGCCCTGCTAATTGGATTAAAGCTCTTTATCCCATTTTTTCCCCCCCCTCAATAACAGCAATAAGACTCATATAATTGGCCGTGATTTATTTTTTAAGACATGCTTTGGCAGCCGTGCACTTCTTTGTCGCCGGGTCCTTTTTTTTTTGAGGAAGGAACTGAGATGTTTTCCTGTTGTGAAATTATGGCTACTTGATGAATGCACGCACACACGCACGCAACAATATAACTTTTAACAAGTCAGCAGGTCAGTAGGTTGAGTGTTTCTTCTGTCTGAAGTTCAGGGAGTTCGATGTGCTTTTAGTCTTCTGGTTTTGTTTGTACTGTTGATTCTTTGCTAACGTCTGGAGAAAAATGCCAGTCATCCTGTTTAAGTGGGCCAATGGAGACTTTTAGAGCGACGATTGAGTGTTCTAAAGGTGCACAAGGCGATTCTGGAGACTGTTGATAGTTTAGTCTCATTACCATATCATAAAATACAGATGCTTTGGGTTAGCTCAAAGGCAGCAGGAATTACCATCAAATACCGATGTGGTATTTGATGACATGGAAATTAAACTCAATGATTAGGTGGTATTGAACAGTTAAGAAACCGACAACCAATCGTTGGGTATTGAAGATCCACCCATAGCGTCAGTATTTGATGACCTGGGAATCAACCTTAATGATTTGTTGTTGGTGCTCACTCTTGACATCAACAGCCAACTTATAAGTCTGAGGACCTAACCACAGGTCGGTATTTGACGAAATGGGAATGAGGCTCAACGATTGGGTGTTGGTGCACAGTGTTTTTCGCCAACACCCAGTCACTGAGTCTAAAGGTTCACCCAAAGCATAGGTATTTGAAAACCTGGGAACCAACCTCAATGGAAGGTTGTTGGTGTTCAGTCTAGATGCCAACATCCTACTGAAGAGTCAGAAGGCCAACTCAAAGAATTGGCATTTGATGAACTGAGAATGGGACTCTCCAACGACGGATTGCTGTTGTTTAGTCTGGACACCAACAACAGGTCATTCAGTCTAAACACTAACCCAAAGTATCGTTATTTGACGACCTTGGAATGCGACTCAACATTCAACTATTTTCCTCCAGAGTCACCGACTATACTTCCAGGAGCTATCATCAAGGCTGGGTTGTGCTCCAAAATAGCTAGTTCACAGGATGTGTTACTTTACCAAGAAAGCAAAAGCTGTTCTACCACACTCACAAGTCTGGGTGAAAAGTCGCTGCCAAAGAGATGGTCGAGATGCGGTAATTGTTTGAATATTGGGATAACAGCTCCCCTAATTCCTATGTTTGAAATATGTGAGGGGAGGGGTTTCAAACGCTGTCTGACTTTCTGACAAGCACTTCTGATGGAGTATACTGGCGCCAAACTTTTTTCCTTGACAAGGCAAAATATTCCCTCAGCTGTTATGGAGGGGGAAAAGGGTAGCCAAATGTTTATCCTTGTTTCCAAATATCCTCTCACCAGTAATGACCATTGATCCCCTGATGGAATCTCATCCTTAATTATTCATGCCATTATGAACAGCTGTCGCCTTTCTACAGGTCTGCACAACATCCAGCAAAACACCACCTGAAATGGTACAGAGCAAAATCATACCTCCGGTAAAATTAACATCATTGATTCACATCTGTTTTGACTTTTCTGCTCAGTCCTTTTTGGTCTCTGATGAATATCCAAGCCGTAGGATTGCTGTGATATCTAAATATTAGTACAAGTAAGTCCCTACCTCAGCCATTTTAAATGTGATCTCCTCCAGGTGCTTTCAGCGAACATTTTATCCCCTTTTGACAGGGAGGCTGGCTAACTGAAAGGGCTTGGAAATCCTTGGATGCTTGCAGGAACATTTGATCTCGGGCCAAATCGAGATGAGATCAGAATGTCTCGCTGTTTAATTGGAAGGTTGCAGCGTTTGATGTCGATTCGCCTTACTCGCGAAGCGGGGCCCAGGGAAGACGGGGGCCACTGCCATTGATGAAATATGAATGGACTCTCGGCGAGTTGATGTTAAGGCAACCATTAGCCCACCAGAGGAGTGATTACTGCCTCTTAACCTGAAGCAGGATGGTTCGAAGATTGATGACACAATGTTAATATCTGACTCCTAAATGGACTTGGGATATGGAGACATTAGATTGAGCCAAGAGGGAGAATATCAAAGTCATGAAGTTGAACATAAAAATGGGTTAGGCTGGCAGTAAAAATGATGAGATCAGATGATGGAGGATAAGAGGAGGTATGGAGTTGAGAAAGCTGAATGTTGGATGACAGATGTACCCAAGAATGTCTTTTGAATGCTCTGTGAGTCCATGATTGATACTCTGTCACAAATGTCACTGAAGACAAACAGCACTTGACTCTGCTGGCTGCAGAACTTACCCGAGGCTTCCTTGTGTCATGTTTAGAGTAGGCATAGAGTTAATGCTGTAGACAGACAGAGTGAGGCCTTTCTCCTCATTAAGGCCCTTTGATACAACCAATCAAGCATGTCATTGCTCATCATAATTCAGACACATAATTAAACCTTTTTTAATGAGCTGGTTTTGCATCCATGTGCGTGCATGTCGAATTCTCCACCGATGGCTGGAGAAGCTCGGTTCGGTACGTAACCTTGTTCTGGACAAAGCAAATACTCGTAGTGTCAGATAAAGACGGAGAGAAGCAGTGGCCTGATTGAATGTTCCTGCTCGAGGCTTGGCTGCGATGGAGGGCCAGTATCGGGCCAGGGGGTTTCCTGCTCTCCCATGGCTGACATGGCTGGTTCCTCCCTTGGGGGGATGTCGCTGTGTTTGATAGGGGGTGGAGGGTGCTGGCGCGTGTCAGGGGTGGACTCATTGTCGGGCGTCCGCCCTGCCCTGTTACCCCCAAATTCACTGCCCCCCCCCCTTACCCTCCCACTCCACAGGGGATTAGCAGGTTGTTTTGGAGGGGGCCCTGAGGCCCATTCCACCATTATACCCATGATTCTCTAATTCACCAAGCCCCAGGGCGATGTACGGAAGAAAGTGGGGGGAGGGGGCGTGGCGAGGTGAAGCCTACCCGCTTGTAATTGCTTCCTCGCCCACTGCCTCGTCTCCATCTGCAGAGATAGCGCCCCTTTCTCCTCCATAGTATGTGCACACACTCGCCCAATGCAATCACTCAACGCGGGAGGAGACTGTAGGAGGCTCCCCTGTGAATTAAACAGATGCGGGAAATAAAAAAAAAAAGAGCGAGTTAACCACCCGGCCCACTACTACACACAAGCTGCTCCCTGGTGTGTGTGCACGCAAGGGTTAAATAAATCTACACGGACATGTGACATATGACGAACTCAGTGAGCGTTTTATTCATTGCTGATTCACTCCGACAATAATAGCCTTTGTGGCAGAAACGCAGCCCGAGACGTGAGGACAGGGTTGGAGAAATGCCACCACTGGTTCATTTGTGGCGCTCAATTAAATCACGCTCTATTAAATATGGAGTCCTTAATTATGAAGGAAAACACCCAATCAGCAACAAACGTTGTTCGTTTGTTTTGATTCAGCAACACCAGACACAGGAGAAAGACACAGTTGTGTCATCTCAGTTATATTCCGTAGAAATGAAAATCATTTCTTTTCATCTCCCTCCAGCTTTCGGTCACCACACTTACTCTGGGGATGCCCCCGCGAATCCCATTGGAGTTGGTAGCACAAACAAACAAATACGCTGTAATTGTCTGTCCACATCCATGTATAATGACGAGACAGGCAGCTGGGGGAGCTTCCCCGCGTTTCCACTCCAATGGCAGTGGAGCGTGCTTGCTATAGGGAGATGAGGCATCTACTATAAGATGGCCCGATGATTTCCAGTTTGCCAGGATGCATATGGCCATTATAATGGCCATTACTTCACATTGGCTCGACATGAAATATTGGTTTCAAATGCTTGTCTGTGTGGCTACTGCCAAACATCTTTCTCAGAGGCTCGCTTGTGCGCTGATCTTTTGCAACTTATTGTTTACTGGGCGCCCACGTTTTTAACGTGCAGTCCACGATTTACATGAAAAACAATGAAAATTAATCACCAACTATTTGTGTGTCTTTGTCGTATATGACCGTAAATGATTTATTATTGTTTTGGACCTTTAGTTTAGAGACTCTCTAAAGAGACTGAGGTTTATGTGATGAGATGTTCTTAGAAATCAAGATCCTGATTGAAATTTGCGGCATTTGATCAAGCCCTTCTATCTTTCATGCCAGTTTCTCTGTTACTCTGCGTTAGTAGCAGGCCTGTTGTGATGTTGTGGTTCCCCTTCCTCGATATCAATCCCTGATCCCCGCTTGAGAGAGGTTAATGGGATATGTCCTATTAGGAATTCAGCAGCTTAACTGATCAGTGATGCTGCTGTAGTGGAGGTGAGGGTAGAGAGTGTGTGTGTGTGTGTGTGTGTGTGTATGTATTTCTGTCATCTGTGTGG
>CAEMYA010000083.1:2873788-2892344 GCA_903131615.1 Diplodus sargus | reverse complement strand
TTTTTTTTTTTTCCCTCGCCCCCTCCAACTTCTTACTCCACTCTATTGATTTTGTCTGCACGGACAAAACGAGCACGAGCAAATTAGCCAAGCGCGGCCATCAGCTCGACGCTCTCCGCCGTGTCTGAATCAGCTCTGGCCGCAGCTCCCCCCCTCTCTCTTCCTCCTCCCTCAATTTAATCTGGAGGATATCTAGGGGAATTGGGAATCTCACCCACTGACAGAAACCAGAGCCGCTATCGAAACAAATTGGAGAGCGGGCCTCTTTGTTCGGCGCCGATGTCGTCGTGGTAATGGACAAGATTAAGGCGACGTGTGAAGCGGCTCCTCTCGAAAGCTCGAGAGCGAACGTTCAAAGCGGGCACCAGGGATTGTCTTGTGTGACGGTTGAGTATCGGTTAATTATTTTCATGGTGTGAGATGACTTGAGTGGCTACTCCCTCTCTCTCTCTCTCTCTCTCCCTCTCTCCGCACACTCTCTCTCTCAGTGCAGCCCTCTCGGCCGCATCATTTCCGACGAGGTTTTTGCTTTGACAAACTCTGATCCGCGTTCCCTATCGCCCAAAATTTGATTCCTGGTTCTCTCCCGCCCCTCTTTTTGTTTTCGTCTCCATCTCTCCGACCCCAGGAGGAAGTAAGCCTCCTTGATCCATCGGTGGCATGCAGCGCACAGGAAAATAGCACCCCGACGACAGCTGAAGCCCTTAGCCCTGCAGGAATGTTCGACCACGTGTGCACACAGGCCATACATTCAAGCGCACAGTGCAGCACAGTGCGGGGCGGAACAGAGGGCTTCATTCTAAAGATGGCTGTTTTTGGAACGAGTTTGCAAACCAGCCCAGTCCGCCCTTGTTTACACTCTCTCTCTCTCCTCATTTATGTAGACTCCGGATGAACATGAAAGCAAATCACCTCCCAAGACTTTTTTTTTCACGAGGCTTTCCTGAAGAGAAAGTGCGACGGTCGGTGTCCAAAACACTTCTAAAAGGAAGGAAACCCATTTCCTCCAGAAGCCCATTTCCCTGAAAGTCTTCTTAACTTCCAGTAAACCGAGCGTTTTCTGAAATACTTCTGCCCCGAACTTTTATTTACCGATCTGCCCCATTACTTTCACATATTTCTGTGTGTTTGCATGTGTGACATCCATTATTGATCCGTCTAAGTTATAGCAGATGTCAGAGGGGGACTGGCACGCGAGCAGGCCACGGAATCCAACCCTCATTTTTTTATTTTTTTTTTCCTGTTTTTCAGTGTGTGAGGCTCTCTTCCATAGGAAAGAATGAGAGTCAGTGCCAGTATAGACATGGACACACACTCACACGCACACACGCACACCCACACTCATTCATTCTCCATATCTCGTGGAAAGCGGAATGCATATCACATGCAAACATTTTATTTTTATTCCGCGGCGGCAGATTCCGTGCTCGTCACATTTCTCGGTTCAGCCGCCCCTCACCGCTTGTCGCCGTCTTGTCATTGTTAGCGCGGCTCCATTGTAGTTAAATGGTCTCGGCGGCTCTTTCTACTCTGGTGAGCTTGAGCTTACAAAACTCTCGCTGCTGCTCGGAATTGCCTGATACCCACTGGTACACCCTGTACTTGGAAATGCCGCTTGTTGAATGGCTCTTTGTTCAGAGGCCCCAAGGATACCGAACTGTATTGGTAACAGATTTGCCGATTTAATTGAAAATCAGACTCTGATTAAACTCTGGACTTGCAAAAAGCAGCGCTCCTTAACTTCACTCAGAGTCAGAGGCTGATGTTCCCGTCAGTGTATCTGATGCACATTTTGTAGCCTCTTACTCGGTAAGGTCGAAGGAAATGGCAGAACTTGAATTAACCTCGACAACTGCAAAGTTTTGACACTCGCTTGAATTGGTTTCTGCCTCTTTTGAAAAGCTGAATGGGAGATGGAAAAACCTTTCGCGAATACGTTTGAATTTAACGAACATTGGCCGGCGTCTTGTTATCGGAAGGTCGAAGTGTCGCTGGGCAAGATTCTGAACCTCGCATTGCTCCTGATGTGCTGGTCAGCACCTTGTATGGCAGCCACCGCCATCAGTGTATGCATCTATGTATGAATTACTGTAAGTCGCTTTGGACAAAAGCGTCCGCTAAATGAAAATGCAAACATTAAACTCACGTGACTGATAACTGGTTTGGAAAGATGCATCTTCCTCTCTCCTTCTTCTCCTTCTTCTCCTTTTTCTGCTTCTCCTTCTGCATCTTCACCACAGCGATGCTCTGACATCTTTCTAAGTATAAACCAGAGTTGGCTGTGTTTGACACTGTGGTTTGTGTTGTGTGGTGTTGATGTTGAAGTTCTGAGAATCGGTCAGTCTCTACACTCCAGCCAGAAGTTGATTGCGTGACCAGTAATTCTGCCTTTTCCTCAGTTCCCTTTTCTCAGCTTTTTCCTGACTCTAATTGGTGCTCTGCTGAAAAATATACCATTTTTTTTATAATTAATGTTAAAAGAAAGTATATTCTGTCATCGTCTGAGGCTAGTCAATAACTCTCTAAAAACCAATCACGTAACTTGATTATTGACAAAATCCCTGGAATATCTACATCCACTTTAAGATGCCTCCAAGCACCCCCCTCCTTACTTATTGCAGTATTAAAGGGGTCTCACGTAAGAATGTTAGTTTAAAACACTCAAACGTTAACTACAATAATCAACAGAATGCAATGAAATGACGGCCTTGATGTTATGTCACAGACTGCTATAGAGATATCTTCTGAAGTTAGCATGCTAACCAGCTAGCACCACCCCTGGAAAACATTTCCCCCAGCGATCCAAAGCTCCTGTGTTAGCGGTACAAACAACAACACTCTCCCCCCTGTAGTCTGGCTACATGCACTGCTAACTGAGCTAACAACAGCTACGGTCACGGATGTATTAACAGAACCGTTGAAGGTGGCCAATTCTTTCTATTAGTCTCTCACCTCTCTTCAGCCGCAGGTCTGTCGGAAGATCTTGCACACAGCGTTGAGGGTTCGGTTGGCAGTTGTTTTGTTTTTGGATGGCACAGGTTTTCGCCATAGAGCAATATTTCTTTGCACTGATTACAAGGGATTTAGTTTGACTCCTACAGATAACTGCCGTTTTTATATGGTATATTTTTTTAAAGCTGGACATGCACTTGTGTAGTGATCTTCCTGCTCATAATACAGTTCTCTCTATCATTCATTCGTCCATCAAATATCCCTCCAGTTGCTGCCTCACAGCTTTCCCCCCCTTAACTTGTTAGCTGCCGTCTTCCCATTTTAAGGGACATCTTCAAAGCTGCGAGATTGCCTCCTATTGTGAAGCAGTGACTTGCTGGCTGCTTGGCAGGCTTAGCTGATAATAATAAGATATGCTCCAGTGGCTTGTATTTGTGTAGCACCTGCCATCTGTGTGTCCTTGAGTGGAGCCATGAGTGTGCACCAGTGTGTGTGTGTGTGTGTCACTGAGTTGCTTCCACGCTGCCACTTCCTGTGAAGTCGTCTTCAGTTGGCCTGGCTGTGCTTTGTGGCTACCACCGTCTGTCGGCGTGCGTTCGCGCGTGCGCTTTCTCATCAAGCGACGGCGTGTTCACGTGCGTGCCGTTCTGTCCCGATCCTCGACCCCACGCCGCGAATCTGAGCGCACATCTAACATCCCGATCTGCGCCCGGCGGTCCTCGGGCTCGGCGCGGACGACCTGCACTGTGGTCTTTTCATTCACTCTCGTGCTTTTCATACACTCCCCCGGTGACTCCAATCACTCACTGATGCTTCAGTGCTCTCTCCTCTCTTTCATACAGTCTCTCTGTCTCCACTTGTCACTGCGCTCTTTGTTCCATCTGCTCGGGAGGAGAGCAGAATGAAGGCCAGTAGGCCAGGATGTGAAGCGGACGTATAGAATAATCTCTGGTATACTCATCCGGTGGGATTTCTTCTCCCTCCCGTTTGTTGGGTTTTATCTTGTTTGCAACAAACCGAGCTAAATGAGCCTCTCGGTGGTTAGCGGCAGAGTTTGCTAACTTTCAAGCAGACACGGAAAACAAGTGATTTTAATTGCTTGAATTGTTTTCAGCTCTAAAATAAGCCTCGGCCCTATCATCAACATCGTCACTTTTCCCCTCCTTCCCACTTTCTTTGTCTTCGGCTCTCCTTTTTCCTCGCACTCCGGTCGCTGCGTCTTCTGGGAGGCTTAGCATTTAGCGGGAGCAGCATGGGGTCATTAGTCCGTGACTGGCTGATATCATGCTTCAAAGGGACATGTACGGTCAGCCTCATCACTAATGGAAGACTTCTGATCGGCAGGGGGGTTAGATGAAAATGGCTGCCAAGGTTGAAGTCAATATTAACTCGCTTCTTGTGGCTTAAAGTTACATTTCAACCCTTTTTCCTCCTCCGCCGCTCCTCTGGCACTTTCCCATTCCAACATTTTTATTCGTTCACTGCCAGCGTTTCTCCTCAGTCTTTCCTTTTTCTCCGGGTTTGTTTGTGATTCAGAGGGTATGGAGCTGTAACGATTACATTAATAAGTTCTGTCATATTTCAAATTTAAATGTCAAACACTTCCCTGCAGCTGCTTCTTGTAAATAAGGATGACAAGCTGGTAGGCTTTAGACTGTTGGATGGACGAAAGAAGCCAGGTGTTTGATATTTTGACTAGTGATAGCTGGAAAGATTCATCTATTGATCATGAGAATAATCTGCAGATTAAAGGTGCACTATGCAGTTTTGGTGGCGACACTTTAATCAGGAGAGAAATATCCTGATTGGCTGATTTTTTTTTAAAACTAAAAGACTAAATAAACAAATTCTCTTTTCGTGACTGAATAAACAAACTGACAAAACAAGTTCATGTTGTTTTACTGCATTTATATTTGGCGGACCCGGCCACCTTTCTAGCTTCCACAGACATATTTAATCAGTAATGAAATGACTACTAATTAGCTGCATAGTCGCTGTACAGATGAGACGGAAGATGTTTAGACACGTCTATTGCACAAATACGTCTTGATGGAGCATTCAGATGTCACATACATAGCAAGGTATGTGTGCGCTGACGGAAAGCGGCCAGGCTGTGGTTTTTCACAGAAACGAGGCTGTGAAATCTCTCTTCATTTCCTCAGAGCCCCTCAGCACCACAGCCCTGTCCCCCAGAGTGCTCCAGAGCATTACTGCCCTTTTTATTACGGTGCATGCTCGGTAGAATTACCCTTTAAGCACATCTTTGTGTTTGTCTGCTCCCGTTAGGAGCCAGGAAACACGGATGGATCTCATTCTGCTGCGAGGAATGCTGAACAATAGTTTTAATTTTAGCTCGGAGGAGTTGCTGGAAGTTCATGCGTCGTCTGTGGGCTTTTTGTGTCACCCTGCAATTGAGTGTGCGGCGGCGATGTTGCGGCGGCATGTTGCCTTAACAACAAATCAGTGTTCAAAACAGCCTCCATCTGTGTGTAATAAAAACGCGCAAGTCGTTCCCGGGCTACTGTCGTCGTGCAACAATCCAGCGGGTTCGACTAAGAAAGAAAACCTCCATATGGTCGTTCATGGCTCAGCGCAGATTCAGAGATGCCGGGCTAACTCCGCTCACCATGCTAACAACACGCATGTGGGCGTGCTTGTGTGTGTGTGTGTGTGTGTGTGTGTGTGTGTGTCAATCTCATGCATGCATGCATGCTGGGATGCTGCATATGTGCCGAACAACATGCTTTTCATCAGAGCGGGGTGGGGGAAATAGTTTTTAATGAGGTGATAACTGCAGCTGTCCAGCATGATATGGCAGAATCCAACGGTATGGTACCAGCACATTAACGCAGTAACACACACGCTGAGTGTACAAATGAGAAGCATCCTTCAAACGCGGAGCTGCTCAGCGCAAGGGAATGGCCCCGGGCTTTAGAAAATACCACTTCAAGGTTCAAGGTCCAACTGATTCATTCAAGAAAGCATGAAAATTACAGTTCTCCTGCACTGGTAAACCGACCAAGATTACAATAATGTACAAAAAAAGATTTTAAAAACACACTGCGCTTTGAGTGGATTTTAAAGGTCCCGTGTTGTGCTCATTTTCAGGTTCATACTTTTTTATTTTGGGTGTTGATGAGAAAATGTCACCATATAAAAAAACAAAAAAACAAAAACATGTTATTTTTCTCACACTGTCACTATACTAGCAAACACGGGCATGCTGAAGACACTGCTTGGGGCGGTGACTGTATAGCTGTGACATCACAACCCTGAGGGAGGTACCCACCAGAGGAACCTCTAACTGCTGCTAACTGTAGCTTCTCATTGCTAGTTAGCTCCATTAGCCATGCAGCTAGTGGTTCGGGCTAGGAGCTCAGGGACTGTTGTTAGTCTGTGATAGTGATAGTGTTTACCCTGCTAGCACAGGAGCTTTGGACCTGGACAGGATGGGGCTAGCTGGTTAGCATGCGATCTTCAGTAGATATCTCTGAGGGCATTGTGTCAAACCTGTGATCCTTCTTGCAAATGTCATGCTATTGTGTCTATACTTCCCCGGGGAAGAGAAATACTGCTGCACTGGACTGGATACGTTTTATCCCGTAGGCCGACAATTTGCCGGCACGATGTCCATTTTCGAAAAGATTTTCGGTGCAATTTCTGCCAGCTTGCTTTAGTGTTCAGTCGAAGGCTCAGAGGATATTATTCGCTCTCATCCTCATCGACCAGTCAGTGGCCCAGTGCGGCCGGGACGGGAGCATCTGCAGTCACGATGTTTCTCCATTCATCTATTCAAGTTTCCCTTCAGTTTTGTCTTCCATCCGCATGTTTTTGCAATTATAAAAGACTAAGGCTTTGAGAGACCTGCTGTTGCCCTGACAATGTCTCTCTCTCTCTCTCTCTCTCTCTCTCTCTCTCTCTCTCTCACGGGCTACATAACTACTTTTTTCTATTATCTAACAAGTGGGAGCTTTGCTATTTTCTGATCCGCTGTGCCGCTTTAATGTCATTCTTTGCCGGAGCTTTAACTGAAGTCTGCACCTTCGAGCAACCGGTTTCTTTTTGTACATTCTGAACCCGGAGCTGTAATCAGAATCAAAAAAAAAAAAAGAAAGGAAGCTGGAAGCTGATGGATCTGGTTTTATAGGGTAATGAGTAAGACACAGTAGAATTGTACAGTTAAAGGTGCAATCAGTACAATCAGCATAATTGTGGGTGGTAAATCTGACACTGCTGTTTTGTTTTTTACCCCCCACTCCCGCAAAAGTTTGATCGTGTCATGTACAGTTATCAGATATTTTCTCCTCGTCATGCTGCCCTTCCTCCTTCTTCTTCTTCTTCTTCTTCTTCTTCTTCTTCTTCTTTCAGCCCCCCCCCCCCCCCAGATGCTGACAGACAGTAGACGTACACTACAGGGGCAAACAAAGTGTGAAGTGTGACGCACAAGAGCTGACAGCCACTTATCTCTCCTGCCTCTCTCTTTGATTCGCTCTTTCTTTGCTCCCTCTCATCCCGTCTCTCCTCTCCTCTCCACCGCATTGTTTGCCAGTCTCCGTGCTCTGCTGTCTTTATCCGTCCATCAACTCCTTCTCTCTCTCTCTCTCTCTCTCTCTCTCTGTCTGTCTCTCTCTCTGTCTGTCTGTCTCTCCTTCTATCTGTCTTTACCCAGACTCCTCTGCCCTCGCTCCCCAGTCAGCACAAATCCCACTTGTGTCTGTACATTTACAGGCTCGAGGCAGTGGCTGTCGGCTGCACCGCGCCGTCTCTCCGATTTCCCAAGTCCCTTGACAGACGCGCAGCACAAATAAAAATTGAAACTGCGCCATTGCGGCGGTTTTTTACCTGCTCTGCGTACAGAATCCAATTGATTTAACTTCACCTCGGGGCAGAACCCCCTCTTTATTTCCTTTTTTTTTTTGCGAGGGCCACACCTTCGCTGTTTGATTTGTTTTTCGGCTGCGAGATAAAACCACAGAAAGCCGTCTTTTGGTGGATTTTTGTTTCATCATGGTTTCATCACCCCCGGCGTGGACCCGACTGCTGTTTCGGTTTGCTTTTAGCCTGGAGCGACGAGAACGAGCGCGCGCTCTTACAGCCGTGGGTTGAGGGTCTACCTCTGATGTCATGTCAGCGAGATATGATGTCACACACGGTTTCATAGCTGACAGCTAAACGCACAACCTCGCAAAACCAATGCAGATTTTTTTGTGCACTCGCAAAAGGTCACGCACTTACAGGTACAAGAACACACGTGCTGCGTTCGAGGCCACACAGTCACGCGTTCGCTCCTGTTGATTTCCTGTCAGCTTCGGGTACACGAGCTGTGTTTACATCTGCATGTGCTCCGCGCGGCCCGAGTGCATAATTTGTCGTAATTTGATTCAAGAGGGCTTGAAGTGCAGATAGAGGTCAGCCGCACGCTCCTCTTCCATGAAAGGCAGCGAGCTGAGGCTATGGCGGAGATAGAACCGAGAGGAAGGGGAGAGGTTCGCGGTGAGTCAGACCGAGAAGAGAAACAGATTGATGCAGGAGGTTTCGCTCGACACTCCCACTTCCAACCGTTGCACCTGAAGGAAGAGAAGCAGATGTTTGTCGGGTTCATCTTTCTTCTTTTTTTTTGTTTTTTTTCTGCTCCATCTGTCAGTGGGAGATGCAGCCTACTCGCCACTTATCTATCTCTGTCCCTCCGGTTCACCCTCCATCATCCTCTACAATCTCTCTTTGTCTCTCCTGTGCTGCTTTACCACCAGCCACACCCACACCCTTCATTTCCCTCCTCTCCCTCTATATATTTTAGCCTTTCTTCCTCCACTCGCCATCTATCTTTCTGCGGCGTGGGAGGATGTGTAGGCACCGGTGTCGTTGCGACTTCAGCAGCCCGCTTAAAAAAAATAAATACAAATCAGCGCCCTCTCTAAAAGCTGCAGCTCCCAGCGTTTGCATCTGTCTGAGATTGCACATTGTGATTTCAAGGATTTTGTCTTTTCGCTCATCACAAGAAGTTTCGGCCTCTCTCCTAACATTGTGCCCAGCAAATGAAATCTGGGAGAGCGGCAACATTGCAGAAAAAGAGTGAGGCAGGAAAAAGAAAGATGATCGGATGAGGTTTTAATCCCAGGTTTTGCTAATTTGAAAGATAAAACTCTGTTAGGTTACAGACAAAAAAAATAAAAAATGTGTTGTTAACAACCATCATAGTTTGTAGACCAACTTCCTGTCGCAACTTTGACCCAGTGAGTGCATGCCCGAGTGGTTTTCACCCACAATTTTCCTGTGTAATGACTGATGCAAATTGTGGGGGGGAAAAACAAAACTGTTTTAATTCTATGAAGCTGCACTGATCAATATTTGAATGTCAACAATTGATGAAATGACTGTAATGTGAAAGGTTTCAGTTGTAGTGACAGACCGAAAAGAGAATTGTCACCTAACTCTGCATCATTCTCCTCAGTTCTACTTTGCATTTTAGCGTCTTTTAGCTCGTTGTTTCGGTTGTATGGCCTGCACCTTTTCCCCCTTTTTTTTAGTGTTCACTCTCTGTGTACGCTATCTGCCTAGTACCAATCAAAGCTAGCAACTAGCTGGTGGAACATTAAGCAACATTTTGTACTCAGGAGAAAGTGAAGAACAACACAGAGCTAGAGAGGAGGGACAATGTTGCTAACATTGTGTTTGTGGTCGGACATGTGACACCAAATGAATGCTAATGTTACTTTGACTAATGCAAAAGGTGTCATCTGTATATACAAACCATTAGAGACAATGGACCCTGCGTTTCCACTTAGCCTTGCAGGGCATTTTAGCGTCTTTTAGCTCATTGTTTTGGATTTATGGATCAGTCGGGTGTTTAGATAGGCAACTCTTTGCTAGCACATTAGCAATGTCAACTTTTTAGAAAACATGGAATGTGCTTCTCTTCCCCCGAGTGTCCTGTAAATCAATGAGTGCAGCTTTGATTATGCAGCATACCTGTTGAGGTTGAGTGATTTTTACTTTCATTCTTGAACTTGTTTGGTGCATTCTGGAGGGTTTACTGACACGGAAACAACACAGTTAAATTCTGGTGGCATCTCAACAGGCATTATCTTACCCTCCAGGGAGAGCTGGCGTCAGAACACTTCCCAGTGAAGCTAGTTTGTTACTGGCAAGAATGCCATTCAGCCCAGTCACAGGAAAAGTCCCTTTTGTTATCGTGCCTCTCGTTGGCTGCAGCGTGCTATACCCAGATATAAAAGAAATGAGATACTGAGAAGTGATCAGACGGGATTGGGCAGATGCTTTTTCATTTGTTGTTCAAGTCTACAAGCCACTTAAAAACGTTCACTCTCATTATGTAGACATCACCATTACAAAAAGAAGGAACAATGATGTCACACTCCATTGATCAATACTACAGAAGAGTGAGAGAAATGACGAATTTATTATGCAGGTGAGATAAACAAACGAACAAAAAAAAACCTCCGAGAGGATTATGATAAATCATCTCATCTCAACTTTGGCATCAGTGGGCTATCTAAGCATGCACTTAGCTAGCTTTGAAACTGTGCTCACACACACGCACGCACGCACACACACACACACACACACACACACACACACACACACACACACACACACACACACACACACACACACACAGTCAGATTAATGCCTGGGAATGAGGTGAGGTTTTAGCGCACTGACCCATATTTCTATTTAATCTGAGTCATTTATGATTTCTCCTCCTCGGCCCAGTAGGGCAGACCGAATGCTGCCTTTGTTACTCCGATCTCGATGACCTGGGCAGAAAGCTAACGTTAACTGGGTGGTTAATCATGCCAATTAAAAAAGCTAATGAAACAAAATAGTGCATTTATTTTTTTTCTCCACATGTTAAAGACACACTATGTAGTTTTGGGGAGGAAATTATAAAGGAACAAAGTTTTTTTTGTTTTTGTTTTCATGTGTAAATAAACTGAATAAACAAACTGACCTTTAAAGGACAACAAATCTGGCGGACCCTGCCACTTTCATAGCTTCCAATAGGGTTGACGTTGTTTTCCTCTGAGAACAGCTTGTTTATTTAGTTATGGAAGAAATAAATATTTGAGTTTTTATCATTACCTCATTGATATTGTTTTGATTTCTTCTCCAAAACCACGCAGTGCCCTTTTTAAAAAGCCCTCCGCACTTTTTTTTTAAAAGTATAAATCGACTCACTGTGTGCGATTGAGTCTATGGCAGGTTCCTCAGTGCTAATCATGTCAGCGGAGATGTGAAGTGAGAAGCAGCAGGAGACCATAGAAGTTTACAGACACCTTCATTAACTGGCAGTGTGTGTGTGTGTGTGTGTGTCACCTGCTCGGTTTATTTTGGGGATTCTTTCAAGCGTCAGATACTGTCAGATTTCACATCG
This sequence comes from Diplodus sargus, assembly GCA_903131615.1. Classification (NCBI taxonomy): domain Eukaryota; kingdom Metazoa; phylum Chordata; class Actinopteri; order Spariformes; family Sparidae; genus Diplodus; species Diplodus sargus. Next base: position 2,880,997 of record CAEMYA010000083.1, on the reverse strand, counting down.
GGGCTGCGACACAGAGACGTCGCTTAAAATGATATCGAGCCCTTGAGCTGTACTATTTCGCCATCACTAAAAAAAAAAAAAAAAAAGAAAGTAATAGCATTCCTCACACAGCTCTGCCTGGAAAGCTCCCGCACCGGCAGGGTGATTGGAGCGAAGGGTTATTGTTGCTAGCAATGGCAGTGAGGTTGCTATCACCGCTCGCACAAAGGCAGCGAAAAAAGGAGCCTGGCGGTCCGTCAGTGGGGAAGGCGAAATGAAAGCCGTTCCTCCTGGGTGATTCCTCCGGCCTCCGGCTTTTGTCTGCACCTCCTATCAGACCTCCATGTCTGCACACGTGTGTGTTTTTTTTCTCTGCTCCTGCCAGGTTGAGTCCTCGTTCAAGGCCTTTCTCAGACGTCTGCATGACTCCCCTCTCCCGCCGCCCCGACCCCTGTTGGTTTCCCCCGGCTTTAAAAATGCATGATGCCACTTCCCAGCATTCCAAGCTCAACCAGAGAAATCACTTTCCTGCAGACGCACACGAGCGAACACACACACACACACACACACACACTGACTTAATCTGCCTCTAAAGCTGTCAGATTCCTCTCCTGCTCTGTCACACTTGTGTGAGTCTGTGTGTATTTGTGCCCGCGAGTGTGTTTTATATATGCATAAACACGTCTTTGTGGTTTCGGATTTTCTTACTACACATGATCCCTGAGTAAGTCCTGTGTGTTGTTAACCGCATCCCCAGCCCGGCTGCCTTGAATACATGAGGCCGTGGTACCAGCGCAGCATTTTGACATGAAGCTGAGGCCTCCGAGCCCCTTTCTACCTCACCACATAGAAAGATAAACGCCTGAAGCTTTTGATTAGGAACACAGTGTGCATGTTGGCTCAGGCGACAGCATAGCTGGGCTACTTTTGGTCTGAGGAGGAATTTTTTAGTCACATTGCTGGAATAAAAGGCAGTTTTGGTTTGGCGAACGCAGCCTCTGACAGCGCTGTGCTCTTGGACAGCGGACGAGCAGAACGGGGGACTGGCAGCGCGGGGAAGTGAAGAGGTTTATTGCCGTTGTTGGTTTTTCAGTTCTGTGTGCTGGATGCTCTTTAAAAGTGTCCACCTTGTAAATGTTTAAGAAAGAGGATGAAAACAAAAAACTGCTTCCCCATTTTGGACATCGCTGTTCCCTTCTTCAGAACAGAAATTGACCTGTTTTTGAATTTACCTGTCACCACAGTAACTGCTGCAAACTGTTGCTGGCGTTAGCTCGTTAGCTCAGTTAGCAGTGCAGCTGGCTGTCTGGACTGGGAGCTCAGAGCACCAGGGAGAGTTTTGGTGTTATTTGCTATTGGACTATCGCTTCTTGAGGTACAAACTGGCTAGGGGCTAGCTGATTAGCATACTAGCTTTGATAGATATATCTGCAACACATTCCTTATATTTTTTTAAATGTTTTAAACTGAAATTCCTACGTATTGCTAGTTTAATGCGTTCCTACATACGTGTGCTTGCGTGTGTGCTCTTCATAATGCTCGCTCTCATATTCCCACACACTCCCCACTAAATATTCATGATCCTTACATTTGGCAGAGACTGGGGGGGGCTTGCGGAGCACCAGTTGCCGTGTTGCAGAATTAGCATATTAATGATATAAATGCTGTATAATTAACATGTGGGAGTGGATTATGCACGTGAATCACTGTCGGATCAGTGGGAGAGAAGAAAGAGTCGGGCTAATGAGGTTAAAAAGCACATAAACGGGCACTTTGGAGTGAAATCTGCCCCGTGATTTAACGCTGGTAAAAGCTGCGGGAAATAAGACAGAAATGTTCTCCGTGCCTCTTCAGTGTTTTTTTTATATTCACTTTAATAGTGAAATCTGTGTTAAATGGAGCGTAGCAGCATCATAATATCGAGCTTTGATCACCGACGGTTTACCTGCCTCATTCAGCCGGGCTGCTTTTTCGAAGGAGGAGAGGCTGGCGGTCCTCTTACTCGGGGGCCCGTGGCGGTGTTTGTTCTTTTAAGGGGCTTAAACAGAGCGACGAGCAAACACGAATGTAACGCGGTTTGACAGGCCCCGACTCCAAGTGGCAGCCTAAAACACATGCGAGCCTAATCCGAGCCAGTCGGGCTTTCTAGGGATCTCGACTTATTCAGCAGAATGCACTCGCGGACGGGCAGACGCAGATAAAGTCCTGATGGATTAAGGCGGGGTGAAAGCGCATTAAGGAAGATCGAAATTCAACCTCTGACTTCCAGATCCCTTGTGGACACAGTCGCCGTCCGTTAATGAAGAGATTATTCGCTTTCGGTGCGACTCGTGTTTGGTCAGACATGTGAGGTGGGGCTGCTGGTAATGATCATTTTCATTATTGATGACGCTATTAATCATTTTTCAAGGATTGATTTGCAAATAATCATTCGGTCAATAGAAATCTCGAAATAACAATGTCCGACTCAAGTTACCAAGCCCAAGGTGACATCTTTAAGTTTTGATTTGTTAGACCAAAATCTGTTGGAATCTGACACATTTAAATCTCTCTGATCATAATGACGGTTCAAAATAATTCCTTCCAAGCACAGTTTGAATTTGTGGAGGAAGATTTTTTGACTGTTGAGTCTTTACAACCCTGGAACAAATGTTTACATTTGTCAAGCTAGAATATTGTTCATTAAATAAGCCATTTATTAACTAATTATAGCCGTCGTTTCAGTAGAAAAACGCTGCGCTGCGCTAAAAGCAGTACAACAGTCGAGCCTGCGGCACTGTGAATCTGCTCAACCACAGTGACGCTTTGAGCTAAATGCTAACCTCAGCTTGCTCACCTGGTTAGGTTACTGGGTTAACGATTATGCGTGATGCTTTTGGGGCTCCACTGAACTAGCGTAAGTAACTAAGTATTGTAATAAACGCCATGCTGGCGGCACTTCCAAGACTTTAAAAGTGTAAGCTAAGTGGGCTAAGCAATAATCATAATAGTGTTTGTGCTTTCACTTGATTAAGTTGCTTACCTAGATCTTTATCAATGAATGCAAGTTCTTATTGATCGCTCTAAAAAAGCGTCCTGTCGTGGTGGAAAATGCCAGTTCTGGTTAAGTGAGGTGTCTTTTACCCTGTTCACCATATTTTTTAGCTATAGATGTTTGTTTACACTAAACACAAGGTACAGCTGTGGCTGACGGGTACGTCATTAGTTTTACAGGTAGTTGCACCTTAACCAATGACAAACAAAGTATTGGACAGCACAAGATGAAAAGTTAATAGATCACTGTAGTCGTTACAATTCATCCAAAGGAGGGGACATGCGTGTATTCTGTACTTTCATTTCAGTTTAAACCAAAGGTGATGGACCAACCCATGTTTTGGGAAAAATGTTCATGTTCTGACCCATGACTAGCCACTACTCATTACTACATGGTTACATGAACACTCACTACTCATTGGTTGGACCATGCGTTTAACCTCAGCTACATGCCAGTGAAGTTTCGAGCCTGTGTCTTGCAAAGTTGGGATGCTATCGCACCGACAAATCTGTCCGTAGGGAGACGGACAGACTGACCTATAAACACCTCGCCACATAATCAAAATCGCTCCTGTGGTCCTGTTTCCAGGACAGACTCTCAAGGTGAAAACATTAGCAGCCGACGCTGTCGCTGCTGGTGAAGACCCATATAGTCAGACGCGTAATAAGACCAGTTTAACGATACAGTCGAGCCGAGCAGACGCAATTAGGGGACGGAACGGCAACACTGGCAGCAGCATAACGCACCCCCGGTTAATGAGCAGCTGCAGTGGAGAGGGTAACAACACAGCTCATTTTCCCGCGGATTGTAATTCATGCTCCCCTTTATTGAATCCACTTGGATCCAGGCTGGCATCAGACATACTGACACACTAACCTCAGACGCAAAGAAAGTTGTGATCAAATTCTACAGTTTGTTTAAAATCAAGTAGGTAAGAGTGATTTTAACAAAACGCGAGTGTCGCTCTCTGACCTTTCCACCTTTCACCAAGTTTCTTTACGTCCTCTCAGTATATCTGTCTTTATGACCTTCACAAATGCCGAAATACCCACCGTGACGCTTTCCAGCCACGAGTGGTGCCACGTTAGCCCCGCGAAGGACACGCTGACACATTCTATCAGCGTTAAAACCACCGGCTCTCCACCGCAGACCTTTTGACTTTTCTATTTTAGCATCTGTATTCGCTCTCTGTTCCTCTGCTGATGCATTTGTCAGTCTCGATTCCCTCGCCTCTCTTGTTTTCTCCCGAGAACACTGACAACGCACATAGTTTTTCTCCCTCCCCTGGTGTTGTTTCCGTCTGTTTATCCATGTGCGCGTGGCTCGTCCAGACTGCCGTCTTTGTGTAATGTCTTGTTTTGAGGGGGGGGGAGAGACGGTTTTGGTCGAAAATAGCCGCGTCCTCGGCCTGACCCAGTGGGCCTGGTGTCACATAGAATCAGACTGTGTGTGTTTGGGTGTGTCAGAAAGGATCAGAGTTTGCCCCTTTGCTGGCTGAAATGATGGTCATTGCGCGGCATCTGGAAACTGGGTTCAATAGACGGACAATTTGTGTGCGTTCATGTCACATCTGAGCATCTGCAGCTCTGCTTTTGCTCAGTTTACGCAATAGGATATTCATGCACCGATGGCATCCACTTAGACGTGTGTGTGTGTGTGTGTGTGTCAGCTGTGTGGTCGAATAGCCTCTTTTTTTCGCCCCAATTTGTACTTGCTCTTCTCTTCTTCTGGCATAATAGGATGCAATCCCAGGGCTTTTGACAAAAACGGCAACAGATCAATTCCCTCAAGTGTAAGCACCTTTCCTGTCTCCCTCCCTGCATCAGTTGGTGCTTAGCCAGCCCAGACAGTTGACTGTCTGTCTGTCTGTCTGACAGTCAGTCAGGGGCAGGCGGATGATAGACAGTTAGAGGCAGACAGACAGACAGCAGCTGGCTTGTGGATTGATGGGCGGGAAGCTTTCGTTTCACTGCAGAAGAAAAAAAAAAAAAGAAAGCGGCGACTTGAAACTGAATAATTTAGCCGACTGCAGCTGGGAAAGTCACTTGGCTAATTCATGCAATGGGCACACTTTGTGAGCGTAAGTGTGTTTGCTGTGATTGCCTCTGTGTGTGCAAGTGTGTGTGTGTGTGTGTGAGTAATTGGGCTTTGAATGAATTACAAAAAGTGGGCAAGTTTCAGGTTTCTCAGCCTGTGTGTGTGTGTGTGAGTGTGTGAGTGTGCAAGCAGTTTGGTCTTTGAATGAATTACAAAGTCAGATGTGCACTTGTGACAAATCCCTTGTAAAGATAGTGTTTCTACAGCTCGAGGGATAACAAGGGGCTGGCGAGGCTTCAGAATGAAATGCACAAGGACACGGACTAAGCACACACACACACACACACACACCCACACAGTCACAGACAGCCCAGAGTGTCTAGCTGCCGTTTGATTTCATCAGCAGACTTGATATCAATGTCAACATGTGAGAGTGGGCTGGATGTAATTCAGCTGAGTCCTCTCTTGGGTTGTGGGCCCCTCTGTCAATGAAAAATTAAAACTTAAGCACCTCAGCTTAGTCTAATGATAAAGTTCAAGTTCAGTATTTTGTCCAGTATTCTGTTCTGCCAGTTTTTATTAAAACGAATGCAACAAAAAAAAAAAATAATAATAATAAAAAGAAAAATCGAGCAAACATTTATTCCCCTGTCCACCGAGAAGTTGCTGTGTTTCAGGCTGCAACATGAAGTTACAGTGTAAACGAGTGTAATCGGCGTGCAATGAGGAACATACAGAAAATGCCTCTGCTATAAAAAGTAAAGAAATGGGGAACAAAATGTAAGTTGTCCTGGTGATGATATGCACCAAATTCCCTTTAAAGGTGCACGACGTAGTTTTGGGGACAGAATTTGAATCAGCAGAGAAAAACTGACAAACCACATCAATAATCTCTTTTTGTTTCTCATGACTTAATAAACTGAGTAAACAACAGACCTTTCAAGGACGACACAATTTCATACAGTTTTTATATGTGGCGGACCCTGCCACCTTTCTCACCTCAAGTAGTGTTCTGGGGAGCTTAATCTGCCTTGAATTCAAATTTGTTCTTCAAAACTACATAATGCTCCTTTTAAAAAAGAACGTATTTTGGTTGACAGACTAAATTGTTTAGTAGTACAACGCTACCCATGTCAACCAGGAAACCAACTCAAATACATGACTTTTCTCGCTTTACTGGACAGTGACACAGTGTCCATGAATCATCACCTCTGCGTCTGCCGTGTTTGTACTCTGGATCTCTGGGTGCAGCTCTCGGTGTCTTTAAATCGGGCTGTATTAGATACAATCCCTCTCTGGTGGGCAAGAAAAACCCTCGCAGTGCTGCCGGGATGGTGCGTTCAGGTACACTGGACGAAGCCCCGCAGGCGAAAGAAATGAAATTCCCTCTAAACGCTTTAGCTGTAGCGGGATCCTGCTCGGCTCTGTGCGCCGGGGACACTTGTTGTACGTTTCCACTCCAAATCCCACTGAAGCTGTACATCTTTTTTTTTTCCTGCATGTTTGTGTCCATGTATGAATGGACGTCTGTGTGCGCTCCCGTGCGTCGCTGTTTGAATAGGCTACTTGTGCGACTTTGTGACATCTCCGCAGCTTGCGCGTGCACGCGCGTGGATCGATCTGTCAGCATTTCTGCGCTTGTAGGAACACCAGTGTGCAGGGGCTGACTGATCTGTGCACACAGGCAGGTTTGAGTGTGTGTTGGTTAATTTATCTGTGTTGAGCTGCAGCGAGCGAGTCGGCGGGACGCGGCTCGCTCTTTTTTTAAAGAGCCGGCTGAAGAGCTGTCAACTGACACTCTCCGCAGATGGCTTTCACACTCTCACTCTGAAAGTAGCGTTCTCTGCTAATGGGCCGTCTCTCGGTCCCTACCTCCTTACCTATTCTCCGTTTATATCCTTTTAAACATGTACAGGCTTAAGATCTTAGAGGAGTCCCCATCTACTTCAGTTGTTTCAGAAAAAAAAACTGCAACACTGTCTTGCTTTTAAGCTCCGCAAATTATTTTATGGACTATGAAACCTCCCCTCCATCTGAACGGAGATGAATTTTTGAATGAACTTATCCTTTAACACAATGTGTTCTTTATATCATCCCCCCCCCCAAAAAAAAATCCTCCAAACTCAAGAACTGACATCCAAGCTCAAGACTTTTTCTTT
>CAEMYA010000083.1:2843140-2859482 GCA_903131615.1 Diplodus sargus | reverse complement strand
ATCCCAGACGGGGCAGAGCAGTCACGACAAGACAAAACAAAACACGACAAAACATATTCATCACTTTGGCAGATATCACAACTGTAAAAATGATTTGCGGCGTAATTTCAAGCATCTTTAAGTCTTAGAGGACCTTGTTAGTGTTTTTTTTTTATGTCTCTATTTTTATAGTACAGTACAACTGTTTTCCAAAGCGCGTCATAAATTTTAGATTGATTTCTTACCCTCTAGGCAGGCACTGTTTATCTCACAATTCACTACAGCGTGAAAAAAAAAAAAAAGCTTTCAGAGACTTAAACCTTCTCTGAACTCTCAGATACTGTAGCTTGGCTTCTGTAATGCGTGCTTGTGTTCAAAACACTGCAACCTCAGTGCCTTGACAGTCAGCTGCCGGCCAGCGTATTCACAATGTAGAGGAGAACCACTTTCAAACGGTTTATAACACGCCGGCCATGTTCGCCGTAGTGCTGCACAATTAATGGAAATGTTATTGAAATCGCAATATTGCCGACTGCCATATCCAAATCGCGGAAGCTGCAATTTTCTGGATAGAGGTAAACTGTGTGATAAAACAGCATTATAATATGAGGTGTAATATGAGTGCTGCAGAGATACCCTGACCTACAAATCTTGTTCTCCAGATGTAAGAAATCATGTCCAGGGCTCCAGGGTGCAACTATTTTTGGTCACACATGCACCCAAAAAATTGTGTAACAAGTGCTACTACACATATATTTTGAAGCAATCACGGTAAGCGCATGAAATTGAAATGAAGAAATGTGCAACTTTATCCCTGTTTGCAATCATGTGAAAGCTTGCTGCTAGCCATAGATTAATTTAAAATGTACTATTTTGTTAATCTTATTTATATGCCGGAGCGCGTAAATGAGTTGGGTTTGTTTGGTACAGACCACAACAGATGGCACGCGATTTCAGTGGAAGTAAAAAAAACTGCGATGCCAAAATGACCATTCCCACTAATCGTGAATCATATCGCAACTGTTATATCTGCCATTATAACCTCAACATGAATTTCTTTTACCCTGAAGTGTGCTGCCCTTGTTTGTGTGTTATTGGTCCTTCGGGCTTTCTGACGTTATGTTGTCCCTCCAGAAGGCAGTGATCTTGTGATTGCAGTATAGCAATATACTGTATTTCACTATTTGTGCCAAGAAACCGCCAAATTGGGAAGAATGCTCAGACAGTTGTTTCAATCACTGCAGTTTTCTCTCAAAAAAATCCAATTCAGTGACAGTAGTAGGAGCCCAAGGTGAAAAAACCTCAGCTGCTGAGGCATTGCTAACTCCTGTGTTATATATTCAACCCAATAATATACTAATGATCTCCACAAAAAGTTTATTAATTTCATAATTTCATTCCACATCTTTGCATGTTTTAAAACAGGGAAGGCTAACACTCCCAAAGATTAAGGAAACACGTCACAATTATTCAGAATAACTGAGAAATGCTCCCGGTCAAGTTTCAAGGTGTCAGTGGTCCAATATTTTGGGAGTTAGACAGTAAAACTGTATCTGGAGCCACCAGATGGCTAGCTTAGCTTAGTAAGAAGAAACAGAGCTGGAAACCGCGGGCAGCTAACGGCTAGCCTGAGCAGAAACTCCAGGAAGATACTGGTACGAGCTAAAAGAAAGGTGTGCAATTCCTCCTTTTGTGTGTGTGCGCGACTGATAGGATAGAGCTTCATATCACTGTGTCCTCGCCTTTTCTTTTTCTTCTTTTCCTTTTCTTCTCTCCCCATCTTCCCCACCGCCCCTCCTCCTCATCTCTATACATCCTACTACAGAATTAAATGTGGAGCACAGTTTGGCGGTGGTTCTGCTGGCCATCTGGTGCACTGTGTGTGTATGCGTGCGTGTTTGTTTGTCCTTGTATTTTTGGATGTTGACAGCAGATTAGGGCGAAACCGCTCATAAACAGAGCTGCAGAGCGGCCGTGTTGATCCGGAAGGTATTTACACGGCCGTTCCCGTGCTCGGTGACGCTTTATTGATCATTTTCATGATGGATCGACTTAGTATAGCGTGTTACATCAGACTCTGGCAGCCGAGTTGCATCGTCTTTGGTTCGCGTTTCCCCCAACATTTAGCAACCAGTTGAAAGGAATGCAAATCACAAACACCATTATTTCTTTGTGTCGGGAAAATAATTAGCGTGCTCGCAGGTAAATAAATAAGATGGGGTTTTTCTTTGCTTTCATACCTGCCGGTGAATGTGCTTCCTCGCGTGAATAGACTATAATGGATTCCTTGTGATAGCACTTGGAAAGTACATTAATACATCTTTAAGTGCTTTCCTAAATGTGCATCGTATGTGTGGCGATACATGCCTCTCTGGCACCGAGACTGCCACGAAGAAACAGCCAGACAGTGGCACCTCAGAGTCCTCGCACCTCAGCCCCCGGTGCTGTTCAGTCTGCAATATTACACGCTTTATTAATTCGATCGATATCAGCCAAAATCTGTATCTTTAGCCTGCTTCTTTTTTTTTTTTTAACCGTCGTCAAATATATATGCAAATCTGCCGCAAAGCCCCTCCCAGCCACGCCGTGTCTCGGAGGCATGTTCCTTATCTCTGACGAGGAAACTCGATGCTAAATACGGCAGCCCTTGAATGCGATTGGGCGGTATTGAAGAGAGATGTATCCACATGTTGTTTTCCCCCTGGTATTAACTGCATTCAATAAGCTTTGATGCTGCATTTGAGGATCTTAGGGGATTTAGAGCTTATGGATTCTACTGTTTTTTTTTTTAACCCTCACCAAATCCGTCCCCCTCAATCCTACATCAGAGCAGCGAGGATATGTATTTTTTTTGCCAGTTCTTTCTGCTCAGACAAACCTTTATGTAATGAAGGGGTGCTGATATTGTTCCGTCCTCTCTCCTCCGCAGATGGAACACCGGCACCGTAAGAAGGAAACCCCAACGCCCGCCAGCACGCATCACCTGTTCGTCCACATGAAGAGTCTGATGAGCGCCAATCTGGGGGAGGAGCTAGAAGTCTTCTTCCACATTTATGACGGACGGGAGAACAGGCCACTCAGGTAGACACTTGAGGAAAAAAAAAAAAGTTATTTTAAAGGGAGGGTACACCCCAAAGTTAACTTAAAGTGAACTGTCCCTTTTAAAGTGCAGCACATTTGTATTATACTACCCTGGCAATATAAGCGAGCTGGATCTGCGATTGCAGGCTGCAGTGGCTCCACTTCTGATGCCGAGAAGCCTGCTGTAATTACATTCGTGGGGATTAATCAAATGAAGCAGGTTGTTAACGCACACGTGGACACATAAAAGTGGGCAGCGCCGCCCTATTTCCTCACATATAAAAAAAAAAAGTGTTTGCGGCGTCCACATGAAAGGGCCCGTCGCCCGGGGAGCCGGCACACTGCTCTTGCACGCGCTCAAACACTCCTGGCGGGGCGTCGGCAAAATCCAAGACTGCGTTTTAAACTCCCGGGGTTTTATAGTTCAAAGCGACAAAATTCCACTTCATGTCACAAACAAGCGGATGCGTCAGGCGAAAGGGAAAGGAGCGAGTGGGTTGAGAAATGAGCGCAGCAACAGTGAAACTCCTTTTGATAAGTCATGCTTGCGCTTGACGCTCCTCTCCGCCCCTCTCTGCCCCGCAGGGTCACATCAGAGGAACAAGGGTGACAGTGATGGGGCTCATTTTGTTTCGCGGCGCAGTTAGCACAACTTTCTGTTTTCTACTGAAATCCACTTCATTTTTCATCACGTCGGTGGCACAAAAATCAGACGTAGTTGACCTGTGTTTGCTGTAAACCTGAGTCTGGGGTTTTCTGCCCCATTGTCAATACAAGGGGTTTATTTTATGAGAAGAGGCGCGCAAGGCTTTTTTTTGGTTGTCATCGCGCGGTTTATCAGAGAGAATGATGAGTTTCTCAACAAATAAGTGGAACCGAGCGCTTCTTTTTTTAGTCACTGAGGTATATTTAGACCTGCTCTCTTGCCTCCTTTCAACTCTTAACATCCACAGTCTTTACGTAAGCTGAAAGGTTTGGCAGCAGTGAAGGCACGTTTGCGAAAACCAAAAGGCACTGTTCCCAACCCGCACTTAGTCTCGAAGAGGGTAATTAGCGTCCAGTGCTATCATATTAACATCCACTTGAAACACTTTCTCTCTCCACCATTATCCGTCTCTCTGTCCCTGCCTGGCTGTCTGTCTTTTCCTTCTCCGTCTGTCTTCCTCCTGCTTTGAGAGATTGAGTGAACCAGGTAGGAGTCATTAAAATTCTGTAAGGCATATGACGTGGATTCAAGGAGCAAGTGGGCTTTAGTCACTGAGCTAAAACATGCCCTGAAAATCTTAAACAGCAGCTTCAGAAAGTCAGCATATGATGCAAGTCTTTATTCAAGCTGAATAAAAGCAATTAAAGGGGCACCATGTTGGAATTCAAGCTATTAATGAGGTAATAATACATGCCAGAAAGATTTTTTCCCATAACTGAATAAACAAGCTGTTCTCAGAGGGAAATAAGGTCCCCAGAACACTGTTTGAAGCTAGAAAGGTGGCAGGGTCTGCCAAATATAAACAAATTAAGATAGTATGAAATTGTGTTGTCCTTTAATGTCCGTTTGTTTATTCAATCAGGAACATGAAGAGAGTTTGTTTATTAAGTTTGTTTGGGCATGAACAGTTAAATCAGCCAATGAAGATCTTTATCCTCTGATTAAAACCTTTTCCAGAAAACTGCGTAGTGCTCCTTTTAATATACAGTCGGAACAGATCCAGCACTCTTTTTTTTTTTTCCTCAGTTTATCTTGTTCTCTAAATCAGCTAATTACATTTTTCTATCAGTTTCGGGGGATAAAGGCAGCCAGAGGCCGTAGCCATTGTGCCCGTCTTCGAGGAAAATCTCGCAGTGGCAGCTCGCCAACGTTGTCTCACACTGTCTGGTCACACACATAAACAGAGAGACACACACACACACATTTACGCAAAGATGCCTGGCATGGAGCCATTTCCATGCTTCCCTCTGTGCTGATGTATGTGTGTGTGTGAGAGAGAGAGAATGAGAGAGAGAGAGGGTGTGTGTGTGTGTGTGTGTGTGTGTGTGGGTGTCAGAGACCAGATGGGGGTCCGACCCGTTGTCTCAGCACTATGCCAACACCAGCAGCCCCTGCGCATCATGGCAGCTTCTTTGTGTCGATACAGGCTCCTTGTCTGGCTTTGCAGCAGGACACACACAGACACACACACACACACACACACTGTGGTGCACTGTTGCTCTTTCTGCTCCGGATCAAACATTTATGACAGCGATGTGAAGGACCTCGGCGCTGCCTCACTCCCCTCTCTCACACTTCCCTCCTCCTGTTGACTGTAACCTCCTCTCGGCTCTAACAAGGTCACCCATGGATGACTGGGCATATGTGTGCGTCCCGGTTTTTCTGCTCATTTTGCACGATCTGCAGAGGTCCAGCGCGTTTGTTTTTCGTCCCGCCCTTGTGCGTCCTCTACCCGCTCACCTCAGTGAAGCTTCCCCCGCCCGTGCGTCCACGCGGCCTCTTGGGTTCGCTCAGCTAAGACGGTGGGAAGCAACGGTGGCACTTAATTTAACCAGTATTTTACACAGTCGGCGCCCCGCCCCCCACCCCCCTCGTCGGGCGAGCGCACGGATTCTACTGCAATCATCGATACCAGGAGAGGGAATAGCGGGCCCAGAGGGGAGGGAAAATCGGCCATTCATGTTATGTTAATGCGAGCGGTGATAGAGCGAGATAAGGTCCCGCTGGGGGACACTGGTCCTCTTAGCTCGGGTGATCAACACGCTGCAGCTGCGAGGGGGAAGAGACGGCGGCAAACGGGAGGGCGCGAAAGAGGCTTGTGTGTGTGCACGTGTGTGTGTGTGTGTGTTCGCAGGAGTGGCTGTTAATTGGCAGTTGGGGTTTCAACAATAGGACGCTAATTAGGTTTGGGGAAAAGCCGCGCGCAGGCCTCATGTCTAATGCATAGGAATCCGTCTCCGTATGGCCGGATAAATGGCGCCGGGGAAAGTTACGGCGAGAGCGGCTAATGAGGAACGACCGCGTCTAGATTGAGTTGACTCTCAACTGGTTCATTCCGATGAAGAGGGAGTAAAACTTTACTGACGGAATACATGTATGAAAAATCATAAGCATTTACATAATTAATAATCAGGAGAGTAATTAATTCAAACATGGGCACCCACTGCCCTACATACACACAACAGTGGATCACAGTGCAAGACGGCGGCTTCTTATTTACATCATGGAAGCGACTCTGCGAGTTTTAAGCCCGCAAAGAGGAGCTTTTAATAGCTCAGACTGTTATAAAACATCCTAATCCATTGTCGCTCTATGCGGCATGAAGTCAGGTTATATAGGATCTGCTGGGCTATGTTCTGCCCGGCTGTGAATGGGCTGTACTGTAGCTCGCGCCCCGCTAGCTGTGCCAGCGACTTGGCCCATTGTCAGCCGCTGGTGCATTACAAGGTTTTCGCTCTGCTTATCGGTGGACTGTGAAAGTCACCTAACTGGATTAGCCCTCAGCTCGCCAGCCAGGATGAGACGGGGGGGGCCCAGCAGGACGCCTCCGCTGCCTTCTCTTTTTTTTTTGCGAAGCGAGCGGCGCGAGATAGAAAAAAGAGAGGGGACGGGAGCACAAAGGGAATGAAAATGCGATCTGTGTTTCGTCCTGTTCTGTTTTTGCCCGACATGCGCTTCAATTGCCCGCCCACACTAAGAGGAGGGCATTTGAGGCCAGACTTGTTATATCCAGACATTTCATTTTGCTCTGTGAAACTCTTGAATTTCTTATCTTAAAGTTGTACTTGTATTTGTTCATTTTTTTATTAGAGGGGGGATGAACCCGGTTATGTCATTCATGGTCGGGGCTATAGATGAACATTTACAAACCTCCGATAAAAGATGAATCAGTCAGACAGACTAGACTGTCCACTGAACAACCCCATATGTCCCAGCACTCTCTCTGTTAGGAGGGACTAAAGGAGAGGGGGAACGACAGATCAAAAACTTCCATTCGCCTGACATTATGCATGTGTGTTAACCAACCGAAGCATGAGTCAGTGTTGTTTAGACAGGAAGTCAGACAACCTTTCCAACTGTCTGTGAGGCTGTGTCTAGTTGTATTTTTAGCTGCGTCAGCATCATTGCTCTAGGGATGGCAGTGTTAAGTCTGTCCGTCTGTTGGCCGGTCCACTGTGTCCCAGACTGCAATGTCTCAACTGCAATTATTTCCGTGATTTTGAACAGACATTTGTGATGCACAGAGAATTAATGTTAACGCTGCATTAAGTGATATTTAAATAAGTGTTAAATAGCTCTCTTGTCCAACAGTAATCACCGTCGGAGAGTGTTTGGCCAGTAACCCATATCTTTCCTCCCCACGCTCATGCAGTGAAAGAGAAAATACAATTTCTGGTATCTCGGCCCACTTTATCCAATCAGGACACAGGACTTCTCAAAGGGGCGGTCCTCTCTGCTCTTGAACTGCTATGTCTTGGGATTGCTAAATGCAAAAAGTTAGCTGAAACGACAATGCTTACAGCAGCTTTAATAATGTCTAAGATACCCTGACCTTTCCTCAAGTGCCACTAATTTGTCGACTTATGGATTTATATGAAATGAATGAATGAATGAAGATAACTTCTCATACAGCACGACAATCAGGTCAAAATTGAAATCTGGTTTATATTACTGATCTATGACCAAACACCTAAACAAAACAAATGACTCAGTTATACTCTGTGTTCAGTGCTAATTAGCAAATGTTAGCAAGCTAGCAGGCTACACGGAAATAGTCTGCATCGTAAACGCACCCGCTAAACATCAGCATGTTGGCGGTCCAATGTCACGAACATTTAGCCGAGAGCACCACTGTGCCTTATACATCCTCACAGCTTAGAATAGCTTTGGTTTGAGTTTACTTCCTGTCTATCACACTCTGCTTTGTTTTTGAGGTTTTCTAGCTCAACACCTATGCTTTGTTTCCACAGTCAGTGGCATGGCATGTTGTTTTCATGCACTTATGCCAAATAATGTCAGACCAAACAACTCATCAGTGGCAGAACTGTTAACTTGTGATCTACAAACGGTGCGGCATCATTGTCTGACTCATATTATTGCTGTTTCTGTATATGTTATCCTTTAAATCACACGGACAGCGCAGTGTTTCGACATTCACCGGCACTTAGCAGGTTAAATTGCTCCTTTTCTCTTAGTATTCACCTTGCTGATCCTGCTGTCGCTCAAGCCTTGTCATAACCAGAAGATTTATGACAACCAGCTTGGCACTCTAAGACTGCTTTTTTTCTTTTTATGTAACCCATCACCTTTTGTGCTGACGCTGCAGTATAAACATGTCAGAGAGAAACAACACGCTGAATATTTTATCCGGCCGTGGAGGAGCCACGCGTGGATGTACGTGTTGTCGTATATGTTACAGACATTCCGTGTTGGGGATTTGGTTCATCAATTTCAGCTTCATCTGTGTTTTCCTCTCCCTTTCTCTCCATCTGCCTCTGCTCCCGCTCCGCTGCCCGTCTTTTCCCCATCCTCGTCTTCTCTTCTCAGACAGCTCCAGTTTTGAAGCTCTGACTTTGAAGCCTTCTCTCCAGCGCCCGCCGTTCGCCGCTCGACATTCTTGACACCGTTTCTAATCTTTATTCTGTTCCTGTTAGCAGTGGCTTGGATGCAGTTGTTTACGATGACACCCAGCCATCACTCCTGACCCCCATTCATCTCGCTGTGTGTTCCTCTCCCTCTTGTGTCTCCTTCTTGTGCAGCGAGCGGTTCTTTGTCAAGCTGAATAAGAGCGGGCTGCCCAAGTCGCCGGAGAAGACGGAAAGACAGTGCACGCTGTTTGTGGTGAGTAGTGAACATGACTTTGGCGCTTACAAAGCTTGATTGGGGAGCGAGTTGAAGTTGGTTGAAGTTGAATGAAGTCATGTTCCGTTACCCTGAAAGCTAAAAGCTAAGTGTAGCAGCTTGTTAAACAAGAATTTGCTCTGATGCTAAAGTATGTTTTCCTGTTTTGTCAGGATTTGGGAAGCAGTGATCTACGCAAAGATGTCTACATCGTCGTGCACATCATAAGAATAGGTGGGAGATACGATGCTGCTCCTTTTACTCTACTGAGCACTACATGTCTTTTTAGATCTCATGGGCTTGCATAGTGGCACTGTAATGACTGTGGATGCACTTTTTCTTTGTGTGTGTGTCTGTAGGGAGAATGGGAGCTGGGGAAAAGAAGAACCTGTGCAGTGTGCAGTACAGGCGGCCGTTTGGCTGCGCTGTCGTCAGCATCGCTGATCTCCTAACTGCTGACTCCAAGGATGACCACCTGCTCAAGGTTTATGCGTAAGTCACCATTGTCAGCAACCCAAATATTAGATCCCATTGTCCAAATATTGAACCATGTGACACCTTCAAAGAATAGTTCAACTGTGTGGCAAATACACTTTCTTTCTGTTGCAAGAGCAACTGCTGACTGTAGCTGCCGTTAGCTAGTTAGCTTGGTAAGCCGTGCACCTCGTAGTCCGGACTGGGAGCATGGAGCGCAAGAGGAGCGTTGTCGTCTACACCACCACCATGGGAATGTTCGGCCTGGACCGGCTAGGGCTAGCTGGTTAGCATGCTAACCTCAGTATCTCTGCAACACGATACAAACGAGTCCATAACGCCAAAACTGTTATTTCTTCATATTTTGGTGATGATTTGGGATCATTTTTGAGTGTTTAACACATTGCCCCTTTAACAGACACATTGAAACGTGTCATCTAACTATTGGCAAGCGTATTAAAGCAAATATCCCCAAAAATATTCCTTTAAAAAACATTGGTCTTTAGAGCTGCGATTACAACTTTGGTAATCGATTATTCTACTTAGTTATTTGTAGACGTCATTTTGAATTCTGGATATATGTGATGAGCATTTTTTGACAATTTATAGACTGAACAATTGATTCTGACTACAAAGTGTTTAATCATAAAAATAAAAGCCAACTACATAGGTTACAAAATGGATATTAGACTTTAGATGCCCTTTAAGGAAGCTTCAATGCATTTCAGATCAAGTCATTTTAATAACTGGTAGTCTAACAGTCCTAATAAAGACAGTTCACAACAAAAAATGCACCATTTCCTGTTGTACATCAGAGGCCTTGTGTTTCTTTCACAAACATTGGCATTGAAAGGACTTTGGGGTCCAACCTAGTCTACAAGATGTCCTGAGGGAAAGAAAAGACTACCGTTGACACACTAGTCTGACCTACATTATAGCTGGATCAGACCAAATGACCAAATACACTCGGCTCAGAGGAAAATATAACCACTTTCTCTATATACCTGCTGTAACGAGGGTTTTAGTTGGATTACAACTTAAGTTCTGAGCCGAATGTTTTCAGAACAAAGCCCAGACAGGACGTCACTGAAAATACTGAGAAACTTTGTTTTTACTTGAGCTGATCGGAGTTGCGGTCGAAGCCGCACAGTAAGTTCTTACTCTCACCTGTGAGTCATATAACATTATATGTGTTATTCATGTTGCACTGACTCATATAGTACTTGTTAAATATACCAAGCTGTTGCTAGGAGTGCACGGAAGCATTCAGACTGAAAGGGCAACTTTACCAATTCTTTACAGTCAATTCTTCAAAGGTCATTTATTTTGTTTTGGAGGAGTTTCGCAAGTCTGTGGGGGAAAATAAACCCTGATAATGTCATCAGGCTTATCTCAGCTAAGGTTTGGAGACTTAAAACAGTAAATCACAAACTTGTGGGGATTATTAATGTGGACATTTACCTTGAAGGTTTGACACTATGACATCTTTGTATTGTGTTGCAGAGATATCTACTGAAGTTAGCATGCTAGGCAGCTAGCTCCAGCCTGTCCTGGTCCAAAGCTAATGTGCTAATGGTGTAAATGCCAACACTCTCCCAGTTCTCTGTGCTGAGCTCAGTCTGGACTGCTAATAGCATAGCTTACTGAGTGAAGCTACAATTAGCAGCAGTTAGCAGTTGTGATGACATGCTGCCGCCTTATGTTTTTTATATGAATTTGACTTACATATTCCTCCTTTAATGAAAAGATTACTTTGTTGCATTATGGGAAATGTAGGCTCCACCATTTCCAGAACTCTTCCCATATATAGGACCTACCATAGAAATTGTGTTGACCTCAGCTACATTAATGTTGACTTTTCTTTTAGCAACCTGTCCTTGTGAATTCCCGTACTTAATTGCTGATGAGTAGAAAATCCATAACAAATCTTTATTTTCTGTCACTCTGTCTCAGGTGTAACACTGAGAGTGAGTGGTACCAGATCCACGAGAACATCATCAAAAAGGCGAATTCCAGGTACAACCTGTCGGGCTCCAACACTGGTAAGAACCACACGTTTTGAATTCATCTGGCCATCTCACATCTGCACATCTTAAACAAAGGGAGTCAGTAATGTTTCCCTTTTGCTTGGTTTGAACTTTCAAAGCTGTTAATTCTGTAGTCCGATGACAATCAGGCCTATTTACTTCCCTAAACTCAGTTGCGTCATCGGTCTCTCTGCATGCGGTGGTCAGTTTCCGGTCAGTCTGAGTAGCGTTTGTGTGGGAGTGAAGTTCCTCTTTAGGGGCAGCGGACAACACTTCATATGGATGTCTCTGCAGGAAGTCCGCTGTTGCAAACATATTCAGATGCTTTTTTATAAATAGCCGCACTTGCATCATGCTGAACAACAGCATCAGCAGTTACCCGTGGCAACAGGTCGGTGGAGGATCGGAACACTCACTTCTTCAATTGTCAAATTGTCATGTGACATTATGAAGAGGCTTGTTCCACATTAAGATCCAAGCTTGGTTATTGTGGATTATAGATTGGTAACACAGAGATGCAGCTGTGTACACGAAACGATAGATCAGGATGAACTCCTGATTGCGACTTTAAAATGCAGTTTACAGTGAAGGAAGATTGGATGGTGGACAAAGTATGAAGCGAGAGGACATAATCATGAATTTAACAGTTTGCAGCTGTTTGCATAAAAGGGCAAATGTACAGCTAACAGTTAACAATCAGCAACAGTTCTGTAGAAGTTTGTCTTAAAGTTGATTTACATATTTGTATTTTCTGAAATGTTGCTGCAAACTTGGTGTAGGCTGTTTGTCCTTCATAAAAATGTTCTGTATTACCAGATTTCTTCTTGAAAGGAGACTTATTATGATTATGTACCCCTGTATACCCCCCTGTCTGAAACGCTCCATTTAAGCTCCTGTCTCTTTAAAGCCCCCCCTCCAAACTACCTGGTCTCCTCTGATTGGTCATTTCACACGTGCCTGAACCAGCAACTGCGAGCGGCAACAGAGCAGCTGGGCTAAATCAATTCTTACATGCACACAAGCCACTGGGCATACATTATGCAAATGTGTGACATGCTGATGTTGTGTGATGTCACACAGACACCGAATTAAGGCGGGAATACTCACAAGGCGTTTCAGGAGCAGTGTTTTCTGTGGGTGAGAGGAGCTTCTGTGGGTGCAGACCTTGACCTTTTTAACCTTTTTAAGATTATTTACATGTACAAAAACCTACAAAAAACTGAGGAAAAAAATGAAAAAGCATAATAGGTGTCCTTTAAAGTGACACCATAGCCTTCTCCATGGAAAATAATGATAATTGTTAGAGGACTGTCTGCGCACAACCTGGAGAAACGAGAGAAGAGATTATTATTATAGTGTCAATAATCTGTGAGACCGATCGGCTGACTCAGCACCTCTGTTCCACCTTCCCCTCAGAAAAACAGTAATTACCGGAGGAGAACTCGTACAACTCAGGAGTTTGAAATCATCGTGAACGATCTCCCAGAGGCGTGAAGGAATGCCGTAATTAAACTGAATGACACAATTCCATTTAGCGCAGCCGGGCGTTATCCCAGCAGCATCTTCGCGCCGCGCCGGCTCACAACAAAACTGCAGCACGAGGCACAGCTGGAGTTCTATATGACTGTGCGGCTGTTGAATAGGCGGTGCTTTGCATTGCTGAGCTGATAAGTGCAACAATAGTCGAAATGTATTTCCGATAAAGCAGAGGGAATGACTTTAATATTGTAATATTATGCAGCCACTTAGTTTGCGGTTTCCTTATCTCACACTGAACTTCAACATCTTAATCAAGTTCCTCTACATCAGCCTTTATTTGCTTCTTAAACAGTTGACTGGCTTCTTTTTTTTTTAAAATCAGATAACACCGCTACGCAAGGCGTTATCAGATTTAATTAGCGATAAAGCTCACAGATAATGCGGGGCCTTGTTGACGTTCGACTTCCAAGATGACACCGCAAACATGCGGCTCACGCTCGGGTCGTTTCGCGCCTGACGGACGACAGCGACATCAAGCCTCGAGACGAAGTCATTCTGTAATCAGAAACAATTAATCGCAGCGATTCGGTAAGCAACGGCACTGGCAGCGGATGTTGCTTTAGTTCACAGCATGCCGTCGACATTGAAGTGTTTGCTTCGGGCCATAAGTGAATTATTGTAAAGAGTTGCTCCCGTCTTTGGCTGCCGCGCGCTGTTTATCACAAACACTAGTATGTTGAGCTATTGAGCGGCTGTCAGCTGAAGACATTGATCCAGCTGAACGCCTGATTTGCCTCAGTGCTTCCTCTTTCAAAGTGCATTAGAGGAGAGCTTTGGGTCTTTTGTCACAATACCCCCGGCGTGCATAATTCGAGCGGAGTTTTTCGTTCCAAAGCTACGTTTCCACCACTTAACTAAATTTGACATTGATCTCGGAATGCTTTAATCATAACAGCAGAGGTAATGATTTCAATTTGTAAGATAATGAGCGTGCACATTAGGTTTCATTTATGTGTTTTAAGTAGCGTTCATCTGCCCGGACCAAATTAAGTCATTATAATTGTATTCGTTTTTGACAGTTAGACTGTGCTTCTTCTATCTCTTTAATTGCATGTCTCACACACTCGCGCATAAAGGCTCTAATGCTAATAGCACCTGTGACAACGTTTCAGCAGCCTGATCACAATGTTCACGTTGACGCAGAGATCTATGTTTGATGTCAACCAGAGCGTTCCAGGAAACATCACGCAATGCAAACCCACCCCCAACTCCGTAACAAGCCCCCTGAAAATCGATACTCGGCTTGTGTCTGCGCAGGAAACCTCAGAGGAAGAGGTTTTTAAAAGCCAACGTGTTCAGCTCTCAGCGCTTTCGTAAACTTCTGACCGAATCTCTTCAGTCTCCCTCTTCCGATGTTTGCACTTTGAAACATTGGGTGTGTTTTTACTGTTTCATCGTGTTCGCTTTCAGCTGTTTCGGGAGTCGTGATTAGTTACTGCTGGTGAAAATGCAATGTGTGCTGTAATGATAAAAGCTTTGAAATGACTTTTGTTGTGAAGAAGTTCAAGTAAACGAAGCGTGTTTGTAACTGAATATGCAGAACTGCTTTGTTAGCGGTCATCTTTCGGATCGGGGGTAAGCTTTTACTGGTTACAACCTCATCTGAAAAGGAATTTTTCCTCCCAAAGGAGCAACATGACAGGACAGGTAACACTTAAGTCGCTTGTCCAGCTTTTGACACCAGATGTTCAAACTTGTGGGAATAAGTCAACTTTATCTAACACTTCAGTGTCTCCTCTCCAGTTGGCCCCGGTAAAAACGTCCGTGAAGGAGTGATGGAACATCGTGCATAATTTAAGGACAGCAATTTATTACACTTAGTGTCAGGAGGGCAATTAAAACAAGTGTGCGGCGAAGTGAGATAATGTGCATTCGTGTGTGTGTGTGTGCGCATGTTTATATACAGTACGTATACACCGTGCTATCTTGGTGTGTGTGTGTCGGATGCTGTCTCGCTGTGTGGTTCTCCTTTCAAAACAGACCTGGCAGCGCGCCAGAAGTCTCTTATTAGCAGCCAATTAGCAGGGGGAGAGATGAATGCGCTGCCCTTAAAGAATAAAGAATGCTGGGTAATAAAGCGGCAGAGAGACGGTCCATGCGGAGAGACGGTTATTATGTTCACATGAGGCCAAACAGCGAGCTTATTTATCTTTTACCTGCGTATTTCAGGGTCGTGTGGGGCCGTGTGGGGGTAATCAAATCCCAGCGAGGAGCGACGGAGACGATGAGAGGAGATTTTTGTTTACATGCGGCTCAGTAATCCATAAATGGGTTTCATAAGAATCTGTATGAGTCAGGTCAGGTAGATAATTCAGCTCCCACCTCCACGCGAGCGTAGGCAGTGACAGAAGAGGCTGCGACAACTCCACTGTTTTGTTTTTGTGTTGTTTTTTTTCCTCTTGTTTTTGTTGAGTTTGTGAAGAGGCAGGCCGGGTGGGCTGAGGGCAGTGCAGGTCGAGGGTGTTTTTTTTTTTTTTTTTTGTCAGCGTCAGCTACATCTTCCAGGCAGAATAGCAATGAAGCTGGTTTTGCCTAATTGTAGCCCCGCAGTAGCTTTTAGAGCCCCGTGTGTGTGTGTGTGTGTGTGTGTGTGTGTGTGTGTGTGTCTGTTTGGATGTGGATAAATGCCAAAGGGCTTGATCCACATTAAGGTGCAGGAAGATTAGACGTTGGTGGAGAGAAACCCCCCCGAACCTAATGGACTCTCCTTCCATTTCCCATCAGGCCTTTGTGCCAGGTTGAACACACTGCTGATGGACTGTGTGAGAGAGTGTGTGTGTGTGTGCGTGTGTGTGTGTTGCTATTGAATTATTCAGACCAGAGGACTGTTTTGTAGTGTTTCTGTCACCCCTGATGGCTTCTGTGTGTGTGTGTCTATCTTTTTTGTTTTTATTTCGAGGAGCTACTCCATGTCTGGCCTCCTTTTAAAATGTGTTGTGTTGTTTTGTCACCAGACATCTGAATACACCATAATTGCGCTCTTCACTGCTGAGAAGCAGCCAATTCGATTGCTACAGCTAGCTAGAGCGCTGTATGAAGCATAAGCTAGCTAAACTAAACTAAATTCTGTTTTTCTGCAACTGTTATATGTAATTGAAGTATATCCTCTTCGCTTCGCTGACATTACTAAACATTATAAACACTACTCAACACATATCTAAATAAGGTAGCGGCTAAATCAAGGTATGTAACAGCAAAGCTTAGCTAAAGCTTCTTCTAAGGTAGCTAGCTTAATGTTAGCCAAGTAGCAGTAACTTTAACTTTTGAATATAGTGAAATTCATATAATTTGGTTTGGTAAAACTAGCTTTCAATCACATATTGAAATGCATATATTTTCTTGGTTCCAAATGTCGACAGTAAACAGACTGAAGACAGCTAGCGAAACAGATTTTTTTTTTTTTTTTTTTTTTTTT
>CAEMYA010000083.1:2810970-2842655 GCA_903131615.1 Diplodus sargus | reverse complement strand
GAATACACCATAATTGCACTCTTCACTGCTGAGAAGCAGCCAATTCGATGGCTACAGCTAGCTAGAGCGCTGTATGAAGCATCAGCTAGCTAAACTAAACTAAATCCTGTTTTTTCTGTAGCTGTTATATGTAATTGAAGTATATCCTATTCGCTTCGCTGACATTACTAAACATTATAAACACTACTCAACACATCTAAATAAGGTTGCGGCTAAATCAAGGTATGTAACAACAAAGCTTAGCTAAAGCTTCTTCTAAGGTAGCTAGCTTAACGTTAGCCAAGAAGCAGTAACTTTAGTTTCTTTTGAATATAGTGAAATTCATGTAATTTGGTGTGGTAAAACTAGCTTTCAGTCACATATTGAAATGCGTATATTTTCTTGGTTCCAAATGTCGACAGTAAACAGACTGAAGACAGCTAGCGAAAGAGAATTTTTTAAGGTAACTTTCATTAACACGTTTGTCAAAATAGAGATAGAAGACGGCCAAATGACGCATTTTGTTTGTAGTAATTTCCTTTTCTGAGACAGTCAAATTGCACAAAATTGCAGCACAACCAGAGCCCGACAGGTACTCATACTTTGCGGCTTTGGCCGAAACTGATGTTAGAGTAAAAAGAAACCAACATTTTTTGCAATAAGCCCTCAAATGTTGTCTTTTAACACATGAGGAAGATATGTTTGGAATGGAGGCAGGTTGTTTTACAGTTTAACGATGAAATGTGTTGTATAAGGTCAATGGTCAGAATGATATAAATAGAGTTTATTCATTTGGGGATTTTGAGGTGAGATTTCTCCAAATTGCTGCAGTGACATTTAAACAAATGTGTACCTGTGATAGAGCAAGGCATCAGGAAGAAGATGCAAATGACATCAATGCAATGAAATCCCAAACTCAACTGAGAATTAAACAATGATAAATTAAGCCGACCATCTTTTGTGCATAATAATCTATTGTGATAGGCCAACATTAGCAACCAATATATCGGTCGCGCCCACATTACTACCTTTTGTATGTGATACACATTTTGGTGGCAGGCCTTCAGACATTGTGTCATCAACGCCACTGCTTATTACTGCTCCGTGCCGTCACAAGCGCTGGATATTTTGGCACGTTGCGAGCAGGTTTGCAAACAAGTCACGTCGCTTTTGTTGACTCCGTGTGACTGAAAACCCCCTCGCAGCTAATGAAGCATTTCGCCACTGCCTCCCAACTTTCCCGGAAACATCCGCAACAATAATAATCACCGTCATCTTGTCTCGGAACACACTCCCCTTGCTGTTCGGCTGTTTGTGTATCTGCCTCTCCCTCGTCGCGAGGGTGGACACTGACACACACACACACACACACACAGATACAGACATCAAGGAGATGCATTTCGAGCCCTAAATACAAGTCGGTGCTTTAATTTAGACGCGCTGACATTTGGAGATATTGCATAAGGATATTGATTTGAGACGACTGCCTTCATGTAGGATTTCCTGTTAATAAAAGAGTGCTTGGGATGACTCACAGGCTGTTTGCATTTTGTTTATGTATGCGAGGGCGTATGCTCGCTTCCTATACGCACAAGTATTGCTTTTGGCAGGTACGACTGTCTGGTTCAAGTCCATGTGGCTGTAATAAAACTGAAAATATGCCCTTGTGAATACTTTTTCCTGAGCTCACCAGTACAATATTGTTTATAACGTTAGAAACGGTGTTATGATATATTTTGAGCATTTTTAGTGGCTTTGATTATGGATTAAGCAGGGAGAATCAAGGCCATGTCGTAGCTGTAATAGAGGAATATGATCGCTCCGATTTTGAATTTTTGTCATTGCTCTCCTTGGCAGGTCTGGCGGTGGCTCTCCAGCTCCTCCACGGGGACATAGAGCAGCTGAGACGAGAGTACATGGTCCTCTTCACTCGGGGTGTGTCCATCACCAGGAAACTGGGCTTCTCTGATGTCATCATGCCAGGTAGGGCGCCACAAACGAGCTAAACTCGCTCAAGTAATACTTATGTGTGTTCACGAACATCACCAGTTTTGTGAGTTTGTGATCATTACGGATGTCGGCTGTCTTTCCTATTTCTCAACATACACAGCTTCTTATTTTATTCCTGCACATGTAAGAAACTCGCTTTTTAACTATCTTCAGACTTTAGACTGCATTCTCCACACCTCATGAATACAAGATCAAGCCCACACTGAGCTACTTTTATGACTCCTAACTGCATGAAATGAATAGAAAACTGGAAAAACAGAATACCTGGATTTGTAATCTCATTGTGCACTTGCAACAAAACTTTCCAACAAATGCCAACTAGGGTGCCACGATTAATGAGTTAATCGATAGAAAGAAAATCCATTGCCATCAATTTAATATTTAAATTTTCAAAGCAAAAATGTGCTTTTGCTGGTTCCAGCTTCTTGAATGTAACATATGTGCTCTTCTTTGTCATGTGAAATAGTATGTAAAGGGGAGGATTGCTAACTGCCTGGCTAACTTAGCTAACTAGCTAAGGGCAGCTATAGCTGACAGCAGTTATCGGTTACTTTGACATGCTGCCCCCGTCTGAGTATGAAATCAACAGGTGGCCAGTTCTTGCATATTAAACCTATAACATCATGGAAGAATTGTCAGTCAATAATTATCAGCAATTATCAGTTGCAGCCCTAATGATGAACCAACCAAAACCACCCAATATTATTTGAGAAATTGCATCAAACAAAGGAAGATCATTATATAGGACCATTTACAATACTCCTCTAGTAATAGCTGGGCATTAAACCTTCTAACCACTTCAGCAGAAACATATGCAACTATTATTTTGCAGCATTTTTGGTGCAGAACAGTCACTGCTGCAGTGTTTTTCCATTACATATCTAAGAGATCAGTCAGCTACCGAAGAACAGCTTGTGCTGACGCATTTGTCCTTTGATTTCCAGCTGAAGTTGCTTTTGTGTTCATGCTTCTGCTGGGAATCCAATCCTGCACCCATCCATTTATTTTTTTTTTAAATCCAGTATCCTATCCATCACCAGGCTAAGGTTGTCTAATGTTGGAGACATAAAACATCTAATCTCCATATGCATCAGATGGATTTACCCAGGAAAGACGTACCAGGCCACAGGTGTGAAGACACAGTTATGACATGGGGATCCAGACTTTCGTGTGATACGAGTAGCAATAAAACATTGATTTCTCTGTAAAATGTCAATGACATCTTTTGGACCATAAATTGTATGGTATATATTCTGTACTGTAGTTGCCTTGGTAACACTTGACACCACTGCATTTTGCCTGCCAGTGATATTTGAATTCCACCTCAGGGTGCCCTCAGATAGATGAGATATTCAGGCTGTATTCAGGTAAACAGGCATCACTTAGATAGCTGCTCCACTAAATGACACAGCCCCCCCCCAGCAGAGACCCTTAAGCTTAGCTGCATGTGGTCCTGTTGCCGTGGTAACAGACGCACAACCACCTGAATGTAAAATGAAACGCGGGACGACACAAATGTCCATGGTGTAGTCTCATGTAAGGAGGGGAAAGTTGTGTCTGAATTAGCTTTCTGCCTCTTTGTTCGCTCATTTGTGAGAGACGGACGTCCACAGAGACTTTTCCTTTTTCTTTTTTCATCCACAGAGGAGCCGTTCTTTTAAATAAGTGAGGTGTGCTGTCTGGTCACACAGATAAAGAGGAACCACAGACTGTGGGTCCCCCAGCGCCTCACTAACACAGATTTATGTTCTCTGTCTCTTTCTTTGTCTTTGTCTGACTACAAACCCTTAACGCCGAGTGCTCTCACCCTCTCTGCCTGTGTAAGTCCGCCCTTGGGCTTCGGAAAACTGTCTCTCTCTCCCCCTTTTCTGTCTTTTTCTGGATTTGTGTCCGACTGTATCCCTCTCCTCATTTTCTTTCTCCAGCTGCTCTAGCCCCACCCTCTCCACTTCCCTTTTTCCAGTGGTACATTAAGAAAAACTGCCTGTGTGTGTGTGCGCGTGCGTGTGTGTGTATGTATGTGTGTGTGTGTGTAGCACGTGTACAGTATATACGGTTCTTCATGTTGCCATGGTTATTGTTGTTAAGAGCAGAAAATCAATGTTGACCCTAGAGATAGAGATATGATGAGAGCACACACTCACTCTCCACACAAGCACACACACACACACACACACACACACACACAGAGGTTATATAGGGAACCTATTTTAAACGTGTCTGACCACAGCTCGGCTGTGGAGGAAACAGGCCTATCCCCTTTCTTTACCCAGGGCGCTTTGCAATGTTTTGACTTCCCCTGCAGAAGGAAATACATGTGTGCCTGCTTGCCCCAGTCATTGTACGTTCAGCTGCTCTTACAACAAAAAAGATGTAGAATATTACTTCCTGCGATTATTATTTCAAGCGTTTTGGCAGATGGCAGCGCCAGCCATAAGAAAAGAGTTTATTGGTTATTGTTTTTTTATGAATCCTGAACACTGAGCTTATTGTCTACACAGATACATTTGCCAGGGTATAATGATATGTATTGTATTGAAAGGAGGTTTTGTTTTCAGTAAGGCTTGTTTGTCAGCAGGATTACGGGGAAAACTACTGGCCCAGATTTTTGTGAAACTAATTGCTAATTAGCCTACAAACAAAATGATCAAAGGGCCGGAATGAGGTTATTAAAGGGCTGCCGGTTGAGTTGGTCGACCATACATCTTAAGGTCAAATCTGGAAATAAATATCGAAATACCATGGGTCAACATCACAATCATCGGTAGGTTATCGGTATGGAGCACTTGATAGAGGCAGTGGTTTAATGGGAGAACGTTGTCACATATGGAAAAACTCTTGTCTGGCTTTGAAAATGTAAATAAACACATATCATGACACAAATTATGCTCTTAGTCACATCCAAATGTCAGTTGTCTGTGGCAAACTTCACAAGAGATAATAAAGGAGGCATGTTGTGATCACTTTCAGGTCCATCATTTTAGGGTTACTACTACTATAGGATTACATGCTTTAATGCTGAAAAAGCACGTCAGTTATAGGGTTATTACTGTAATTTAAAGTTTCATAAGGAGGAAGAACTCAGGTTGGGAACCGAATTTCAGTATAAAATTAGAACCGAACTTGAAATGCCAAGAATTGTATTCTCATAGAAAATGTAGATTTTGCTTCTGCTGATCAGTTCTCAAATGCATTAACCCTTAAATATTATAAACACAGGCTATGTTGTCTTCGCTCTGCTTAAAGTCTTCAATAAAAAATGTGTGAATGCAAGAGGGAATCGGTTTTGATATAAATAATGAGAAGTTTGTTTACTTTCTGTGATTGCGTAAAACTGTGCCTTTCTATTGTTTATTGAAAAAACCCACTTGACTTGAGAACAAAATTAATGATATTATGTCTAAGAAAATGGATATGGGCTTCACAATCTGCTTGTAGTGGATATTCGGTCTTATATTCTCCAGGTCGTAGCTCCGTCTTAGATTTCCCGTCAGCAGAAAATACATCATTAAATGCTGCCAATGTAACCGCTGTCCACCCCGTCATGACGCATTACGGCAAAAGTTGTCGCCGAGCTGCTGAGGGGTCATTAATAATGCACGCTCATATGCATAATCAATGCTCTGTTGCCTCTTTCACTTCCTGCAGGAGAGATGAGGAATGACCTTTACGTCACGCTGGAGAAAGGCGAGTTCGAGAAGGGTGGGAAGAGCGTCGCCAGGAACGTAGAGATCACCGTCTATGTGCTGGATATCGATGGACAGATCCTCAAGGTAAGAACACAGCAGCAGGTATTCTGTTGAAATGCCACCTCCTATTTGTTTTGAGTTAGGGTTAGGATTTGTCACCAATTTCTACATACTGCGCCTTTAATGATCAAGAAAACACACAATTTTTCTCATACGGTCCATTGCTGCAGCATCTCTACTAACCCTCTGTCTATGTTTTGGCACAACAATCTGCTAAATAATAAAAAAAAATAAACGATCTCACTCTCTCCTATATGGGACCTTAAAGTTTAAACAGTGACAATAAACGCCACATGTATGTTCCTAGTTGAGTCATGTTTTTCCTTAACAGTGGGTGTGTTATTTTGAAGCAACACTCTTCATTTAAATATCGCTGACCCAGATGAGAGCAAAGTGTCTCTCCAGTGTGCTGCCCGTTTCTGGTGCAGCGCTCTGACAGTCTGCCTCTGTGGTTTCCTGCACTGCTTCGGCCTTGAACAGAAAATAGACTCAAATATAACCCTGCTGCCACTGCTGCTGCTCCCGGTGCCACCGCAACAGCACGCAACCCTCTAACACATATAAACGCCCGCATGTAAACCGCGTCGCTCTCACTCGATTGGCATTCGGGCGGGTTTTTTTTTGACACATTCCTATCTTGACTCATTGGTTCATTGTCCTTCGCGTCTGCCTCCTTACCTCATCCTTTGAGTTCGGGCCTCTCACTTCCTGTCTTCACTTCCTGTTCTTTCTTTCCTTCTTCCCCTCCGCCTCTGTCTTTACCCTCTCTTCTTGTCTTGCAGAGTCACGTGGCTGCCGGAGCTGGGGAGCCAGGTGCGGATGAGTACCACTCTTTGGTGCTGTATCACAACAACAGCCCTCGCTGGGCGGAGCAGATCAAGCTGCCCATCCCGGTCGACATGTTCCGGGGGTCGCACGTCCGGTTCGAGTTCCGACACTGCTCCAGTAAGTCGGAATAGGATCGTGGATATGTTTTATTTATCTGTTTGAACACGCTTTTTCAAGGTTTTCATTATCTATTCAGAGGTGAACGCCTCAAGTGCTGCCTTCCTTTTTTTAATAATCCAGGGGAGTTGGAGGTAAAGAGGTGTAAATTTGGAGCACAACAAGCGTCGTCCTTCCTGCCAGCTTGTATCTGCTGGCCCTCCAGCCCTGAGCCCCAAGGCCCCTGCCACCCCCAAATAGACAATGCCAAAGTGTATAAATGTGCGCTTGTGTGAGCGTTTTTCATAATGAGACTAGTTTGTCCAACTTCTCACCTCCTAATGAGACAAAAACTTTAATTATGACAAAAATATCGCTCCCACTCTCGCTTTACCCTCTTTTCTGGGCTGCGGGCAGAAGTCTCCTCTCTCATAACAAGGCGATATTATTATGCCTTTTGCAGCCAAGCTGGGAGGCTGTGCGTCTGTGCGCCGTAGATATAGTAGCCTTATTACTGCTGGCAGTGCTGGCACTGCTACCCAAGGGCTGCCTATTAAGAGGCCAATTTGAGCCTGTGGTGACACCAAACTGAGGAGAGCATATTACATGTGCTATTAAGGGCTCCCAAAACTCAGGGACGACCTGCCGGAGGAAATATGATTAGCAGCCTCTCATTTTCAATTAGTGCAAAATGGAAAGCTCAGTTTTTATGAATACGCCTTTGAATGTTGTCTTGTTTTAACACTCATCATGCACCGGCAGTGGTTATTAATTTGTTTGCGGGAAGTCCAGTGTCTCCTAGTTTTTACTGAAAGGGAGTGTAGGGACTTGTAGGCAACAACAGGGCTGATTTTCTTTTGAATCAAACAATTGTACTTTATAATAGTAACACTGTTGTTCTTGTATAGGAGCAGTTGTTTTCTCATAAAGGGACACTATGTGGTTTTTGAAGAATAAATTCAAAGTCAGAATTGTAAAGGTTACAATACTAATGTGGTAATAAAGCAGACTCAGAAGTATTTATTTTGTCAATAACTTAAAAAACACACTGTTCCAAGAACACAGTTTGAAGCTGGAAAGCAGGCAGGGTCCGCTAAATATAAACAAAGTAAATCAGTGTGGAACTGTGTTGTCCTTTAAGGTCAGTTTGTTCATTCATCTCCAGAGTAACCACTAACTGCTGCTAACTGTAGCTTCCCCTTAGCTAGATAGCTCAGTTAGCCATGCAGATAGCACAGGAGCTCTCTGCAACATAATACAAATCATTATTGTCAAAACTTATTTACATTCTTCGAATGATTATACTTGATTTTTGAATGTTTAATAAAAACCAAAAAAGTCTTACATATATAGCCCCTTTAATAGGCGCCATAGAGATACAAATTCTCTTCACATTGCCTGTTCAAAAACCTGAGTTCCTAACAAGCCCCCAAATGATTAACTTCTACTGTAGTAACATGGTGTATTTGGAAGAGTGGTTTCAAGAAATTACACACATCCCTCTCTACCTGGTCTGCTGAGCTCAGCTAAGCCTGAGTTTCACACAGTGCCTCTTAATCTTTCTTAATCTCTCAGCACCCACGGCTGTGAGGGTTTATAGATTAGGAGAACCTGTCGGAAAAGAACCGCGCGCAACAAAAAGCGAAAGTTTACAGTCTTGAGTTTTGTTAGTAATAACTGTCCTGTTGTGTAAAGAAAAAAAAAGAAACTAAAAAAACTAAAAAAAAACTTAATCACAGCAAAGCAACAGAGAAATAAAATGGCCTTGGTGCAATTTTAAAAGTTTAATACAGTGCAAGTTGTGCTTCTCCTGGGAGAGTGAACACACACACGCAGAAGACTCTGGGAGATGCTGCCAAAATAAATCACTCGTGTTGCAATGAAAGGGAAAAGAAACATTACGCTTCTCACTCCCCGCTGTGCGAACATTAGCACTTTATTGCCCAAGCAGCAGATAAATCAGATTACATGTGTTCACAATGCAAATTATGCCCAGAGCTTCCAGAAAAGCTTCTTAAAAACACAGCAGCCCACTTTAATCAGGCCCTCCAAGAGTAATTTAGCAGCATCTAAATATCTAGTTTTTCTTTTTTTTTTGCCTCTCGCTGTTGGTTGAGTTTGCATGTCAGCGGATGATGGGGTTTGTTCAGTACAAACCTGAAACAGTATTTGTTTGTTTGTGGTTAGATGTATATCTGACCGCACTCAACATTGACATATGCTGGGTGCGATTAATGGATAAATGGATCACAAACCACAGCTTGATCTAGGTCAGAAACATGGTCTGTGCAGGTGTGAAAATGCAACTGACTGCATGCATGCTTGGCCATCTCCAGTACTGATACACACATATACTTTTGGCGCTTTTTTTGCTTTTGCTTCTCTCCGACAGCGACATAATGTAGGTCAAAAGTAAATTGACTTGGATGCTGCTGCACTGAACACGCAGCACACAAGCCTTGTTTTATTTGTCTTGAATTACAAATCCAAAATTCGTTGCCCTCACTGTTTGAACATGGTGATAGATATTGGAGTTAGACATCCCTGTATCGTGACACTCTGGCACTGTAGTAAACTAACATAGTATCTATGGAGGAAATGTGCACTGCTGGAAGAGACCAGGGGACAGAAGAGGTGACCGAGTGTCAAGCCGATGGACACGGACATGTTCAGATGGAGCTTCATCAGACCGGTCCACCAGGCTCGTTTTGAGCAGAAGTGAACCCGAACAGAATGGGTCATCTTTCTGTTCTTGTTTCATGCTGTAGCAGCCGCAAGCTGGAGCGCTCAGACTGCAGCTTGTGCTCGCTCGCGTTAACAGTTTTCAGGTGAGTCACGCCGGAACGCGGCGATGACGTTCTTGCGTTGGCATACTCACGTGCGCGGACCATGTTTCTGCCTTTAGTCTTTCTCTCTAAAATTCACTGTTTGCTAATAAGCATGCTGAATACATTTAAATACAAGTGAAATTGTTTATATTCATCCTCCTCTGCCTTTTGCAGGTGCATTGCTGCATTTTGCTGTTGCTCTTTATTTTTTTCATCACCAACAGTGCTGTGTAGTCTTCAGCTTTGGGTCTGCAATTCAAGCAATATAACACACTGAAGACCGAGCATCAGATCCATTTATCCAACTTATTAATTTTGCATTGCATAACCGGTTTCATAATCTGAGCTTTTGTTTTGTTTATTCCCCTTGCAGCCTGTGCTGGTGTATTTTGGACTCAATGTCGTGTCCATGTGTTGTTGTTGTTTGACAGCTAAAGACAAGGGAGAGAAGAAACTGTTCGGCTACTCCTTTGTTCCTCTGATGCAGGAGGATGGCAGGACGCTGCCAGATGGCACCCATGAGCTCATTATCCATAAGGTAATAAGTGCATACACCCGACATGAACAACATGGAATCAGGTTGGATGTGTGCTTTGCGGGATTTGTTTATTTGCTGGCACCTGTACAGTGATTAATATTCATCTTGATGTGTGATTCCGGCCAAGACTGAGGCTTATTTTGAATGAAAAGGATGTGACAACTTCTCAATTGCAGTGCTATTATCTTAAAGGGGCACTATGTTTCATATTTACTAATACTAATGATATAAACTGGACTATTTATTTTTTTCCATAACTGAATAAACAAGCTGTTCTCTCTGTGGAAAATAAGGTCCTCAGCACACAGTTTGAAGCTAAAAAGGTGGCAGGGTCCGCCACATCTGAAAAAAGTAAATCAGTATGAAATTGTGTTTTCCTTTCTTCTGTCACGAAAAACAAAGAGTTTGCCTGTTTAGTTCGTCTAGGCATATAAAAGCATTCACTAAACATCTTTCTCTTCTGATTAAAATTTCTAAGTAGTGCACCTTTAATAATGGGGCAGAATTCAAAACTGCCAGCTGTCATCTGCTCTTAAGTGCTTGCATGAGTCTGAGGTAATATTTGAAGGGAAAAGTGCAATTTCAGTCAACAGAAAGATAAAACTCGCATCACTCTGTTTAATGTTTAATTGCCTCTAAGAGATTTCTCTCAGGCGAACCTACTCTTGTTTAGCGTCTCGCAGGTGTGGACGAGCCTGTGTCGGAGAGGATTACACACTGCGTACGATTATGTGAACCATTCGCTCCGAGCGGCGAAATGCGGTCATCCTGTTATCGCACTGTTTTGGTGCAACGGGCTGACAAACGGCTCCCATCACTCCATTACAGGCTGATGGCCCGATGAGTAATGTCCACTTACGTAACACTATCAAACTGCGAGGTTGAATTAAAGTGCGAGCGTGTGTCCGCGTTAATGTTTACTTTGAGTCCACTCTGTCCCTTCGTCTATTAAGCGCGACCTTTATGTCTGTTTTCCCCGCGTCTAACAGACCCATCTTTTCACACATTTTGTGTTTTTCACACATCAAAAGACTGAAGCCAGTAAAATGGCCAGCGTCCCTGGTTAAAAAGCTACTGCGAGAGCGTCTTGGGTGCAATTCAGAATAATTGCAGACTACATGCTCTCCCTCAGCTGCAGGCGAAGGGTGTGTGCATAAACCTCAGGCTTTTGCGGAGGGACAGAAAAGCATGGCGCGCACTCGTACATTTTATTGGGAGAGAGGCAGGACGGCGGCCAGAAGTCTGATTATTTATTTTCCCTGCTAGCTGTACAGTCTTTAAAAACAACAACAACCCCTCTTGTTAATGTCTTCCGTTCCTTTCCGTGCCAAACCTGCGCCTGCCTTTTTTTTTTAGAGGAAATCTCCTGGTCGCCTTGTGTGTGTGTGTGTGTGTGTGTTCCCACCGTTAAAGGGGAAAAGGGCCCCCGCTCTGATGCCAGATGGAAGTTTGCTGAAAAGCTCAATGAAACTGGCATGGCCTAGTTTCTCCTTGGACCCAAAATAGACACAGTAGAATCAGTCCAAACTGTGTGGTAGCTTCGGCGCTGCCTCAGCTGTGCGTCGAGGCTCCACATGAAATCCCCCCAAAATAACACGAGAGGTCTATGATTGATCACAATAGCGTTACACGTCTCAATCATGACTGATGCGCCGCCTGCAGCCGATGAAATTTTTTTTGATAAATTCTTCCCCTTTTCACTGTAAATCTCCTCAGCCGGCTCACGAAAATGTGTGCTTTTCTTCCCCTCTTTCCCTTTTTCTTCCTCCAGTGTGAGGAGAATACCAGCTTGGCAGACTGTTCGCGTTACCTGAAGCTGCCGTTCTCCAAGGCCAACCTCCCGTCCAACAACCAGACCCTGAAAGGCACCAAAGAGTCGTTCTGGATCACCAGCTTTCTCTGCTCCACCAAGCTCACGCAGAATGGTAAACTCAGACTCAGAGTCTGACATTTTGCACCATGGCCCTGTGAGGTGTTGCTGTTTTGTGTTTTTTGGCTGCTACGCTCGATTCTCTTGTCACATTTGAAATACAAGTTAGCTTAAATCACTGGCTGCTCCTGTGCTCCTGTGCAGCTCAGTGAGTAGGAGACAGAACTGTTGCCACCAAGGACGGTGATCAACACGTCATAAGAGGCTAACAAAGTGGTTTAGTGCCTCATGTTTAAAGTCTCCCTCCTGTCAGAAATGTGTTTTTATTCTTGTTCTGAAGGGAACAACTGTTGTTTCACGGTGTAGAATGATCTTTGTCACCAGAAGGCTGTTTTCACATTCACTGCTTAAAGTGTCACTGTGCTCACTGGAGATCTCATTCTAAGAGGCGGGCCTATGAGCATGATTTGTGACATCACAAACAGTTTAGAAGTCGATTCTGCACCAACATTGGAAGTTGGAGTTAAACTTTTGAAATGAGAGATATTTATTTAATCAAGAAGAAGAACTAAGTTCCATTGAAAGTATTTTATTGTGGTGTTTATATTTACTTGCTGCATTAACAAAAAGTTAGGAACACATAAGAGAATTTGTATTTGCGCCTTAAAGGAACAGTTTGCAAAATAATGACAATTCATCTATCATCCACTCACCCCCAGGCTGGTGGAAAGTCAGGTGAATTTTCGCAGTCCACAAAACTTTCTGGGGGCTACACAGCAGAACAGTTTTGCAGCATTCTCCCTTTTACAACTATAGACGGGGATTTGTTTTAAATACATAAAAGAAAAACATAAAATCGTCGATACAGCAGTCTACTTAAGCCGTAAGTTCTGAAACTGATTTAAAAAGAGGTTTTTTTAAACCCTCAATGTGTGGTAGAAGCGACATTGTTCTAAGTCAGTTTGGGATTTTATGTTTTTTCAAATTTTTTGTTTATGTTCTCAAAACAAGTCACCACCTACCTCAGTTGTACAACACTTCACCCGACTAAGGCTCAGTAGATGATGACAAACGTTTCATTTTTGGGTGAACTTATCTTTTAAATCTTTAAATTTGTTTTTTTTTTCTCCAGCGAGTTAGGGTTATGATGCATTTCAAACTTTCCCAGACACTGTCAGCGTTTTGTCAGACAGCAGAAAAGCAGTGAATGATAAATCATTCCTTGCCTCATTAAGTAGACGGTAGAATACATCAACATAAAAAGCTACAGGCACAATTTCCTTGCAGCACGCCGGTAATTTCCTGAATGCATTTGACATCGTCTGTGAATTGATTAGGGAAGTATAGGAGGAACGTGACAGATTGGTGAAAACAAACACAACACAAAGCTCGCGCGCAAAGTTGCAAAAAGCCACACTTCAGGTTGAACTGAATCCAAAGAGACAGCGAGAAGACTTTCTTCTCGAGGCTTATGTTTTATTCATGCGTACGTCTGGGGACCCCGGCTGAGGAAAATGACTTTCTATCTCCTTTATCCCGCCGCACTTGAAAATGTCATCATTTGTTTGGATTCAGAGGAGTTTTTTTGGGGGGGGGCTGTAGCTGAAGGGTATGGTGACGCTCTGTGATCTGGGTTGCACTCCCCTCTCATGATCCTGTTGGCAAAACAAAAAGAAGAAGCGTCGTGATCTATTATTCTTGTGTCTCCTTCAGGTGATATGCTGGACCTGTTGAAGTGGAGAGCCCACCCTGAGAGGATCAACGACAGCCTCTCCAAGCTGAAGGAGATCGACGGCTCGGAGATTGTCAAAGTAGGTCCACGATGAGATTCTCATACAGAGTTGCACCCGCTGTCCCGCCATTAGATCAGAGCAGTTAACGTGATGCTCACCTTGTTCTCCTCCCTGCTACAGTTTCTACAGGACACCCTGGACACTCTCTTTGGTATTCTGGATGAAAGCTCTCAGAGATACGGGCTCAAGGTGTTTGATTCACTGGTAAGTAAGCTCTTCGAAAAAGATCTTTTTTCTTTCGTATTTTTTTGTTTCCCCCTTCTCCCAAGCGCAATCTCATCCAGTGAGAAAACCGAAACACAAGCCGACTGTCGGGAGAAAGACCCAGTGATGTAACGCTACACAGCCCGCTGAACCAATCTCACCCCGGTTACGCTGCGCTGCTCTGATGGAGCGGGGGATCGATCTCTCTCTCTCTGCCCACATCAGTCTCACACTGACATATGAACAAACTCCCCCCGCTCAGTGCGCCGTTATCAATGATGGAAAGGTCGAGCGAGCCGGCGCACTCATCAAGTTTCCCTTTTTGTGGTCCGGAGATCAATCCGATGAGTCTGACAAGCGGACTTATCTCCTGTGGTCGGACAGATTCGGTGCATTTCACAACCAGGGAAACATGGAGTTGAACCACAGTTCAGTTCCGTTGTTTTTTGTCATTTTTTATTTTAAATCTCTGTATTTGTTTATCTATTTTTATTCTCTTCTTCTCCTCCTCATAGCTGTTATATTTGATACCTGTTGTTTTGTTAGTTTAGATCCACAGGAAAGCACAGTGGAAGTTATTCCTTTATTAAAAGTATCAAAGTTATTAAAAGCAAAATCCTCATCAGATTGTGGATGCTGTTGACGTGAAAAAGTTTGAGAATCACTGTGTTAGCTTAGCTGAAGTCAAGCTTAGCATAGTAGCTAACTAGGCGGCAAGCTAAGAACTGTATTTGAACTTTATTTTTACTTTATGCACATGACGTCTCAATTCATTCCATTTGATATATTAGTGAAGCCATGAAGCTAAGCTGAATGGTCCAGTCAGTGTAAACGTCATGTTTAATGCTTTGACAGAACAAACCCATACCGGTGGCAGTGTCACACAGTTGCTGCGTTTTGCACGGACCACAATATTTCACCAATATGGTCCAATAATGAGAGTAAACGCCCAGTCAGAATAAAAATGCCTCATGTGATGACTCTAACTGGAAGAGATGATCATATGCGGCACAGGCCAAATCTGATCTCATCTGATTTATTTCTGTGGTCGGACTAAATCTAGACTTGATCCGCGTAGTCTGAAAAGGACTGAAGAGAGGTGGTAGCAAAAATTGGTCTGTGACTAGTACATCTTTTTTTTTCTTTGTGACGTTGAGAGATTTAAAGACTGTTGCCCACCAAACCACAAGCGCAGATATTGCTCCCAGGACATGTAAACACTCCTTCTCGAACATTGTATTTATAGGCAGAGTGAATGAATGGATTGAATTTTGAAGAGGAACTTATATTTCCAGCAGATTAGACGTTGTGCAGTGGGGCAGAAACACTCACACATGTCAACAAAAAGTTATATTCTGATTTCAATCAGATTGAAGAAATAAAGAGGAAACTGTAATTTAAGGCATTAGATTAAAAAGAGTTGCGCAGAAACCTTCAATGTCAAAGAATGCTTTAGATGACACGTCTTCCCCGTTTACTTCCAGGTCCACATCATCAACCTCCTCCAGGACAGCAAATTCCAGCACTTCAAACCCGTCATGGACACCTACATCGAGAGCCACTTTGCCGGAGCGTTGTCCTACAGGTCCGTAAAGTTTCAGCCTCTCACTTCTTAAGATGCAGCCGCTGGAGGCTGCAGCGGCGCCTTGAGCGCACAATAACACACGTATTGTATTCTAATGACACACTGTATCACATGGGCAGAACCTGCGTCAGTGCTGGGAGGCAGCCTCACTCAGCTCTGCTGAGATTTAGTCAGCAGGCGTGCAAACCAAATGCTTCTGGTGCCCCCTGGCTGTTGAAAAGCAGAATGAAAAAAACCGCATGTGCTTTTCTATATCCTCGTTCTCTTCTCCTGGCCATCGCACAAACACATATTCACACACATATTCACAACCTGCTGTTCTCACCAGCTGTCTTGTTCACACTCTCTGTACCTGCTAAAATTCTGTGCTGCTGCTGCTGTCTCTTTCTTCTTCTTCTCTCCTTTTTTTCCCCCCACTCTTTATGCATGCGTCCACACGTACAGAATGCTGCTGCCACATCCATCTGCTTTAAACTCTTTGTACCTCTGATATTTCTCTATCAGAGGTGTCGCATCTTCATTAATTAGCACAAAAAGCGCGCCTGCGTGTCACCATTTTTTCCGTATTGCAACTACCTTTGGTTATTAATAGGGAAGGAGGGCGTTATCCAGTTGTGATCGGAATGAGAAAATGCTCATTCAGTAATCTTGCTGCCTTTCTTGATGCCTCTCTTGAAATATGTGCCCTTGGTTTTATCATAAATTCTTTAAACTAACAACCAAAAACATTTGTATTGATTTTGTTCATCACCCTAAGGTCGTAACTCTCAGCTGTGTTTATGAAAAATGGACAAATAGAGCGATAGGATCTTCTCTGGAATCGATTTAAACTTGGTGTGATGAAATGTTTCGTGTTAAAACTCCGCGTTGCCTCATCCGTGTCGGCTAAATCCACGGAGAGAAGCTGTGTGCGATGTAGCTGGAGGTGAGCAGTGATAGTGTGTGTGTGTGTGTGTGTGTGTTCTCCAGGGACCTGATCAAAGTGCTGAAGTGGTACGTGGACCGCATTGTTGACGCGGAACACCAGGATCACATACAGCAGGTGCTCAAGGTGAGGCTCTAACAAACACATGGGCACACACTGGGATACATACATATTCACACACACACACACACACACACACACACACACACACACACACACACACACACACACACACACACACACAATATCAACACAGATGCATCCAGAAATGCAAACAAACAAACTTTCTCCCTCTCGCCCGCCACTCGGGCTAATTTCCCCGCGCTCATCAGCAGCGAAAACATCATAGTGCCGTTCATTATTCCCCTCCTCGATCTATTACGCTGCATGCAATTTTAATCAGCAAGAAATGCACCGCCTCTGGTGTTGGGGATCCACACCACATTATTCTAATGACTCATGCAGATACAGAAGCACATTTGCAGCTTCTGCAGCACATTCCCCCCCCCATTTATCATTCACGGAGCACATTCTGCACCAGACGTAAATGCTTCTCTGTCACGCTGTAAATAATGAATAAGTGGAACGCTGCAGATGTGTTTGCAGGGCTTCCTTGCATGAGTGATCTATAGAAAAGTCTACCCTCAGGTTGTTTTAAAGCATCTCCTTTAGTCAGGTTTATTATTTCTAATATTACTTATTTTCTTGGTAAATCAATTTGTTGTTTGGTCAATAAAATGGTGCAAAAGTGTCGACCAGTGCTCCTTGGGGTGACGTCCTGGAATGTCTTGTTGTGTTTGCAACCCAAACTGTTTCATCAATAGAGAAGTGAACGCACCAGAGAATATTGACATTCACGCAAGATCAGGCTCATGAATATGAATAACGAAACGAACTGAAACGAAACAAAACGAAATCACAAATCATGATTTTATTGTAATGTATGATTTTTACTCTTGAACAACTTTTTAGGTATATGTTATTTTGAATGAGTTATAAAATAAAATAGAATGGGCACTTTATTCTCATTGTATAATGTAGCAAAATTGAACATTGTTTGCAGCAATCCCATTCAGCAGCATTAAAAAATCTGGTCAGTATATAAAAATATAAATATATCCATTGCTCCAGCACTTAAAGAAGTAGTTAAGCTACATTAAATAAGTAGAGAAATGGCTTCTAAACATTAGACTGACCTGAATACACAGTCGTTGTGCAGTGAATGAATAAATAAGTAAAGACCAAATAAACAGTTATGTTAATATCCGCTGCAGTGGACCCTATGCATCAACGATACAAAACAGTGATTCTGGAATAAATGTGAAATCCTTTTATTCTCAGAAAACTGTCAAGACACAAGAATAGGTCACACAAGAAAACACTGTCCACACTATTATTGAGAAACTAGCAGAATTAAGTATTTGACATTTGCACCTATAACATGACTGATGATAAGGATTTGCTTTCAGATAACTGATGTCATAAAACTCTTAAAAATTTTAGCATCACATCATCTTTAACCGTTTTCACTGGAAGGAGGAGACTTTCCCCGATGATAGCTGACGATTGTTCTCTCCATCCTGCAGGCCAGCGAGTACATTTTCAAGTACATCATCCAGTCCCGCCGGCTCTTCTCGCTGGCCACGGGAGGCCAGAACGAGGAGGAGTTCCGCGTCTGCATCCACGAGCTCTTCATGTCCATCCGCTTCTTCCTCTCGCAGGAGAACAAAGGCACCAGTCCCGTCGCGCAAACACAGGTGTGTGTGTGTGTGCGTGTGCGTGTGTCCCAAATCACAAGTGTGCATCTCATGTGTAAACCCGTGCCTGTCTGTACTTGTGCGCCACATTATATTTTCTTTCGTGAGGACTCCTGTTAATGCAGTCATGATAGGTGAGAAATTGCCTGTAATTGAATTTCATGCTGCCAGAGGGGTCTGAGAGAGAGAGAGACGGAGGACGAAATTGTGTGGCAGCTTTTTTACTTTTTCCGCTGGGAGGTCCGCGCAGCAGGGGAGCCGCCTGCGCTCACTTTGCAAACGGGACCAAAACAAATAAGCTAAAGCAACAAAGATAATCCTAATTACACAGCAGAAACGGGAACAGCTGCTCGTGTGGTTGTGTGTCTTGTTAGTTTTTACCTCTGCAGGACCGGTGTGTTAGCTTCAGTCTCTTATTTTGTTTTGTCTTAAGAACATTAGAGCCAGGTACTCCTTTATTTGATTAAGTCCCAGGTCTTGTGTTAATGATTCCTTTCCTTTATTGCTTTGCGAAACCCTGAACACATGTTTTGTTCCTTCATTATTAGCAATGAGGTTTACTTTTCACAGCCTGGTGGAACAATTCTAACAATCTACCCAAGGGGCCGACATGGAGTTATCAAAAGCAGCAGTCTTGTTTTTACACCGTCCACTCACTTTGAAGTAATTTCACCTCAGTGTAACATCAGCCCCTGAGGTTGCGCCCTCGCCGTGCTGCTGGAAAAGCTCCACTTCATCCCTCCGCTGACTTCTGATCCAGACTAATCTGTATTCTCAACTCAACAATAGCTGCAGGGGGATGCACGCCAGGCTAATGCTAATCCAAGTTAATCGGCGACATGCGGGCAGAGCACACACTGTCCAACACACACGGACGACAAAGCCAATGTACGCGTAATTTAGCACCTGTGACCTGATGGGGTTTATATCACCGGGTGATGTAACATCAGATTACCAAACCAAAT
The DNA here is from genome assembly GCA_903131615.1 of Diplodus sargus. Classification (NCBI taxonomy): domain Eukaryota; kingdom Metazoa; phylum Chordata; class Actinopteri; order Spariformes; family Sparidae; genus Diplodus; species Diplodus sargus. Next base: position 2,823,528 of record CAEMYA010000083.1, on the reverse strand, counting down.
AATGTAATTGGGGCCTATTCAATGCATTCATGCTAATTCATGTGAAAAAATACGAGTTATAGTGCGTATATATCTTCCTGCCTGAGTCTCGACTTTTATTTCAGAAGCCAACACCTGTGACAGTTAAACAAGCTGAAAAACGGCTCCTCTTCTCTGCCGGGCCCGTCCCTCTGCTGAGACATGGTGGCACACCTCTAGATTTTAGTAATCTCCAGTTTTCAATTGTGCAGCCACAATCTGAGAGATCTCGACAGGAATAAAAAGCATCAGACTGAGAGCTGCCGACAGGCGACGACAGCTCTCCCACTGGAGTGGTCCTTTAGCTGAATCCACATAATCCCCGACTGCTGGTTCCAATCAGATCCAGTTCAGGACTGCTAACTGCACAGCTAACTGTGGTAAATACCTAACAGCAGCAAAGATTAGCAGCAGTTAGCGGTTATATTACCAATATGCTGCTCTATAGTTGTTTAGAGTATGAATTCCATAGGTGGCCAATTCTTACACCTTCGCAAATCCTGTTCACCAGCAAAAACTTAACAAATCAGTTTGTTTTTGTATTTGTTTATTGTTATGACTCTGTGGTTACAAATGATACGCACAGTTCCCATTTCAGCTTACTTATTTAAATGACTTTCTCTTATTTACAATGGCAGAGAGAAGTAACTGTCACAAACAGATATAAGAACCATACAAGAATGCTGCCACCCTGCTGATTTAGTGGAACATGTATTGACATTTCTGAACAAACATTACAAAAAGATATGCATATTTATATCTCAGAATGCTCTGTTCAGTCTAATTTGCAGCGTGAATGCTTCTGGCAGTCAGCTCCCTACAAAGTGATTCCAGTCTTTGAGAATAAAAAAACATTAAAATGATTGAACATCCTCCCGTTCTGCCTAGGCGGTGTTCCTGCGGACGTTCCCGGCAGTTTACGGCGAGCTGCTGAAGATCTTCACGGTGCGGGAGGTGGCCAACTTTGTCAGGGAGACGCTGGGCAGCCTGCCCACCACCGTCCACGCTGACTGCCCCCTGGAGGCTGTCAAACTGCAGTGCATTGCCAAGACAGTGGAGAGCCAGCTTTACATTAACCCAGGTATAGACTTCACGCAGACAGATGCCCAGTTTATGTAAACTTTGATACCAATACATGATTAAAGCTTGTAAGCACGCTGAAAACCCAACATGGACACATTCGTCAGCAAATAACACAAGTAGAAAAAAAAAAAAGGCTTGCAGAGAGATTTATGAACACACAGGAAGAGTAAACAGCACAGAGGGGGAGACAAACAGATTTGAACAACTAGACTCATCTGCAAAATGGAGGAAATAATCAGTTGTACTGTGTGTCATCATGTACAAACAGGCTATTAGTCCATATTATATTGTTGGGTTGTGCACTCCTGCAGTGAATTCATTGAGGAACACCTGCAGTGCGCCTAACTCCATGTCATTAACTTAGTCTTAATAAAGGCTGTACACCGAAGCAAATTACTCAGTGTTTTATTTCCAGCATGCCCCCAAAGGCTGCCTGTAGCCAGAGGAACATCCCTCATGCAAATCGTATTAAAGTTAGACAAAGAGTCGCGTTTGGATACAAGTAATTATATTGAAGATAAACAGCTACAGAAGATTAGTGTTTCCCTGTTGTGTTTTAATATATTGTTATGTATTGGTTGTGTGTGTGTTGCAGAGTCCCGGTGCATCCTGTTGCCCGTGGTGCTCCGGGTCCTCCAGGCGCACATGCAGGAGCAGAGGGACCTGGTCATGTGCGCCCGTATCCTCACCAGCATGCTGTCGCTCATCAAGAAGGAGGAAAACGGCACCGCGGTGGGTAATATGGCGGCGATTGGTTGTCATTTCACAAGGAATCGTTCCAATGGCGTTTGTAGCTCAGAGTTGGATGAGAAGATTGATGCCGCACTTAATAATAATCAAACATCTAACATCTTTTTAATAAGGCCTATCAGCTCTAGGTCCAGCCCCAAAATTCAACTTTTCTTTTTCTTTATCTTATATGTATTTTTTGTTCATCCATCTATTCTTTGTTTTGTTTGTTCCACTTTGTTAAGCGTCCTTTGGTACCCTGAAAGGTGCAACACAAATGAAATGTATTATTATCATTATTTTTATTATTATTTGTATTATTATTATTGCTGGTTCCCCTTCTTTTCAGTCTTTAGGCTAAGCTAAGCTTGCTGGTTCCCCTTTTTTCAGTATTGATGGTAAGCTAAGATAGCTTCTCCCCCCTTTTTTTAGTTTTTAAGCTAAGCTAAGCTAGCTGGGTCCCCCTCTTTTCAGTCTTTAGGCTAAGCTAAGCTAGCTAGTTCCCCCTGTTTTCAGTCTGTATGCTAAGCTAAGTTAGCTGGTTCCCCCTGTTTTCAGTCTGTATGCTAAGATAAGTTAGCTGGTTCCCCCTGTATTCAGTCTTTAAGCTAAGTTGAGCTAACCAGCTTCATATGTAGCATACAGAAAGGAGCCTGCTATAATTTTTTACATACATATCGGACAAATTGCCACATTGTTGACCCAAACTTTACAAGTGGAAAAAAGATTTGCAGGTTAAAGATCAGTGACTTCCCACACATTTTCCTGAACAGTTTAAAATAATTCCCTTTGCTGGGCTACAAGACTGTACAAGGGATTTACCAGCATAATAACTAGAAAACAACTCTAAAGGAAGTCAAAGCTAGAGGAATGACTCTTACAGCAATTTCTTTGCCAATACATTGCAATAGCAGATTGCTTTGTTCTGTGTATATGGTCAATTAGTCTTGGTAACAAGGGCATTGGCAGCCGCGCAGTCCAGTAATGAGACCCATCAATTTAGCAATGGCCATTGTCAGAGTGGCAGTCACTCTGAGTCAGTGTGTGTGTGTGTGTGTGTGTGTGTGTGTGTGTGTGTGTGTGTGTGTGTGTGTGTGTGTGTGTGTGTGTGTGTGTGTGTTCGCCTGAGTTGTGCGTGTCTGTGCAGCAGCTTGGGATGCGGGGCTTGAACTGTTGGCTGCCAGAGGGGCAGCTAGTGGTAAAGGCGCCCAGTAGGACACACACAAACGCGCACACACACACACACACACAGCGAGACTGGCACCACATCTAAAGGGAAGTGACAGCAGTGGCAGCCAATGTGCCAGTCTGAAGCTCCTTCTCATTATCGCTCTGTCCAAGACCTGTCTGTCTTGTCAGCGGTAGAGACTGGAGGGAGATGCACTCACACAAACACACAACACACACACACACACACGCACACACACACACGGCAGTTTACCCTACACTCTCTCTGAGTTTCTTTTAATCTTCGGCTGTCTCTTTCTCCTTTGAATTCCACCTACTTTTATACTCTTCCATTCTCCTCCTACTCTGTTCATTTAGAGTTGGAAAAAGTTGCTTTTAGCCTTGAAACTTCCGATTAGCAAGCACACTTACTGAATCAAGGCCCATTAAGACTCTGACTAAAGTAAGATTATAAGGGTAAAGAGTGCAGACTCTGGCTCTGAGTCAGCTATCTGTCAAGGTTCAAGGTAAAAAAAAGCTCGACAAGAATTTCAGCTTCACATTTTGGCTTTTCTTGTATATGTTGATAAAGTGAAAGTTAATTCCTGTTACTTGTAGTTCATGTGCAAGTGTTTATCCTTTGTGCAGGAGCCGGTGGTCTCGGAGGAGGTGGAGCTAATTGTGGAAAGCCTGCTGGGAGTTCTACTGAGGACCATCCTGGAGATTAGCAACCGGCCGCAGCCTGCCGGACCCGCCATGAGACTCCAGTTCCAGGATGTCACAGTATGTGTGTTTTACCTTGTGTCAGTCAGTGTGTGCTTGTGTGTGTGTGTGCATGCTACTGACTATAAATTGTTTTGGGACTTAACAAAATGTGCAAGAGTAATTATAGATTTGAAATGAAGTTGCTGCTGTGGCGACTATAATTCCACTAACATTATTAACATTAGTGGCGATAATTAAGATTTAGAATGCAACACAGCACAAAAGGGGGGTACAGGGGATTGAGTAATAATGAGATGATCATCATCATCATTATGTGATGATGGCTGGTTGTTCCTCATGTAATGGAGCTGCAGTTCTTTCCGAGGTTAATAAAGAGCGTACTCTAAATTTGATAAGGCAAAGTTCTTCCTTTCTTATTTCCTGTAGCAAACGATACAGCAGTTCATTGGTAATTAACTTGATAAATATGGTTCGAATCCAGTGTTTCGACGTCTCGTACTCGACTACTTTTCACATAAATATTCCAAAACTCAATACTACAATTAATCTTGTAACTTAAGGCGCCCCTGTAGACGATCCTTGCTGTCTTTGCTTCTCACTCTCGTTGCTTTCTGTCCTGTCAGGGAGAGTTTGTGGCGTGTTTGTTGGCCCTCCTACGACAGATGAGCGACAGACACTACCAGCAGCTGCTGCAGGCGTTCAGCAGCAAAGACAACCTGAGGGTGAGACCACCACATCCATCCATCTCTAGAAATATATATATATAAATATATACATGACTGTGGCAATGCTTCTCCCACTCTCTACCTCCTGATTGTCTCCGTATCGTATGTGATTCCGAAAGTGAACAGATAATGAAATAAATAGTGGTGGATGGGTATTTGACTCACTGCATGATGCCAAAATGCAAACAAGGTAACCTCTGTGTCATTGATTAAACATGAACTGCAGCCAAATACTGAAAGCGAATTGGTGTCAAGTGTCGATTTAATTCTCATCCAGTCAGAAAACTGACAGCGTTGGTTTGCGAGCTTTCAGGTGTGAAAAGGTAAATAAGGCCTGCCAGCCGAGCAGACTGCAAGTTCAGACGGAGAACATTTCAGTCCCTTTATTCCCTATATATTTATCCTTTCCCAGCCATATTGCTTCATATTTTTCATACCTCGGCCAGTGTGTTTATTAGCATATACATACTGCAGAGAGTGTGGGGGAAGAATTTCCATATTTATGTTGTTTTTGGGCTGGATATCCTAATGTTTGTTTGTCTGTACATTTTGTATTTTCTCCTGCCCTCTGAGTCATCGCAGTGCCTCTCCGCCTCTCTGTCTCTCTTTCTAAGTCATTTTCAAAGACTTCTCAGTTTCAAAGTACCACTCACTGTTTGTGAACTGCAGACATTTCTAAAGTGTTGTGCATATATGCTTGCAATGGTTGGGAAAATAGTTTGACCGTAGGAGTAACAGACAAGTAGTTAGCCTAATACTTGGATTTAACCCCTTTGTAGTGATTAATTACATATATATTTCAGATACTAATGTAATCACACACAACTAGGTTTATGTAAGAAGTTACTCTCCAGCACTGTATTGTTATGCAGCTCAAAGATTGTAAACAAATGAGTTGACACGAGACGCATCTATTAAACATTACTCTGTTGAATACGAGGATGTCGTGTAGAGTGTGTGTGGTAGAGTGGAGTTTATGTACCGTCGCTGTAGGTATTCACGTCCTCTCTGTGCTGCGCTGCAAGGTCAGCGGTGGCAGGTTACATAATGAAGAAGAAGAGCCGAGAGAAGAGGAGAAACTGAGAAAAGTTAATGAGGTCACAAGTTCGCTCCAGTGAGAAATATCAATTTACTGAATGTCAGAAAAAGTAGAAAGGCAATCTGCTCTCGTTAGCTTGAGAACTCTCATTCCAGAAAGAGAATTTTCAGGCTTTTATTCTATTATTTTTTATCACTAGCATCCAAAGTAATAGACCGGAACAGATCAAGAAGCCGAAGGGGCTTGAAACTAATATTTCAACACCATGGAGAGACATAAAGTGACTGGATTTGGTTCCACACTGCAACGCTGATCATTAGATTTAAGTTTGAATGATTTTAAATATATCATTTAAAGAGATACCTTCGTGCAGAAATGTATGTTTCTCTTTAAATGTTGAGGGATCACAGAGATTTAAAAAAAATGTTGCTCTAACTCGAAACTTAAGATCACTTTCCAAAGATAACATGTCCGTCTCGTGTGTGTTTGTGTGTTCCAGGACTTCCTCCTTCAGATCTTCACAGTCTTCAGGATCCTAATCCGACCAGAAATGTTCCCTAAAGACTGGACCGTCATGCGGTTGGTCACCAACAAGTAAGACCAGCACACGAATGTGCACACGTGTGTGGACAGTCAAAGGAAGGAAACAGCCGAAAAAGTACTGAAATATTGAATTGGCGATACATTCAGGGGAATGACATGCAGAAAGCTTCTCGGTCAGACATGCAATTTTAAAACTGCGTAAGACAGTTTGTTGAATTGGAGCTCTTCCATCTGCTTTAAGTGCATGTGGAGCCTTGTCTTTCTCCATGGACAGTGTGCTCCAGTCACTGAATGATTCACCACGCACATTATCCGATATTTCAGCAACAAAGTACAAGTAAAATATTTAACCAAATGGACAAAATCCGCCAAATGTTAAGTTATTATTAGTGTATTGCTCTCACTTAAAATGAGGGTGAATCCAAGGCTAATGCACTGTGTCGCCCCTCGAGAGCACGAGTCATCTGATGCATACAGGGTCAATGAAAAGCTTGTTTTTTCATGGTGAATGAACGTTTCTAGCTTCTTTATGTTCCTGTTTTCCCCTCTGTGTTTCCACATTGTATGACCTTCATCAATATGAATCATTAAACTGCAAATGTTTGTTTATGTATTCTATCATTGTCTTTTCACTCCTTACCCCGGAGAGATCGCTCTGATTTGAATAACATGTAAAGTGTTCGCAGTCATGTATTTTTTCCTTGGAGGCAACACAGTGACTTTCACCACCTCACCTCCCCCTCCTCCTTTCTTCCTCTTTCTTTTTAGTGTCATCATCACAACTGTCCTCTACCTTTCTGAGGCTCTGAGGAAAAACTTCCTCAATGACAAGTTTGACTACAAGGTAGGGGAAATGTGTGTGTGCATGTGCTACAGTGCCACGGAGCCTTACATCAAAAAAGCTGCAGCAAATTAGCGCAACCACACACCCTAGAGCATTGATACCTGACGTGAACCTGTCAGGACCCGACAAATGAAAATGGTGCCTTCTGTTATAATATAATATAGAAATAGGATAAATTGACATGTTGCTTTCAAGTCCTCTTAGTGAAGTTATTTTGTAAAGATATGGTTATAATAATTGATTATAAGTGATGGACCTCCTGTCTGGCAGACAAGTTGTAACCATGGTAACAACTGTGCAACGCACTTCAGCTTACATTTAACTGCTTTAGACTCGAGTCGCGCTTGGACATAAAAACACAACACCTGTCGAGTTCTGCTCGGGCTGGAATGCAACTCTTTCGGACACTGTCAGGTTTGCATCAGAAAAATGCAGCCCACACACACACACACATTGGGACTTTGAATGAAAGTCATAGGTTTATTTATTTCTGTGCATCCAACTTTAACGCAGAGCTTTGATGGAGCCATTAAACAGAGCTAATGCAAACAATCTGAAGCTTAATGCGGACAAAACAATTAGAAAGGACAAAAACAATAAAATCACCACACGAGAGAAGAGAGTTAATTGAATTGTTCTGTTATACTAAACATTTCCTGGTCCAAGTTTTAACATTTAGTGTATTGAGGAAGATCTGTTTGTTTGTCCACAAATACCAGCAGCAAAACATCCAGTTTTCTTGCCTGAATTCCTGAAAGCTTAAGTTGGAGGAGTAACTTTTCTGACACACTGTTTTTTTTTTGTTTTTGTTTTTTTTCACTGTCATCCACAGGTGTGGGACTCGTACTTCTACCTGTCTGTCATATTCATCAACCAGCCCTGTCTGCAGCTGGAGTCCTTCTCCCCCTCCAAGAGGAAGAAGACGCTGGAGAAGTGAGCTCTGTTTGTTTGCGTGCTAGGATGGCCTGTAACGAGACATGTGCTCACTCAACAAACTGTCCTACCCTTCTGCTGTTGTCTGTCAAACTTCCAAACAGTCTCACACACACACACACACACACACACACACAGACGTATACTCGAGGCCACATACAGTATAATGAGTACTTAACATGCTCTGTCGTGCAGCTGCTCTGTGTTCCCCGGCAGCGATCGCAGGTGTCTAACCATGATGTTTTATCCTGCAGGTATGGAGACATGAGGGTAATGATGGGCTGTGAGATCTTCAGCATGTGGCAGAATTTAGGTAAGATGATGAATCTCGGTCCACTAGGTTCACACGGCCAGTTTTTTTATTCCTAAAACTCAAGAGATTGTTTAAAAGAGACTCTAAGAAAATGTGGTGATGCGAATGACAAAAGCTAGAGTTGGGTCCGACCTCCATCACAGCTGCAAATATCTCTTACAGGCTCATAAATATTCCTCTTCTACTGATGGAAAGAAATGGACTTCTTGAAGTCTGTGTGAAGCACTAACATCACAGGAAGAAAAAAACGAAAATAAACCAGCATTTTCTTTGTACTTGGGCTGATGGTGAACTCAAAAAAACTCTGACTTTCTCTCCACGCCAAAAACTATTTGTCACCATGGTAACCAGCTGGCTGCCTCGCTCTGCCTTTGTTCTACTTCGAGTGTTTGATGGACCAGTATAATTTTGTTTTTTTCCCCCCGTAATTTCTCCTGTTTTTATGTGCATTCAAGTGCACAATTTAAAATGCACTTTGAAATCACTTTATCTCTGTTCATTTGATGTCAATATGAACGGCACAGCCCTCCCTATTAACAGAAATGAGTTTTAACTAACGCAGGTGCTCTGGTTATTTGATTGAAGTGCAGTGCACTTAAACCAGGTAATCACAGCAGCCTGTATTGTAGTTGAATTTTTCCAAAGAGAAGAAGACTGATGTCCACGGTTGTCCACAGTTGGACAGATTGCCTCTGACATGAACAATACGCCGTGTTCAGGGATAAAGTGAGAGCGTCACCTCTGTGCCGACCTCTGTCTCTCCTCCAGGGGAGCACAAGCTGAACTTCATCCCGGCGATGATCGGTCCGTTCCTGGAGGTGACGCTGGTGCCGCAGCCCGATCTGAGGAATGTCATGATCCCCATCTTCCACGACATGATGGACTGGGAGCAGAGACGCAGTGGCAATTTCAAACAGGTACGCGGCCGCTGAAGATAGATTTTCTCACCCGAAACTCGAGCAAAGCAAAGTTAAGCCGCTACGTTCATGCGTATGTGTTTGTTCACTGTAAATATAAACTTTCCTCATGATGTTTCTTAATGAATTACTTGGAACTTTGCAAATATTACAATCTGTTTTCTAAGTGAAGTTTTGTTACAGTGTTGCTAATTTACTAAGCTACTTTGGCTTTACTGTTCAGTGGATGTTAGACTGTGCTAGACTGTATTTACAAGAGTAAGTGATACATTGACGAATGCAAGATTAAATCATGGAACTGAAAACGCATCAAAAGCAATTGCCTTTATTTTGACACTTTGACAAGACATCCAGTGATTCAGTCGGACACGATGTTCAAGTTTTAAGCTCCGCACCATCTGTGATTTGTTTTTCTTGTTTTTCCTCTCAGTCCTGGCAGCCTCTTTGAGATTTTTTTTTAATGCTTTCTTCATCCTCGTAGGTGGAGGCCAAGCTGATCGACAAGCTGGACAGCCTGATGTCCGAGGGCAAAGGAGATGAGACGTACAGGGAGCTCTTCAACAGCATGTGAGTTAGAGGAAGGCAGCAGTAGAAAACATGAGGATGAGGGGGCATATGGGTTTGTTTAATTAGCGTGGATTTTAATGAAAAAGGGAGCTTAACTAACTTAACAGGCAAATTGCAATTTAAGAGGCCAGTTCGGGATAGCTGCGCACACCCACTGAAAGACAAAACAGCTGTTTGTTGAGTCAAATGACCTGAAGTGATGCGACCCACACGAGGCTTCGTCAGGTAAATGCAACTCCGCAGGTCGTTTTCCTCATTAAACGGCTGCTTTGTCTGTAAGTGCAGCTTCTGAAAATGAGCTTTTTAACCCTGAGAGCCAAAGTGCACAGATAACGGCAGCAGCGCCGCCTCGCCTGAATAAAAAACAAGTGTTAAGTGTGCCGCTAATAGGGTGTTTTTTGAAAGTTTCACATTTGCGTCACATATTCACAAACCCGTCATTAGAGCGAAGGAACAGACAGAAGGTTGTTCTTTATTGTGAACCTGTTAATGCTGAGTAGATTGATTGATAATAAAGAGAGGTAAGTGATCATTATCCAGTCACCTTCATCTTCACTCACGCCTCCTCCTCTGAGTCCACGTCCACTCTGTCCTTGTGTTTCCAGGTTTGTGTCCCTGCATGTTTCAGTGCATGTGCTCACGCTAATGTGTGTGTGTGTGTGTGTGTGTGTGTGTGTGTTAGTGCACTGGTTCCAACCTCCCGACACCACTCAGGGGTCAAAGCGTCTTCATTTCTTGATTTCTTGACTTCTTAAAGTTTAAGTTTTACATTTAAGTTTTTTAATGTAGAGTTAGTCTTGCAGCTGTTGGTCGGAACAAGAAGCTCTTAGCGATATGAAGAAGACAGGACGGGCAGGGGCTAGCTGGTTAGCATGCTAACCTCAGTGGAAATGTCTTTAATGCAATATGTAGCAATAACGTCAGAACTCTTTTTTTCACATTCCGTTGTTGATTTTAGTTCTTTTAATTTATTCTTTAAGCTTAAGTTCTTAAAATGTCACCTTTTAAGGAAAAACGTTGGGAACCACTGTGTTTGTGTGTGTCCCCGCTTCGTTCCGTGCCTGTTCATATTTTTATGTCCCACTTAAATTAGATTTCAACTTCCAAAAAGTCATCTTTCTGATTCACACACATACTGTTCTTTGTGCCGACTATCACTTAGATGTGAATCAAACCTTGATGAGTATTTTATCAATATGCATCTACCGTAATTGTCCCTTTGTCTTTCATAGTCAACCATTCTCTTACCCGCCATTTTTACATGTGAAACATTACAAAAAACAGTGTAATATCACTACGTATTATTACATCTATATATCTAATCTAATGTGTAATTTCATGCTGATGAATTATTATTATTAAGTTGCAAATATCTCATTTTAGTTCTATGATTTTAGTCTATTTTTATCTTTTCTTGCTTGATTAATTTCTTGTTTTAGTTTTTAGTAATTTATTTTCCTCCTACTAACTCCACTAACCCCTAAACTAACCTGTGTGCGTGCTGATATTAATCGTATTAATATTAATTTATTCCGCCTATGCTTCCCGCCTGGAGTAGAATTCCTCTGTTTGGTCCGTACCCTAGGTAAGACGCTCTCCTCTTTGTTCTCTCTGTGTCGTCTGTGTGAGGGGGAACGGCGGCTGGGAATCTTAACTTCAGCCACTTCAAGCTAACGGCAATATTTAGGGCTGCCATGTCTTTGTCATCTTAAGCAGCCCAGTTCTAAAAAAATTTATTGAGGTCAATTATTGTAAGTTTTTTTTTTTTAAGCCACCTGGGGTATTTTATTTTGTTAACTCTCACAGGCAGGCCAACAAGCATAGGTGACACTGGCGTGACTGGGATTGATTTCCTCTTTGCTTCGCCTCACTTTCCTTTGCAGTAATTTCTTCGCCCCCCCCTCCCTGTCACCTTTTTCTCTCCCATTTGGTCTCTTTTACCTCTTGACTTTTCTCGTCCTCACGTCTCTCCATCTTGTCCTCCAGCCTGCTGAAGAAGATTGAGAGGGAGACCTGGAGGGAGAGCGGGATCTCTCTGATTGCTACCGTCACTCGCTTAATGGAGAGATTGCTAGACTATAGGTGAGAGTGTGGACATGGACCGTCATGCGTTCTCTGCAAGACCTCTGTTTGTAGTCTTTGTGGCCAATGATGATGTTTCTGTCACAGGGATTGTATGAAGCTGGGAGAAGTGGATGGGAAAAAGATTGGATGTACCGTCAGTTTACTGGTGAGTATCAGTTTATTGAAGAGTCTGGCGTGTAGGCTGTTTAAAACTGCTTGTAGCGTCACTTGTGACTGATTAGACTTTTTTTTTGGCTTTTACAAAACCAAAATCTGCAGCTTATTTGCCTGCAAAAAAAACCTGCAGCTGGTTAGCTTAGAGCTGCCCAAAGGTAAATAAATCTGTCTCCTGGAGCCTCCAAAGCTAATTTATTAGCATGTTATACTGCCTATGTTGGATAGTAATAAAGTAGCTCAGGGAAGACAGACACAATTTTATAGTAATAGTGAGGTTTATGCAGATGGTCCATTATTGCATATCCTTTACATTGTGCAATCAACATTTACTTCATAATGTTGAAGCAGAAAACTGGACTAAATGCAATGATTGATGAGCTTTAGAGGTGCCCGCAGGCTTGCAGTTTCATCCTGCTTTCATTTTTTATGCTAAGCAAACCTGCTTCTGGCTGTAGATTTGTAATTTTATCCACAGATATGAGAGTGGCATCAGTGTTATCTAACTTGGTGAGACTTTTTAATAAGGCTTTAATAAGTCTCCTCTGTAGGTCTTTACCTTCCTAATGTGTGAAAGAGAAAGGAACATATGAGCATAGTAATAAAAAAAGTTCTTTGTATATTCTGCTTATAAGTCCTGTGAAGTTTTTCTTTTGCAATAGTTGTGTATTTTGTAGGACACGTAATTAGTTTCTCCAAGTGATAAGATCAGAATA
>CAEMYA010000083.1:2794786-2810777 GCA_903131615.1 Diplodus sargus | reverse complement strand
AGCTGAACAAAGAGGAGATGTACATCCGCTACATTCACAAGCTGTACGACCTGCATCTGAAAGCACAAAATTACACAGGTATGCCAAAAGGAATGACCCTAACAACGCGGTGTGTGCGAGTGTAGAAGCAGACACATTACCTAACGTGTGTTCCATCTCCTGACTGTGTGTCGCAGAGGCGTCGTACACCCTGCTGCTGTATGACGAGTTGTTGGAGTGGTCCGACAGGCCGCTCAGAGAGTTCCTCAACTACCCCATGCAGAGCGAGTGGCAAAGGAAAGAGTATCTGCATCTCACCATCGTCCAGAATTTCGACAGGGGGAAGGTGAGCCCCAACACGAACCATGGTATTCTCTGAGGTGGTAAAAATCTCATCATAGTTGCATCCTTAAGTCAAACAGAGATAGAGACAGAAGATAAAAGAAAAGTTGGGATCAACAACCTCTATTGCAGAGCTGCAATGATTATTTGATTAATCGATTAGTGGATTTAAATAAAATGAATCGGCAGCTATTTTGATGACGGATTAATCGTTCATGAGTAATTTTTTAAAGCAAAGATGTCAAACATGCTGGTTTAAACTTCTCAAATGCAAGCTTTTCTTTGACATTTATGAAACTAAATGGAAAATCAGTGGGTTTCAAACCCAAAGAAGCAATTGGACAAAAGAAGGGCTCTGGGAAATTGAGAGGAACTTTTCTTTGACATTTTATCGGCTAAACAATTATTGAAATAGTCGCCAAATAAGTCCAGAGTGAAAACAATAATGGCACTCTTGGCACGCAGCACATACCTCTGCCAAGGCCCAACAGTCACTCAAAGACACCTAAATAAACCTGATACACACACACTACACACCTGATTTTTCAGCAAGATCCGTGTATTATTGCCTGAGAAATTAACGATAATGTCTAAAAACATCTCGCAATGTTAAAGAAAGTGAGAAACAATTGTTGGGATCCCTACTAAAAGTTAATGGGGTCTATTCTGGTCCAAGATCCATCCTGCATCCAAGTTTCATGGTAATCCTTTTAGTAGTTTTTGTGTAATCCTGATCACAAACCAACTACGACAAACAGACATGTGAGGACAACACATTACTAGTTGTAGCCCTACTTGAATGAAGAAACATCATGATAATAGTAAAGCTACCATCCCCTGGATCAGATGGGGAAAATCTGAATCAAATATGCTGTTTTTATATATTATTTAATGTTTATTTCTATAGGGACGATAATGTAGCATAAACCAACGTACAGATATGTTTACAGGTTGTTGTTTTTTTATTCTTTGAGTACTTTTTGAATTCAGTACTGTGTTTTGTAGTCAAGTCAAGTTTATTTATATAACATTATACGATACGGGTAGACTTTATGTGCTTTAATACTTAATTTATTTTATACTTACTGACACTTGCTGCATCATCCTTCTCAATTTATGCTTTTTTTTATCCAGAGGGAGCAACTGTAACATACACCTTTCCCCCTCCATGGGGATCAATAAAGTATTTCTGATTCTGATTATGCCACACATGACCGCATTTATAGCCTAAGCTAATTTGCAGTGTCCATCCCTAGAAGGCCTTTAAAATACATAAAATATGAACTCGCCAATGAATACACAAGAGACAGTACAAACAAACTCAATGATAAATATGTATAAGAAAATACAGACAGAGCGATGCAAGACCACAGTACAATAAAACAAGAAGGACCTAAAATAATCCCAGCCGAGATCCAGTTTGAGTTCTTGCAGGTGACAAATTCCATATATAAAAAATCCCACCTGACAGGAAAAGCTGGGGATTTATGTAAAGGCAGCTTCCTGTTTGGATGCTCTGCATGTTACTGAGATCAAGTGGAACCACAAGGTCGCTGACCACCTGAGCAGCCTGGTGAATAGATTAAGTTTAAGATAAGTAAATCTGATAAATGTAATGTATTACATTTTATTGATTTTTTTTTTAGCAGCTCAGAGAAACCCAGCAAGACAGGTGACCTCTTAACTCAGTTAACTCCCAGTAAATGTGCCACACCGCTGCGGAGGCAGCAGCGTGTTCGAGTTTTATTGAGAGCACTTTTTGCTACCGAGCCAGCTTCTCATGCATATTCTGAACTGAAACCCTAATTCACACCTGGCATTTTAAAAAAAGAAGCACAGTAGCATTATAACTGGTTTGTTGAAACAAATGAATACATGGATTATATATCTTAATAAGCTTTAAAAGAAAATCAGTTTAACATTAATACTTGAATGCAGACGGCATTCACACAAAATGAATTCCCTGATAAGAGGAAATCTGAATAGTACATGTCACTTGCAGTCAGACATTTAATTTCTACCTGTTGTGACAGCGGCTCGAGGCATCAGCACCTCTGCACATGAATCAGAAGAATTGCTTGCAGCTGAACTGTAAGCGCACGTCTTCTCACCGCTACTTTAAGAAATATTGTGGTAGATGGTCCCAGCCGTGTGTGTTTCTAGGCCTCAGCTGGGAATGAAAAGTGAGGCTGGCAGCTCACCTACCAACTACCTCTGCCATGGCCCTGTGCTTTCTCCAGGAAAAGTGGCGTTATGGAAAAAAAGAAAAGACAAAAAAAAAAACTTGAACATCCCTGATGAAATAACACTGCACTACGGAATCATTAAAACTGCTCCCCTCGTTACTCATAGTCCAATTTTCCTTCACATACCCGAGCTTTGCCATCTGCCAGCGCCGCCGCGTAGGGATTAGAAGGCGGCAGGAAAGGAAAGCTTTTCATTTAATTAGCAAGATGGCTGGGGCGCTGGGGTGTACAGTACCTGCATGAAGAGGTTACATTTAAGTTCTGACTCGCCAGTGCCACCTAGTGGGCACCGCTGGGCTTAGCAGCACCACTGCAGAGCAAGCTTTCGCTCCCCACTTTCTTCGTTTCCCAGCTTTGTGTTGAGGATGATTCACTGTTTGTTCTCACATGTTTAGTGTTGGGAGAACGGCATCATCTTGTGCAGGGAACTGGCCGACCAGTACGAGTCTTACTACGACTACAGGAACCTGAGCAAGATGAGGGTGAGTTGTCCATCATGAAAATAGATGGAAATAAAGTGGGAAATAAATAAAAAAATTCACTTACTTATTAATCTAATGCACATTTATGGTTCCCAGATGATGGAAGCCTCTCTCTATGACAAGATCATGGACCAGCAAAGACTAGAACCCGAGTTCTTCAGAGTGGGTTTCTACGGAAAAAAGTTCCCTTTCTTCTTACGGGTAAAGAAATCTCCATATTCCTTCTGTCATGAATATTAAGTGTAACAGAATAATACTTTCACCCTCTCCTGCAGGAAGAATTAACTTTCCTTATATAAGACTCCTCCAGTGCGAGGTGACATTCAGAAACTCTTATTCAATGCCATTAAATGATGTAACAGGCCCCCTGTCCTTGGAGGAGTTTGCAGCTGAGGCTGCAGTCGCAAGGTGCGGCCACTAGGTGTCAAGCTAACCCCACGCTGTCTTCTCTCCCCCCACGCTGTCTTCTCTCCCCCCCTCCCCTTCCTCTGCAGAATAAGGAGTTTGTGTGCCGCGGCCATGACTATGAGAGGCTGGAGGCTTTCCAGCAGCGGATGCTCAACGAGTTCCCACACGCCATCGCCATGCAGCACGTCAACCAGCCCGACCAGACCATATACCAGGCGGACGCGCAGTGTATCCTTGCATATATAGAGGGAATTCGCTCACAGACGAGTGCAGCCATGCCGAACAGACATCATGACACGAGAGCAGCACAGTATACATACACAAGCAGAAGGCTACACACACACACACACACACACACACACACACAATCACCGGTAATTAGGCACCATGCAGACTTCTGGTCCTCACAATCTCGTTCTTGTTTGATCAAAATACCCATTCACTGATGAGCCTGCACTCTTACTGTACTAGATGTTTACAGATACACAACAAAACCCCAACGGCTGAATTTCCACCTGGGATAAATTTTCAGTGGATCCACTCGCCCAATAATCCATCAATAGTGTCCTCCAGCTCGACAATGATACTGATAAGAGACACTTTTAAATGAGACACATGTACTACAATCTAGTTGCCTCAGATATTTCATTAAGCTTTGCAGGCAGCAGTGATTGCTGAGAGGACTTTTCTTTTTAACCTGTATTCTGTCTGTCAGCTTACACCCTGGCTGCCATACCTCATGATTTGTTTCCCAAAAACGTCCAAACAGACTCAGCGATGAGACTGTAGCATCATTGTCTTTGCATCTTCTTTCCGATGCCTTACTCTATCACAGGTTTAAACTTGGTTACATTTCACTGCAGCAAAGTAGAGAAATCTCACCTCGAAATCACCTTCAAAACTATTAAACTCTATTTACAGTATCCTTAAAATAACAGCTTCAAAATCATGTTGATGGTACAGTGTCTTGTTTTAGGATGTAAAGTGTCTTTGTCATGTGTTTCTACATGATGTTGCCTCAGTGAGAGGGTCTGATTACAGCATTACATACACTATGTTGCCAAAAGCATTCGCTCACCTGCCTTGACTCGCATATGAACTTAACTGACGTCCCATTCTTAATCCATAGAGTTTAATACGATGTGGGTCGACCCTTTGCAGCTTTAGCAGCTTCAACTCTTCTGGGAAGGCTTTCCACAAGGTTTGGGAATTTTTCCAGAAGCGCATTTGTGAGGTCACACACTGATGGACGGAAAGGCCTGGCTCTCAGTCTTCGCTCTAATTCATCCCAAAGGTGTTCTATCAGGTTGAGGTCAGGACTCTGTGCAGGCCAGTCAAGTTCATCCACTCCAAACTCTCTCGTCCATGTCTTTATGGACCTTGCGTTGTGCCCTGGTGCACCATCAGTTTGCTATATGGAGAAGCGTGATTCTTCACTCCAGAGAATGCGTCTCCACTGCTCTAGAGTCCAGTGGCGGCGTGCTTTACACCACTGCATATGATGCTTTGCATTGCACTTGCTGATGTATGGCTTGGATGCAACTGCTCAGCCATGGAAACCCATTCCATGAAGCTCTCTACGCACTGTTCTTCAGCTAATCTGAAGGCCACATGAAGTTTGGAGGTCCGTAGCGATTGACTCTGCAGAAAGTTGGTGACCTCTGCACACTATGTGCCTCAGCATCCACTGACCCCGCTCCGTCATTTTACGCCCCCTACCGCTGAGTTGCTGTTGTTCCCAATCGCTTCCACTTTGTTATAATACCACTGACAGTTTACTGTGGAATATTTAGGAGCGAGGAAATTTCACGACTGGACTTGTTGCACAGGTAGCATCCTATCACAGTACCATGCTGGAATTCACTGAGCTCCTGAGAGCTCATAACATATGAGTTTTTCTAAACGTTACAATGTTCGATGTAATGAGTTTTAATTGTAGTCAGCGGCTACATTGTGTCTGAGAAATTGTTACAGAGCTAGGATTGTGGTGTTGCACTCAGAAAACCATGGGGGGCGCCAAACTGCACAAAATACCAATTTCTACATAATGTTGCTTTAAATCCACTTGGATATAACATGGTAGCCGTGTGTTGGATATCATCATTTCCAGAAAATCTCAACTCTCTCTACATTTGATGCTTGAATTTAGTTTGCAGTTACAAAAGTAGTGTTCCATTTGAGTGAAATAGTAGATTAAAGAATCATAAATGTTAAAAAAAATTTTTTTTAAAAAGTCAAATGTTTTAATTGGAGGGAGGCAAGAGACGGGATGAACGTTTCATTTCATGATTATTCTGTCCATCTAACATTATTGAGTTTACTGAAATTATCCAGGTAATAATCAAAATATCCTTCAAACTAAAATTGCAATAAAACATACCGGAATCACTTTAACCACACATTTTATCTGGACTACAACATTTTTATTGCATCACAGATGGGACGCACATCAAAGAATCTTAAATAAGTCATCCTAAATCATAACATCGTCCTGCACAAATAAAAAGAAAAGAAAAAATGGTGGTAATCTCATCCTGCTGTCGAGCTGCAGAGGAAAGATCTGACTGTAAAATGATTTACGAGCCTGTTTGAAGTTCTGTTAGGGCTCCAACAACACATTGAGAGCTGTATGGTTCTCCATAGAGTGTGTCCAACAATATGGGATCCTTTTTAATTATTCACACTAATGTATGGGGCAACTGTTGGCCTACATAGAAGGAGAGGGAGGGGAAAGCAAAAAGACTATGTAATATAATGACAGAGGGACGTGTTAGAGTTTGTCATCTCGTGGTTTTTTCCGATGCGTGTCATGTGTTTGTTTGTATGTGCTCCCCTCTGCCAAACAGGACAGGAGACCGTGTGACTAAATTAGCACACCGCTGCGCCGTCCTCACACGATGCAGATCAATAGCCTCCCCCAGATCACTCGCCCGTCTGTACATCTTCGTCGCGAACACTCATGTATGCGCAGTAGCTGTCAAAAGTCACGGCTGAGCAGCGTCGACTGACACGCTTCCTGTTCTTCTATTATCCCCCATAAGTAGCATAAGAAGTCATTTTCTCTTCTTTTGTGAGTAAGAATGCCACGTGTGGTGTGTGCGTCTTCTTTGGAGTGTTTGTGTGCACGTGGGGGGGTTGGCAGGAGTACCAGAAGGGCGGGTCGAACCAGCTGGCGAGATAGCATTCCCTGTCATCAATTATTGGTCGATAAGTAATTGCTGCTTTTGGTTCCATTTATTTCCTTGATGTGGAGCATCGTGAGCCATCCGTGCTTTATTGTTTTGGCCCCTGTTAATATATCCTTGGCAGGTTATTGTTTCCACGTGGATGTAAATAAAAAAACTGTGTGTGGTCACTGGCCTGACTTATGAAACACAAAGTTATCGCAGGAGAGTTGCCCACACACACACACACACACACACACACACGCTTCACCTGCCTGTGTGTGTGCCCTTCTTCTCCTGCAGCGTGTCTGCGATTTCCCCGTGTTCTTCCAGGCCACTGAAGGATTCCTGTCCGTTTTAATCTGCAGCACTTTCCCCTCGTCACTCTCTTTCTCTCCCTCTCTCTCTCACTCCGTCGCTCTTGTGTCTTCCTTAACTTCTGCTGCTTCCAGACCTGCAGATCTACGCCGTAACCCCCATCCCGGAGAGCCAGGACGTGCTGCAGAGAGACGGAGTGCCCGACAACATCAAAAGCTTCTACAAGTTCAATCACATCTGGAGGTTCAGATATGACCGGCCCTTTCACAAGGGAACCAAAGACAAGGAGAACGAGTTTAAGGTAAGTTTGTGTCAACAATGCATTTTGAGGAATTTTAGATTTTGTTGAGATACTTGAGTGGAGTAGCTGCGAAATGCAATATGCTGGGAAATAACTACTGAAAATCAAGTTCTCCTTGAACATTTCAGACTGTAAAAATGACACATTCATGGTCATTAGCATTTGGCCGATGTGAAACGGCTTCATTTTCATCTACACCCAGGTATTTATCTGTGTGCAGCGCATGTTTTATTCAGGCCGACTCCTGTATCACCAATTATACACGCGCTGCACACGCTCTAAACACACACACACACACACACACACACACACACACACACACACACACACACACACACACACACACACACACACACACACACACACACACACACACACACACACACACACACACACAGAGCACACGGGCCCTGATATTAGGCACATAAATATTCAATATGAACAGACACGCACCCCATGCAGTCATTTCACTCTCTCAGTTCTATCAAAGCTATTTGGCCAAATTTAATCACGATACCACATTTCCATCCGTGGCCTGCAGGTGGGAATAATACTGTATGTATGATAAACTTTTGCATGGGGAGAAGACTCCGCAGCAGCCAGGACGTGGTGTCATCAGTCATAATAAAGCAATAACGAAGAAACTCAAGTTTCTAGCTGCAGAAAATAATAGTTCACTGAAAGGTCAAGGCTTTCATATTTTGTCAGATTTTCGCTTTCAACTTCCTGTTATTACACTGTGATACATGTTTTTTTTTTAATTTTTCCAGTAGGTTTTCTGGTGGGTTTCTTGGCCTTAAAAAGCAGAAAATCAATAAAGGGCAGCAGGGTTGTGTAGTCAGTCAGAAGACCCCACTGCAACCTGAGTGCACTGGATCGATGCTGTGTGTCAGCACTCATCTGCTCTGCTGAAGTGTCCTTGAGCAAGATACTGGGTCCCAAACTAACCATAAACTAAATTAAGCTGTACTGTATCAGCACCTTGATGGTCACCTAGCTGAAGAGTGAGCCCAGAAAACAAAACGTTCAACTGGGGTGCAAAAAAGTAGTAACTTAATTATGTTTTTTAACTTTGGTTTATGGCTACATATCAGTGGTGGAATATAACATTTACTCAAGTATTGTGCAATCGTAAGCAAATCCTTTACTTTTTACTCCACAACATTTATATGGCAACTTTAGTTACTAAACTGAAACAAAAAGCAGTGCATTTTCAAAATAATTTGCTTATTAGCAATTGTATATAAAAGAAACACTGAAAAATGGTGAATATTGGATCATTTAAGTAAATATATAATTTACTTTTAAATTCAATTTTGACCTTTGCAAAAAATTACTTTTGATTCGCAGTGGTGCAGTATGTACAAATTGACTCCCTCTTGAATTCATAATACAAACAAATATGGGGTGACATGTCATCACAGTGACCGCTAACTGCTCCTAACCGTAGCTGCCAGTAGCTAGTTATCTGAGTTGGTAAGCTGTGCAGTGAGCGGTCCAGACTGGGAGCGTGGCGTAGTATTACATAAAAGGATGGGCCAGGGCTAGCTGGTTAGCATGCTAACTTCAGTAGATATCCCTGCAACACAGTAAACACATAACGTAGATATTCATTTCTTGACATTCTGTTTAGTTCTTCTTCATTTTATATTTTTGACTGACATTCTCACATATTGCACCTTTCAGCTGGCTACATATAACATATTGGGGATTGTCACTTTAACCAAAATAATATTTTACTATTATCTCTTTACTTTTACTAACGTATGACTTTAAGTTACTAAACACTACTAAATACCTGCAAAATGTAAACATTCACAACAGCCTCGGCTGTGTTTACAGCTAATTGCTTTACAAGCTGAGCACCATCTAGTTCTACTATATTTAACGGAAGGCAGACATCTCCAAAACTGAACAACTCACTATAAAACAATCTAGATAGTTAAATAGCGCTACAGCTAAAAGAAAACATATGTATTTGTGAACTGTCCCTTTGAAAAAAAAGCCTAAAATCCAATCATCTGAATGAATGCCCTTACAATGTCATAAATATGATTTTGACATGTCTTAAAAATTGTTGACTTTACTACAAAGTTACATTATCTACCACCTCGCTTTTAAATTGTAGCCTCGTAATGACTACAATTAACTGCTCTCCATCCGTCATGCTGCCTGATATGTTTACAACAATCACAGTGTAAACATCGCTCTAGTTGCTCCACTGTGGTGTGAATCTACTATGATGATAGCCTGCAGTGTACACTAGAGTTTCCATAGTTTACTTGCTGTCAGAATGACCTTGTGGGATGCTGGCGTATTGACAAGCAAAGCTGGCTGACGGGGTAAGTGGTGGAACATGAATGATGACAGGAGATATAAGAAATGACATCTGACCTACACCTACAAGTGGGGGGTTTGGCAGTAGGTGTGCTCAACATGTTTTCCTCAAAACTATGTAATTAAATAGTGTGGCGTCTTGCCAGAGATACAGCGCATGTGTGCGTTAGATATAACTAGCTGTGGATTTCTTTTTAAAGTGTTTTAGCAATCAGCTAGTACTGATGAGTGTGCTGCGTCTCGTTACAGAGCCTTTGGGTGGAGAGGACGACCCTGACGCTGGTCCAGAGTCTTCCAGGCATCTCTCGCTGGTTTGAGGTGGACAAGAGAGAGCTGGTGAGTGTGACCGCCTCTGATGAAATATCCGTGAAGACATAACTGCAGCACGCACAGGGGACACTGTAATACGCTTTTATTTTGCAGGTTGCAATTTAGAGCACTCACAGCCAATACCCAAGTATTGATCCGAGTCATTACATTGAACAGCGATAATGACCTAGGTCAGGAGTTTGGGGCTATTGAACACATTACACGTCCTGCAGTAGACAGATTAGATGATGCTTTGATGACCAAAATGTCCAATTTTTCAAATGGATTTCTGTGTTGGGAAATTTTTACCAATACTTGTTCTGTGTTTCTAGACCGGAATCACTATCATATTTGATACCAGTCCATTGCTTCGCTGTTGCACATAAATCCCCTCAAAAGCTTTTCCGTCTTCTCACTCAGATCTCTAAGGAGTGGGAGGATTTTAAAAGCTGTTTGGTCCGGCGTATGCAAAACATAACACAGCGTCTGTCTCTGTAGGTCTAAGCACATATTCTTTAGCGCGTAGCAGCCGAGCATGGTGTGAAATTGTGGACTGTAAGAACCCTACTGTTATTCTGTGATGGTTATGCAGTGCAATAGCATATAAAATATAGATTTGACAAAAGCTCTATTAGCAGGGGGATTACGCTTTGCGTGAGACAGAGGAAGAAAAAGAGAGAGAAAGAATATACCGAATGAAGGGAAGGAACACTTTATGTATCCATGAGTAAACGCAAAAGTGTCTGTGTGTGAGTGTTTTTGGAATAATACAGTGGGTGCCTTAGACTTTAAACCCTATTTTCAAAAAATGTCCCAATGTTTACATATTTTGCTTTGTAAATGATTCATTTTGTTTTATCCAGTAAATCGCATCATCCAGCGGCTGCAATGTAATCCTCGTGGGCAACTTTCTACAAAGTTCAACAAAAGTTTTTGCCATTGATGGGCTCGGAATGTTATTCTGCGTGTCTGACAACATGAGGGAAATGATTCCTACAGAGGCGGACCTTTTTGTTAAAGAGTTGAATCCTTTTTTTTTTTTTTGTGGTTGTACCAAGAACAGCTGCTACGTTACTCTCGCCAAATCCACCAAACTCCATTTACTGGAACACAAATTTGGTCTAAACACGCTTCATTTAAACTTGACAGAAACCATAGAAAACATCCTGGTTCATCTGTCCACTCTTCCAAAAATCACCAATGCTAGTTTTATTCTTCTAGTCCTGTTAATAAAGATAATTGTCACCCAACTATTTCCCGTCACCTCTATGGAACATTCCAGCATCTTTCTGCTCATTCTCACTCATCAAACTTGTTTCCTGATGCAGATGAGTTTCAGAACTAAAGGTGCACTTTAGCATTACACTTCCACATATTTAGGAAAGAAGAAAATTAAATTAAAATTAAAATTAAGTAAAAGAATGGTTGACATAAAAGCATCAGAGTCAACCTCCCAATATGCTGGATCCAACACTTCCCATAATGCACCTCGACAGCACAGTTACACCCTGATAATTGCCCACTTCTTCCAATCTCTACACTACCACCTTGTAAATCAGATTCTCTTTTATAAATCTTCTTTTCTTCAAGGTTTCAGTTTTTTTTTGATAGCTCCCTTGAGAGCCACAGAAGAAGTGACCCCATAAAACTAACCGATTCCTCCACATCCTCCCTTCCCCGTAGGTGGAGGTAAGCCCGCTGGAGAACGCCATCGAGGTGATCGAGAACAAGAACTTACAGCTCCGCACATTGATCACCCAGTGTCAGAGCCGGCAGATGCAGAACATCAACCCCCTCACCATGTGCCTCAACGGGGTCATCGACGCCGCTGTCAACGGGGGGCTGGCCCGCTACCAAGAGGTATGGATGGATAGATGGAGGATAAGGTTGGGAGGTTTTAGAGACTGAGGCAGCGATGACATATGGATCGGCTAATGATGCATGAAGGTGGGTTTTAGCGGAGACATGTATGGACAGGGAGCGTTTTGCGCAGGGAGGAGCGGATGAGCTGACTGATGACACGCGAATGGCTGGGCGAAGGGTCTGACTGATGTGAATGGATGGTATGGAAGTGGCAAGATGAGATGGAAGGGTAGATGATGTGGGATCGGTCAATGGATGGATGCGGGGAGAAAGAGGGGTCAAAAAATAGCAGATAGAGGAGTGAGAGGAAAGATTATAGAGAGACGGATGGCGGATAATAGCGGAATGAAGGAGATGGGACTGTTTATTCAGCCGCTGTTATAAAACTTAAGCCTGGTCACTCCAAACGTTTGCACCTGTTGCTTCTTCAAGAGCTCCTTAGTAGACGATAAAAACATTCCTGAACCAGGTGGAAAGAAAAGACGTCAACAAATCGACTCAAGGAAACTTTTATTTTTTTTACTCTCAGCTAACTAAGTGGACTCAATTTGCTCTGTGTCGCATAGCAACCACCCTTTCCTCTGGGAGCACATATGTGAAGATGCATGTGTGTGAACATACTGTATGTGTGTGCGTTTGTGAGTGTATATTGGGTTTAGTAGTCTATCTAGGTTTCCACAAACCTCAAAGGAAAGGGTCGCTCAAGTGCTATCTGAGCTTACCACCATCATTAAAGCATATTATAGCATAAAAGAACTACTTCCATAAACATTTGGTCAGGTTCATGTATGTATATACATGTATAAATTGCGTTTCTCTGGGTATAAATGACCACAGTGTTCTGGGGACCCTATTTTCAGCTTTTTGAGTTCTATTATTACCTCTTATATATAGTACATTTTAAATCCTGAGTTTGATTTTCTTCAAAAGTGCATAGTGCCCCTTTAATTTTCATATCAAACACAACAGAAAGTGACACAGCTGTTTCCCTTGAGTCGGACACAGATGGGGCCGTGGCGAACAGAGCTGATATTGACCCTCATTTTTCCCCTCTGAGGCGTACGACACGCAGCACCCCCCCCTGCGCTATAAATCTATTAATTTCCCAGCGTAATACCGATTGACAGCTGTGGAGGTATGTCGGGGCTACAAATGAAGGAGGAATTGTCATTATTAATATTCAGATTTATTGCTTTAGTTTGAGCCCTGGAGGGGGAGGGGGGGGTTGCTGTCTGATTTATTTCCCCTCCCCTCAGCGTTCTATCTCTAATTGGACTTTTCTAATGATTAACTGAGCCAATCCATGGTCAGACCTCACTCCCTGCAGCCCGGCGACGAATTTCCATCATTCGTAGAAGATTATTGATTATTTTTTTCCACTGCCTTTTCCGGAGGTCCTTGGTTGGATTTTCTGCTCCAGGCAGCACTTCTCGCTCTAGAATTGCTACTGCGGCGCTGTTGCATATGGACTATAATGTTTAGGCAATAAAAATATGTTTCATTTCGTCTACATGTGTCGCAGGTTTTAATAACAAAAGACTGTGTCATCATGTTCAGTGCATACTAATATAGGCTATCATGGAGATTGCCATCTGAGGATGTTTGTCTGGAGGAATAATATCCTTGTTTCATTGAGGACGGCGGTGAGTGTGTGTGACAGGTCTGAAGCAGCGCCGAGCGTCTTTTCTCTTCAAACGTCATCTGGCTCTGTCTCTTTGGAGATAAACAGCTGTGTCCTTGTGAGAGGAACCGCGCTGATCCTTTTTTTGTGAACTCCTCCTTTACCGTACCTTTCAGCCTTTTTCATTGTGTGTGTTTGTGTGTGTGTGTTTCCCTCTGTGGCAGATTTGAAAGCAGATTACGAGCCGGGTCTTTCATCCGCTCGTCGTCTCTCTGCCCTTTGTGTGCTCTGATGCAGATTGAAAGGGATTTACTGTAATCTGTAGACACATCACAAGTGTTGATGGCATTGTAAACAACAAGGAACTGGCATTTTTAATATATGGAGAGGACAAATATGGTTATCGTCATCCAATGCAGACCGGACATTTTTTTCAGCCCATCCGCTTCTCGCTTGAGTCGTGTTTTTTGTTGTTGTTTTTGAAGGAAAATGTCTGTGAAAGTCACAGAAAAGTGCATAATCAAGACGTGTGATGTTTCTGAGGAGACATGATCTGTAACAGGAAGCAGTGACAAGCAAAGCTTTTAAAATCTGAGACTAAATTAGCCCCTAAATCAAAGTAAAATCAATCGTTTGATTCTGCTAATATCCATTTGGCTGAGTGTTTCTCTTCCTCTATTTTTAGCTCTTCATTCTGCTCCCTGAACTTGATATTAATAACACAACACAAAAACCTCAGACAGGAGTATTTCACCTCGTTTGAGCTGGATGTTAGTTGGCTCTGTTTGCTCACTTTGTGTGAGTCTTTTTTCAAGGATTCAACCGAAAAGCGTGGGGACGCTAATTCACTGTGTCAGCCCAGCAGGGATTCAGGTAAACTCTGCAGTGCAGAAAAGCTCCCGGTGTGCGCATAACAGATGTTTCTCATTTTGTCTCCGCGCAGGCCTTTTTCGTGAAGGACTACATTATGAATCACCCCGAGGACGGTGACAAGATCGGGCGACTGAGAGAGCTCATGTTTGAACAGGTTTGTAATAAGAGATATGAGGGCGTAGACCTTGGAAGGACCTTGGAAACAGTTTGTGACAAAACACTCATGTATGGCAAAAAAGCGGAACTTGTGTTGTTCAGTTGCCAGTTTTATTTACGGTATAACGTCATTTAGCTCAGTGTTGAGTGTTAATATCTTTGATTACTAGTAATCTGTATGTGTATTTGCTGCAAAAAATCCATATTAACTGATCCCTAGTATTTGCCTTATCGTGTTTAAAAGATGATAGTGAAAAATTTACAGTAAATATTCCAACAATATTCTTCCGACTTTCCATTATTATAATATCCAGGGACGTTAACCAGCTCTTGTTTTGCAGGCACACATTCTGGAGTACGGCCTCGCTGTGCACGAAAAGTTTGTTCCCCAGGACATGAGGCCGCTCCACAAGAAGTTAGTGGACCAGTTTCATCTGATGAAATCCAGTCTTGGCATTCAGGTACGTCAGAAGACAAGACGCCCTCATCCGTCTCAAAGAATCTATTTCAAAGGCTGCGAATTTTGTAAACTAATGAGGGCATTTGAATATCAAGTTTAAGCAGAAGTTAGTTTGTTAATGACGGATCAATCGCATCAGAAAGATTTAAGAACTCCTACTTCAGGTAATGAATTTTTCTCAAATCATTAAAGTCTCCGTTAGTCCTTTATGGAAGCACACAGTGTGTGCAACAACAGAAACCGACCGCTGTGTTCAGACTTCCGAGTGAATGACCCCTCCGGTCCTCCAGGGAGAAAATCCACCCCTCATTAAACCGACTTCCTTTTTATGCACTTGTGTGTGTGTTTTTTTTTATTTTGCATACCTCACGCTGGCATCAAGAAGCATTTAATCATTTGCACTTCCTCTCGTCCAATTTAAACACCCCAGGAGTTTCCAGCTTATGTGCGCGCGAGCCCGGTGCACTTCACCAACGGGAGCCCGCGGACCTGCAGGAACTCTGTGCCCAACATCATCAGTCCAGACGGTGGCAGAGGGGTCGCCAGGCGGAGGTGCGACGTTTGTCTTTCTTTCTTTTCTCCTCTTTGTCTCTCTTGCATAAGAAATCTCAATAGAGCTCAGACAGCTTTTTAACTTCAGGTTTAAAGTTCTGCTTCACGTCGTCTCACCTTCCCTCGCTGTTTCTGCGGTGCCACCCTCGAGTGCAGATCTGACTCTCTATCTTCTTTATTTTACTTTTTTGTGTCCCCACCTCACCTCCAACACCACGCTCTGTGCCTCTGCACCTTCCCTCTCCTTCCTCCCATTCTTCACCGGTGTGCCATACAATAGAGGGGGGCTGGCACCCACAGGGACACTTTCTGTGTGCCTGCCGCCAGGCCAGCAGGCAGACGAGTGTGTGTGTATATGTGTGTGTGTGTTTTGATGTGTTCAGTGACCCTGCCACTCTGTCTACCCGCGACATTCTGCCTCCACAGTCCATTCCCAGGGGGCACGTCCACACAGAAAGATACGGACACACACATCACCTCCATCTCCCCGTGACATTTTGAGTTTTACCTGTCGAGGTTTTGATTTCTATTTTTCTGTGCTCTGTTTGGAATCACAAAACCGGGTTACATCAATTTTCCT
>CAEMYA010000083.1:2774114-2785505 GCA_903131615.1 Diplodus sargus | reverse complement strand
TTTTTTTTTTTTTTTTTCTCCGCCATCAACTCTGACTGTGTTGTACTTATTTACAGATTCAACAGACTTGACTTATTCCCCAGTGCTTTCTGATATATTGCACTGCCCAGCAGCGTAATAAGCAGATGGAGTTTTTTTATTTTTTTTATTCCTCTCCCCTCCACTTTTTGTGCCCTCATTGCGTAAAACAGCTGTCGGATGTAGAAACAGCTTAAGGTGGCCTAAAGGACCTGCAGAACATCGGCGCTTATTTGACTCATTGATGCTTTAAGCCACTGGCCCCCCTTCTCAGCTCTGTGTGTGTACGTTTGCATGACTCACGCTGCGTCATCACGGTGAACGGGAGAAAAGTGTCCCCTAATTTGAATTTGCCCTCTTTTCCCTCTCATCTGGTTGTCAGCAGGCTCCTCGGCTAAAAACATGAGGTCGCAGTCCCCCGTCTCTGCCTCCAGATCGCCGCAAAAGGTTGGTTCTGTTTCTGTCACTTCCCTTTGTTTGTTTTTTTTTTAGTTTCTCTTTTGTTTTTCTCTGACACATCCCGACCTTGCTTAGCGACAGCCTCAGGGGGCCTTTATCCTGCGCTGCTACCATCTTACCGGCCGGCTCCAGGGTCTTTATCCTACTCCGTGTCAACCAGAGGCCTGGGAGCTTTGTATTACTGCTCACTGAAGCTGTTAAGTGCCCCGCTGCTGCTGGTTTTCTAGTTTTTATGACACGCCTCTCCCCAACGAGGACCCAAAATGGGACTGGCTGGAGGGCATTCATTGTGGATGCCAACTGGTGTCTGTTGTGTTAGATTCAGGCTCTGTTAGGATGTCACCTGGACTGCTTGCCAAAAATATGCAAAACCAGATGGAGTTATTCGGCCACACTACAACTGCCTGTCAGTTTAAGGTCCCACATTGTAGAAAGCAAGATTTCCTGTCTTTTTTGTTTAGAAAGCAGGTGTTGTGGTACAGTGAAAGCATCGAAAAGTTTTATCCTCGGAGAAATGCTCAGAAACTGTGAAACTCTATAAGCGAGTCAGGACTTCTGTAAGATTGTGATGTCACTGCTCTCAACACGGCTGTGGTTCGAAAACCAACAGTAGAGCTGTTTAGCTTGTGCTAAAATGGTGAGTGGTGCCTACTCAGGCCTCCAGAAGCCGACCAATCAGAGTAAATTGGGGTTTTCAGGTGCTGGGGCGCCATAGGCAGAGGGTGAATAGAGGTGCCGCAGCATTAGAGATGCAACCTAAACGAATAAAAATTTTTAATCCCGTTTTGTATTTTGCCGTGAGTTATCGTATCGTTACATGTATCGTACATCACATTTCCCGCTGGCAGCCCCCTAGTGGCCACAGGAGATTGCTGTTGACATGATCCTTCTAAAAAATGAAGACCACATTGGAGGTGGATGTATTCATTTTTGTAGCAGGAAGCTAAGAGTCTCAGCTTCTGCCCAATCACATCCTGGGTTCGCGATGACGTCATTACATAATGTTAAGTGCGGTGCAAAAACGAGCGGTGGCACCAAGGATTTGCCCAAAAATGACCGCACTGCATCTGTTTACACGATCCTGTGCAAATCAATTCAACTTGACAAAATATAAATGATAGAGCACTTATTCTTTATAGAAAGAGGAAGCTAAGACTGTAGTCTTTTGTCGTTACGCTGCTTGAATGGATATGTTTTGGTTTTATTTAGTAAAATTTGTTGAAAAAAAAAACTTCAATCAACAACATCGTTTAAATACTTTAATCATTTACAATTGTTTATTGACCTGAATAACCTTCAAGCTTCCGTTGTACAGACTTCAGGGAAATTAAGCACTTGGTCATACTTCTAGAAACTATATCACAATAAGCACACATATTATCACAATATTTCTGTTGTTGAGTTCATATGATGATTTTTCAACTCGACATTTTTTTCTTAACATTAAAGCATTTGAACCTATTCCAGCAGACACCCAAAATAAAAAGCGTGAACCTGAAAATGAGCATAAAATGGCACACTTAATATCAAATTCAAAGACTGTTTATGTTTTCATTTCCACCTGATTCTGAGAGACCTGAACTAAATGTTCCCATCTCTCAACGGAAATGTGTTAAAACATATTTTCGTATATCTCTGACCTCGAGCGTTTTCATGTGTGTCCACAGTTAAACTGATTACTCTCACTTTGTCTGCGAGCCCTCATTTATTGTTAATGAACCTCTCCGTAGATAATGGCAGACTGCAGAAGCATCAGAGGTCCGGGAAAGGTTAGCGAGGCGCCCGAGCGAGCTCTTAATGAGGGCAAAAACTTGTTTTGAAACTCTGGTGATCTGAAGCTCATCTCCTGCTAACTATTATCGGCTTTGTGGGCTTGTCACGAGCCACGGTGCTAAGCCTCCCGGCTTTGTTGTGGGTACGATGTCTCCCTACATGTGACAGCTACCAAGAATGCGGTTGTTTGTGCGTGTCAGTGTGGTCTGTGTGTATGTGCGAGGAGGAGCGAGTGAGAGAACAACTCGGCGAACCAAAGTGTGAGTGACAGCTTGGCGCCCAGCGTGCTCCGTCAATCACATCCGCGCGCGCGGTTAGGTGTGTGCGCGTCGCGGCAGCGGAAGAAGCCTGGAGCGAAGTACCGAGCTGCCCATCACAGCGCAGCCAGACACGGCTCCTCTGCGGACCTCCAGCAGGCCCCATTATCTGGCACATGAGTGCACACACGCCAAAGACACACATCAGTTAGTGCAGCCAGGGGCCCATTACCAGACCACAAAACCCCAGGACAGTAGTGAACCTGCAGAAAACACATGGTACCAGACTGACAGGGCTGCACTTACTCATCTCCAGAGGTAGAAATGATATTTACTGGTAGCCTCTCTCTGGAAACCGGGGCCAGGAGAATAAACGGCTTGTCAGCACTGTATTAAAAAACGAATTTCATCATGCTTGCCCCAGATGTAGGAAAGGTCTGTCTAATCTTGCATGTCGAATGGATACCTCTCTTTCTGCGCGCCCTGTAGCATAAACGGTACAACCTTACTGATCAATTGTGTATACTTCACTAGATCCAATTAAATTTTTGCAGATATAACGGCAACATTGTGTAATTGCTTAGAAAAACATTTTGTTGAGTGACCGGATTTTTTTTTTTCTTGAGTGGGGGAAGTGCAGCATATTGTGTTTTTTCATCTCGATGCACAGGGCCAGTTGATAGAGTGGGAAAAAAACCTGGCCCTCTCAATCTGCACACTGACTCTCCGTCTCATTTCTCCCTATTTTTTTAAGTATTAATCATCGCTGTGCGGCTGTGTCAGCAGACATGTTGCAGGGAGCAGACTGGAGGATGCACACAATATGGCTGCGTGATCGTCATAAGTGGCTCACCATATTTTAAAATCAAAATCGAGTTGAAACCATTTTTTGGGGGGGTAGTTTAGGCATCAACATTTTTTTTTCCCAACAATCCTTTTTAACAATCAGAGAAAGTGTTTTAGTGCTACAATTTATTTTCATCCTTGATTGATCTACAGATAACATTTTTCAGTTGCTGTTCCACACGGCTCAGATTTAGATACGACTAGAGTAAAGAAAGGTTTGTGATTTCCTGTCGTTCTTTCTCTCTCTCCAGACCACAGTGCCACCCTTCACCCCGTCACCCACCGAGTGCCAGTCCACCAGCCTGGTCTCCAACTCCCCCGTCCTCTCCGGCAGCTACAGCAGCGGCATCTCCTCCCTCAGCCGCTGCAGCGTGTCGGAAGCTTCTGGCACCGAGCTGCCCGCCGGCGACCACCTGTCCCACACGCTCCCTCCCCCCACCACCTTACCGAACTCGGTCTCAAGCGGCTCGGATGAGCCAATCCGCAGAGAGAACAAGACCCCGCCCCCCTATAGTGTATACGAGAGGAACAACCCGCGCAGGCCTGTGCCGCTGCCCCACAGCCTGTCCATCCCCCCACAGACGGACCCCCCGGCCCTGCCGCCCAAGCCCCACCAGCTCCGCACGGGCAGCATGAAGCTGGAGGGAACCTCTGACCCTCGAGTCCCCAGACCGAGACCTCTGCCCAGGAAGGTGTCCCAGCTATAGGAGCTGGTTCAGGTCCAGGTCTGGAGCTTGAAGAAACACACTGGCGTATTTTGCACTTTTCTACTGGGCACTCACTTGTTTAGGTTTTTTTGTGATCTTCAGTTTGGCATTCCTGACCTACAGTCCAATAATAGACACAGGCCTATAGATTAACAGGCAGTCAAAAAAACAAAAACTGAAGAAACTATCAAATAAAGAAAGTTTCTTTTTGTATTTGCTAGAGGGCATTGCATTGACTCGGTCATTCCGCACTTTTAGCTCTAGTACGTACAGTAGGTCACCAACGGTCAGTCGCAGCAGCATATGTTTACCAGAACAGTCTAGAAAAACACAGTTTTGATAGATGTAATAATCTGAAATATATGTATATTGGTATATATGAGAATTGTTTTTGCCTTAAGTATTGGAAACAGAGTCTTTTATCCGTGAGTCTTGCACGTTTTTTTCTTTTTTTTAAAAACAACTCTGTACATTTGTAAACTGTATGGCTATAAAGGTGCTAGAGGCCTCGAGTATGCATTTCAGTGAAGTGTAGTAGACAAGGTTGTGTTCCCATAGTCATATCTACACGAGCAATGGCACAAAGAAACTAACAAAAAACGTATAAAGATCGAATGGTAAATGCTGTTATACCTGCATTTTCAAAGTTTAGTAAAGGCACAGCAGTTTTGAGGCTTATTTCTGCTCTATACAGTATGTAAATCAGATAACTGAAGAGGTTTTCAGTGGGAAGTTGCGACCTTAACAAACCACTCTACTGCCCTTCTCTCTCTAGAATTTCAAAAACGAGCCTCTTACTTTTCACACTTAACCAAAAAAAATAACTGCCCTGATTACACTGAAATCACGAGCCAGGACCAAACACACACGGCCAAACGTTGGTGCAATCGCATGCTTAAAAGCTGGACTTTGACCATTGCCATTGATGTGAACATTTATGTGAACACACCCTATCCCTCCTGCATGACAACAGATCTTTAGAGTGGGGGTTGCCAAGTATTGTGCCAAAGGAAAATGTACAATGTGCTGTAAAGACTTGTTTTTCTTTTTTCTGTTTCTTTTTAACTGGGACCTGGAATCAAGAAGCTTGGAAATGCTCAGCTGAAAGGACATTTTTAAGAAAGATTTTTTTTTTTAAAGTGATTTTACCCAAAAGCTCCTAATTAAACTGCAATCTACTGATCAGACAAGCACAAACTAGATTTTATCATCCGTATTATGACCAGTACTGTTATCACGAACTCTCTATTTTACACCGAGCAGTAATTCGATCAGAGTTTCGCCGTCGGGACTCGACTTAAAACACATGAAGACTGGCACTCTTTTAAAAAGAATATTTACAAACTAATCATTGTCAAATATTTGTACAGTTGAGATTTACTTTTGTGTTTCGATTAAAAAGATGGACCCGAGTTGACTCAGTCCGACTGCATTGCATCGCTGCAGTGAAGTAAGTGTTCTGTGGCAGAGAGATCTCATATTGTTTTGTAAAATAGAGGAGATTTTGGCATAAAAAAAATATTCATCAATCTTTAAATTCTGTGCAACATTTCTCTGGGGACAGAGGGGGGAAATTAGCTTTAGTATTGTTTGTATGTTTCATTTTTGTATGGTTAATTTACTTTTGGATTTGTTGTGAATCTTTGAGATTAAATATTCACATTAATCAGTACTTGAGAAAACCTGTAAATTATATGATGAGATTAATGTAAGTATGCCAAATATACAAATTTGTGTATTACAATTAATGTAAATATTGTGTTTTTAACAAAATGTAGCTATAACAATTTACAGCTTTGAATGTAATGTTGAAGCAGCAAATTATTATTATAAATGTTCAAACTTTTATGGTTTTGTGAGTGTAGAAAAACTAAGGTCATGCATAATGACACACCTAACACATTTACAAGTTCAATAAACTGCCCTATGTAATACAAATAAACTGACTGACAGAGTTCTACATTATGACACTTTGGAGATATGTGAGGCGGGACGCAATTTGTTGCAAAACATTCACCGAGGTCTGCAGAGAACCAAGTTCATTGGCCATAATGGTGGGAAGCCAGCTAGGGATCATGTGGTTGCTGCCGTATTTGGTTTGGGATCCAAAGCAGATAAACGTTAACAAACCCTAACTCGATGGAAAGTGGGGAGAAATTTGAAAAAACAGCATTGCAGCTAGAGTTTATATTCTCTGACCGGTCCGGGTCGGGCTGGGCCCTTTATCAAGCATTTGTGTTTTTTTCCGTTTTAATAACCTAAAATAATGAGTGTATTTCCATTGTTGTTTGCATTTGTGTCGCTGTGTGCTGTTACACGTGACAGCACTCCCCGAGACGCAAGAAGAAAGCAAAAATCTATTTTTTTACTAAGGAAATTGACAAAAATAATAGTAACGCACAGTGACTTGAATAAGTAACTTTAATCTGATCACTAGTTTGGAAATATTAACGCGTTAGGTTACTCGTTACTGAAAACAGTGATCAGATTACGCGCTACTAGCATCACTGATTGTGTAGCTTAAATGCAACATGGAGCTTGAAGATGTTAGCAAAAAAATAAAAACAGGAACATTTACTTTGAGCAAGTTGAGTGACCGGAAAGTCGGAGGTTTGGAACCATTTTAAACAAGTCGTAGGCAGTGACAACATATGCGTCAGCTTTGTAGAGTGCATTACGTGCAGCACTTATTGCATTATTCATTAAGATAATTCTAAACAGATTTCTGTAGTTCAAACAACTCGAAATTGTAGTTGATAACGTCAGTTATAACAGCCCACGTATTAAAAAAGTGTCGGGTTTAAATCAGGTTCGGGCTCATAATTACTATGTCGGGCCGGGCCCGATCTAATCTCTAGTTCAAGCATTCTCCTAAACAACTGAAGTAGGTTGGGACTTGTTGAGAAACATAACCAAACATACAGGTTTTACTGACCTAATCCAAGTCTCTACAAGCCCTGAGATACAAAAATGGATCAGAAAAGATGTTAATTACACCCTTTTGTAAACCACAATCTTAGCTTAGCTTAAAGCATTAGCCCTCACCCCATCTGAAGTAGGTGCACAAACTTCTGGAGAAATGTGTTATGCCTGACCAGCTGACCAGATGCCATGTTAGTCACCATCTACATCAGTCGTTCAGAGAGTGCTTCAGCGGTGTTTTGCTGTGAGGCTCAAGAAATTAATATTCACCTGACTTTGTTGGGGGACGGCAATAATGACTGACTTGTCATTTGCCTGTGAAGTTTTAAGTAAGAGAAAATTCTGGTGAGTCTCTTTAAGAGAGGCCAGTGGCAGCGACTGCATAATTCAGGGATTGCGTCAGTGCCGTGAGAATGATTGCTCTCGTACGTAGTCTTTGCGCTGAACATGGCAGGAATTCCACGAGTGAAGGCTGGTCGCGGTGAACATTTGTTTGAATGTTGTTCTTTGGTTTTTCATGCCAACAAGTGATTTTAAGCCCTTGCATCTAGTATGAAGTGTATTTATTTTCAATAAACCCTTCAACAGTTCTGTATAATTCACTTTAACATATTTGGGGTATGAAAACAAGTAATTCAGAGCCAAATTATACGTGTATATATAAAAACTTTTTGCGTTTAGAAATTAGCAAATCAATTCTGTGTAATATTTAAGATTTGATGTTTGACTAAAAGTACAGTCAGTTTGATGGTGAGTATACTGAATATGTGGAAATATTGACGTGGCTCCAGAGGAATCTGATGAATCGCCTCCAGTGATGTCTCTCAGTTGCTAAATTGCATTGTGGGCATCGGGTTGTGAAAAGCAGTCTTCTTGTCCTCCATCGAACTTCTGTAACACTGCTGGACTTGAACAGTTTAACAACAAATGATCAAACCCGACACAGAAGAACCAGACATACTGCCTTTTATAATCCGTGCATTCTTTTTTTCCAAAACCTGCCACCTACATTCCCTACAATGCAACTTAGTCAGAGTGACATCACAGGAGGCAATTTATTAGATGACATGCAGCTTCTTCTGGAGCCACAAAAAGCTTTATTCCACTTTAGACATACTTTAATGCTTAAAATTGCGGGAGTTACCCTTTAAGACATCATGCAACCCCGAGAATTTACTTAAATGGCCTCTTCTTGGCTCACTTCCTAGTATGAAGGAAGCAGGAAGTGATTTAAAAAATAAAAGGATTAACAATTCTTGGCTGGAACCATGTGTGATGTAAATCTGTCACCACCTGAAAGCTCAGTTAGTTAGCAAGATCGACTTTTTGTCCGCAAAATGTGAAGATTCAGAGCTGTACTCAGCTTTGCTAATGTACTATTTTAAGGTGGAATTAACTCTTTCCCTTGGACCTCCTTGGGACAAACTAAAAGTAATCGATCCACTGTTAAGGTAAAATCAGTTATTTTCTCCGTGATCCGTGAAATGTGTTCATCTCAATTTGCCTTTGGGACTTAAAAGACAACATTGATCTTTTTGGGGAACTAACTCAGTGGTCCGTTGAGCCTTTAATCGCTGAAGCTTCATGTTACTGGATGAGTAAACTACAGAGTGTGCTATGTCGAATCGCATGCTATTCACTCATTGCATTTTAAAATGATTTTTGTTGCGTTTGTAATGGAAGAATATCTTTTTGAATGTTTAAAGTCTTATTTTGAGCGCTACACGACAAGCTAACATTGCAGAGACAGTTTCTTATGGATATCAAGGTACATCTTGCTAACATTGAGTGATCCATAACATCCGTGGTCCACGGAGCCTGAACAAATCAAGAGCAGTGATTTGAATTGAGATATGATTCAGCCATGGGCAGGGAAATGATAAGGTTATTGTTATTAATGGTGCGGATATAGGAGCAAAGTCGGTCCGTCATTCTTTTGTCTAACTTGGTTTATGCCCAAATGCTTACAAAACAAAGTCTTTGAAAAAAAGGGAAACCCTGCCATTACGATGAATTGAAGTCTATGTTCGGAACAGCGGGGTTTCGGAAAGCCGGGGTGTAACCCATGCTGACTACTACTATTATCAAACTGTGGTACGAGTAAAACCAGCAGTACGCAAAAAGGAATCCCAGAAATGTGAAGGCTTTAAAAACATACACCAAAATAAGTTATGTTTTTCTGTAATATTTTTTGTTTAGTAGAAACCAATTAAAAAAAATACTACGAACTTGGCCTCAAACAAGAACTCTCAGGAAGAGAAATATCTCCACTAATATAAGCAGCAAACAGCACAAAACATGGAGCTAAACTAAGGAAATCCTGGTAAACGCTAAAACAATCCTACCTATGAGCATGCTAGCAAGAGCACTTAGCACCCCTGGGCCTAAGCACAGTCCCAAAGAGCAGCTACCGTGGCTAGGAGGTCAATAGCTAGCTCAAGTGAAAAGGCACAAATACAGTGCAAAATAAATTACTATTCTATTTTCATGTTGGATTCATTTTTATACCAAATATCATGTAAAACCATCATGCCCAATGCTACTCCGCCTTTAAAGTAGGAAGTCTCACTACTTTCAGGTCAAACAGAAGAGTCTCATGCACACGGGACACAACACACAGGATTATCACTACACAGAATTTAAGAAGTTTACAGACAAAAACTGCGACCCAGTGAATTGTCGGTTTAACATCCCTACTTTCAAACGGAGGCATTCAGATCGGCGCCCAATTCTCTTTGACATGAAGATGTAATTGGCTCAGACGCTCGGGCCTCCTCGGCCGTGCCCGGAGTTAAAGCCTGTAGAAATCTCCCTCTGGCTTGTGTGGCTCAGGCTGCTGACGACTAACTGGTGTGTGATAACAGAAGACACGTTCACACGAGGGAGAAACTTCCCTGTTCACCACAAAGCATTTAATAACCCCCCCCATCACCATCATGGCTGAACTGAAGACCGCTCTCGGACAACGGCTGTGCAATGATGGAACAGTGCCGCATGACTGAGGGACCTTGAAAAACTGCAAATTGTGTCTATAAACACAACGCACGCGCGGCGCTCCGATTGGGGGACGGGGAACGGGGAATGCTTCACCTGTCGGCGCTCGTCATCGCCGGCTGGTGGTTGGCTGTAATTTGACAGCAATTATCGCGTCGGGAGTGAATTCCCAGCTAATCGGCGAGTCTCCTCGCAACAGAGGGCGCATGCTTCACCGACGCCTCTGCCATTCGGCGCGAGCCTGGGAGGATTGTTGTCGGTTTGCAAACCTCCACGGGCCTGTCAATCTGCCCGTTTATTGGGAGGAGGGGGGGGGCGCCTGTGTTCCGGCTTGTAGCGGCGGCGAACAAAGCCCGCCCTGGTTAAGGGACAGGAGAGAGTTAAGCAGGCGACACATTTCTGCTGATCCCAGGCGTTGACATTTTGCATTTGTGGGGCGCAGATAGCTTCCTTACAACAAAAGGGAACCGTAGCTGGAAGGCATGGCGCTGTAATAACATGTAAATATTATGAACCTGCAGAGCTCTGTAATTGTACACACGTTCAGCACATTTCGAAAAAGATGCAGCATTCATTATATCCGGCGCGAGGGCTTTTTTCTGCATAACAGTTTAGCCCTCTTACAAAAGCATCCTGCGTTTATAGCATTCATGGGTGATGATACGTAATTATCAGGGGAGAGGCAGCGCTAGGTATTAATTTAAAGTTGCCTGGGGCGAATTCTGGAGAACACACAGCCGCAGAGAAACCCAAGGTGTTTGTCTCGCTCTGCAAATCTCTCCAGGGAGAAGAGAAGCTGGAGCAGCTCTGCAGGGAGCGTAAAAAGAAACCCTCCATCTCAGAGGCACAACTGAAGCCGAAGTTTCAAAGAGAAAACTTGCACAGAATAGATGGCGCGTTTTATCTCCCCGCTCCACTCCCATACCTGCTCCCTGCTCTGCTGTGTTTGGCAGCTTATTGGAGGTGGCGGTGGGGGGGGGAGAGGGAGGTTTCACCTGACGGCTTCAAAAAAACTGCAGGTTGTTTTTAATGGCGCGGTGAGTGAAGTCTAATTTTTTGACTTGTGCCGTCCTCAGAGGAAGGCCTCAGCTGAGCGGGTAGTCGACTGCTCGTTGTAAACGCTTTTAGTATGCTGAAGAGAAGCACAAGGCAAAAAGAGATGAGGGAAACGATAGCGTTTGTGTGTGTTTGCACGCCTATGGTATGTGTGTGTGTGAATTTGTATACAGACTGTGTATCTACCTGCAGATTTGTGCAGTATATTTCTAAAACCACTGCAGGAGCAGGTTACATGGAGTTCAGCCTCAGCGGTAACTAGGGTTGCCAACCGTCCCTTGAAAAACGGAATCGTCCCGTATTTAGAAACAAAGCTACGCGTCCCGTATTGAGCTTAAAAGGGACGCACTTTGTCCCGT
>CAEMYA010000083.1:2709932-2755257 GCA_903131615.1 Diplodus sargus | reverse complement strand
TAATCTCGCTGAAAACCAACGGCCCCTCAGTCAGCCTAACCTTACCTGCCACAACATTTACAGACACTTGACTCTGAAACCTGTGCGCATTATTAGGCTGGAAAGCATTAGAAACCGCTTCTCCACACGGCAACCGAAAAACTGAGGAAAGAAAAGCCCCCTACGCTGAACAAAAACACTCCATGAAGGATTAAACTGACAAATCGCTTGACTATCTGGCTGCATAGAAGAAGAATATTTTCACAAGTCGCGTAAAGGCGCTGACAGATTACTCACATCTGCAAGCAAAGCTGAAGGAACACAGAAGCCACCCGTTTGGTTTCTCACTGTGATATCGCGCGTGAAAGTCAGATCTGTTTGGGTCTCACCTCAAGGACAGTTTAGTATCTCTTCCGGTTATGGTTCCGACATAATATCCACAGTCCCTTTTCTGTGCAAGTTTAGCCAAAATTAATACGAGGTTAGGGTTAGGTGTCTTGTCCCTGCAAGTAGCAGGTCATATACTACCGGTTCAGGCAGGAGACAAAAAGAACAAGTTGCACACTAGAAACACACTAATGATGCAGTGTTTTATATCTCAAATCTGTCCAGACTAAACCATCTTCCCAGGCAAACCAATAAAGGATCTCCGGCAAGGTTGTCAGTTCAGTTCTTCCCAGACGAGTACACCCCTCGATAAGGATCGACGGAACATCTCTGACGCTGTCCGAGTTGCCTTCCAGTCAGTTGTTTGTTTTTGTGCACTGCCGGCTTCTGGTTACAAAGATGCGTTTTTCCATCCAGCTAATTTTAATCCGTATATTTTTTATGTTTTCATTTGTGTATAATCACCTGAAATTAAGAACTATTGTTTTTTGTGACCTAAGAATGAGCCTTTTATATCTACTGAGAGAACAGGTGCTCTTTCATGAAGTCCCCCATGTTGCACTGCCAATTTTCAACAGTGGTCCAGAGCGGACAAACCCAACAATGACCCTAGAGGCCACCTTGAGACGAGAGGTTAGATGGCACACTTGACCTTTACAGGTTGGTGTTTGTAGTGTGTTCTCGTTTGCTGTATCCTGAGGACCAAATGTGCTGTGTTGTTCTGGAGTGCAACAGGAAGTCTTCTGGTCTCAAACAAAGACTTCCTTTCAAATAACTTGCCTTTTTTTTTTTGGCTGGAGGTTTCAATATAAGCAACCACAACAGCGCCAGAACTCCAGCCCACCCTGGCTGAGCATGGCACATTGCCTCAGGCTGATTGTAATTTGTCCACTCGGAACAAATGAATCATTTCCGTCCAACAAGTCCCTCAGGGCTCAGTCACTGACACTGTCACCTTTTTACGCTCTCTGCTGGCTCCTGCGAAGCTGTAATAGTACACTTTTATCATTCCGCTGATGACACTCAGCTGGTTCTGCTAACAGTTTCCTGATGAACCCGACGTGAAATGATGGGGAATGAGCATGGTGTATTATTGGGCTACAAAATCCTCTGACCGATCAGCTTAATTCATGCGCAGTCTGAATCAGGCAGCTAGTTAATGATCCCTGCCTGACTTTGACCCTGAGCTCTCCTTTATAGAAAAATCACATTTACAGCAAAAAGTTTTCGGGGCATCATTGTTCCAACTCTGTAATAGGCTGCCAAGTTAAGAAACATATTAACATTAGGTTATACTAAGAATATGGAGCAACGCGCACACACACACACACACACACACACACACACACTTGAGCGTTGGCCCATATCACAGCATTTGTAAAAAGCTTGTTCTCTCTTGTTTTCACTACTCTTTTCATCTTTATTCATGACCTCTGCTCTTCGTGAAGCACTTAGTGAGAAACCTGTGTGTTAAGAGCACTCTGTGAATAAATTTAACCCCGTTTAACAAGCATATCAGCTCTTTTATAACTGCGCTAACCTTTCGTCTTCTCTCCTCTCCCTTCCATACCTACCTTGTTAGAAAGGTTGTGGCAGGGGTCCAGAAGTAATACGAAGGAGACGTCGCCCCAGTTAGCCTCATCACTGATTCCACTTTTGCAGCGTTCCCATTCTTCCTTCCCTCCTATTCAGAAATTGTTCCGTAACCTTGTGAGATTCAGCCGTAGCTGGAGGCTGATATTTTGGTCTTTTGTAGTCATGCAGACAAACACTGAGCACTTGGGTTTGGTATGCTATCAAATCTAACAATCACGGGTAGGTACTATCATAAAATACCTAAAAAATACTGCTCTTGTTGGAGCGGAGAATCATCAAAACTACTGTTGGCTGGAGTTTCAACTTAAAAACGGCATGCTAGTCAGATTTTGTCAGGAGGGAAATGTAGCCGTTGTTCAATCAATCAATCAGTAGACTTGATCACTGTTATTGCCATTTTTATACTGTTTTGATTTATTCTTTGCACAACAGCAATACACCCTTGCTGCCTTTACTATCTGTAATAACATCTCTGTGCCATACATCTGTAGATAGCATACACACATGCACCTTATCTCTGTTGTCCCCGTTCTGTATACTCATTTTTTTTTTATATATATCATTGTATTAGGACAGTGAAGAGAAACTGTGCG
This sequence comes from Diplodus sargus, assembly GCA_903131615.1. Lineage (NCBI taxonomy): Eukaryota > Metazoa > Chordata > Actinopteri > Spariformes > Sparidae > Diplodus > Diplodus sargus. The sequence goes on along the minus strand of CAEMYA010000083.1, from coordinate 2,752,702 downwards.
ATTGTTGAGCCCAATTTAAAGCCAGCTAATTAATGAGAGCAGTTAATGGATGCCGGCGTGTATTTCCACTAAAGGCTCAGCTACAGGTAGCTATCGTTAGCTTGCTATATCAAAACCTGCATGTGTATGTGTAGCTGCTTTCTGTAAATGTACTAGATAGACACTAACTGAAGGTAACAATACAGCCACGTGTTAAAAAGGAATTTTGTAAAGTGCCTGAATTCATCTGTCCTGGAACATTTTGTAACTGTGATTGGCGCCCAACGGTTAGCTTGCCATAAAGCTGTAATGGTTACGGCCTGCTGGACGCGGCGGTTTGGGCCTATACGGATCTGATTCTTGCTCGACAAAGTTTTTGGTTGAGAAGTGGTTATTGTGCCAATATATAATGGTAGAAACACGGCTCAACTCGAGACGAGCGATCAGAGCAGAATGGGCATTTCGTTAGGGGGTACCTTAAAGAGACAGGACCTAAAACCGACCTTAGCAAACAGAGGGTGAATAGAGGTGCTGCAGCAATGGTCTGTATGGGAAAAATAAAGCAAAACTAAGAATGTAAACCTATTCTATTAGACCCCCAATAAAAGTATGAAAATGAAAATGAGCATGATCTGGATCTTGATAAGCTTTGTCTGACCCAGTGACAGAGTGAAGCAGTGTTTGTTTGCTATTGGATACAAGCAATTTGTCACTCATGGCATTCTAGCTGGCACCATATGATGCACGTCAAAACACCCCTGCTGATCGTTTTCTATTTAAAATCCTGCACACTGGCTGTGTCTTGACACTTGGCAACTTTAAGAGAACGGCTGTGCTACAGGCTCCGTTCCATGACTGTGTGTGCTGGACTGAAAGGATGAGTTTCACTCGCTCGGGCGAGGAGTGGGGGGAAAAAGCAAAGCAGCGACACCGCACACTTACAATCTGTGTATTTTCAGAGATATCAAACAGGAGCAAATCCTCACATTTTAGAAGCTGAGAGCAGCAAATGATCATAAAGTGTCTGTCGGCAGTTGAGAGTATAATTTGGTTGATGTGCGATTGGAGGTGTCCCTTTAAGTCCTAGAACATCAGCACCCATTTGATTCTTCCAGATCACTGCGAATTCTAGATAACTCACTGAAGGAAAAAAAAAAAAAAAAAAAGAAGCTGTTTAAATTGTTGGGTGTATATAATCTCCATTACCCGCCCAGAGGGGGCAGTGTGTCACTGTGAGGGGGACGTTGAGCCCCGGGTCAGGGGGAAACTGCAACATTCATCCCCTCTTACATCACCTCTCAGCCTGACAAAGTGCACCGAGCGCTTCGGGGGCATACTAATTCGCCTGATGTGTATTAGCTCCCCATATCTGCCATTCAACACAATGACAGTAATTTGGCAGAAAAGGTGAAAACAGGTCCGGACCCAACTGCAGACACCCAGTCGGCAGAGATGCTGGTATTTAAACTGGAGAACCCTCTGCCTGCGACGACACAGGACGACGACCAAACACCACGTGCACAGTGAGCACACACGTGAACACACACGCAGGTAGCCAGTGAACACTGCGATGTTACACCCTATGTGCTCGGCTCTTGTCTAATTTATTTGTGCATCCGCTGTCCAAACAGTGGTGTATGTTGATTACAGCTACCTGCTCCGCTGGAGGCACCTTGTTAACTGCTCATCCATGAATAATAATAATAATAATAACAATAGTAGAGATGCCTTGAGAAATATCAAGCTACTGAATAAAAGGTTTATGATTTGACTGGTCGACACCGTTTTAATTAACTGACGTTGTTTGGAAATATTTTTTTACTTTTATTAGTGCTGGAGCAGAAAGTGAAATAACTAGAAAATACATTTTTATGTTGAAAATGCAGCAGGAATGCTGAAATGCCCAATTGCTAGTTGAATAAACATCAGAATGTGAATGAACACTGCAATTATTGATTGTTCCTTGACTTCATCGCTTATAACGGACGGACGTTTATGAGTTCTAATAGATACTTCCGAGTTTATTTGCTGGCTCTTTAATAAAGGGTTTAATATTTGTCTAAAATTAGATTTCATTGAATACACAACATCATTTTTAATAAGCGTAAGCAGGCAGAGCTCGAGGGGTTTGATCTCTTTAGTCACAAAGGCGCACTCGCAGTTTTTTTTTGGGGAGAAACAAAATTTTCTGTGTGTCTTATTCAGCATTTCAATTTCAAACATGTTTGTTTTCGAGCACTGGGTCTTATTCCCACACATCATTGATATTCACTCTTGAAAGCAAATAGTTCAAGGAAACATTCGGGTCCGCCGAGAAATGCCTCCCTTACTGATTACCCTACATTTTCAAGAGGCGGCATCTGACTCAGGAAAACGCCCCGCCGATGGTCGCTTCATGAGGCCATACGGGGCTCAGTGCCTCTCTTAGACTTGTTGTCATGCCTGCACTAGCAGCCATTACAAACCTGATTTATTCGGCATGCCGCTGTGAGCACACCCATCTGTGAGCTGCCTGTAAAACTGATTCGTGCAAAGGATCAATTTCCATCTGATGGTTCTATTTCTCTGTATTCCTGCGCGCTAAGAGTAAGTGTTGCAAGAAATGTGAAATGAGATCTCATTTTCCGCCTGGATCCATCATATGCTGCATGCTTCGACATGATATAGTATCATTATTGAACACCAGCCGTCTAGTTTTTAGCCGTATCTCACTAACAAAATACAAATCGCATCATCTGCATCGCTGCGCGGTTCCTCACTCCCAGCCCGCGATAACATTTTTTGTTTATTGTCTTTTCAAATGAAATACTCGCTGCTGTGCTGTACATGTAGATATTTATGCATGAGCAATGGAGAAGCAGGCTAACAGACTTTAAAAGACAGGATACTTATTTCAAGTTCCATTTGCTGCATTCTTAGTGTATTAGCATCCTTCAAACGCAGCCTGTCTCCGGTGCTTTTGTCTTTTCGTCTCGCTCTCTCCTCTCCGCTGCCAACTTGAAACTGTTGGAGCCCACATGCAACACAGAGAAGAAAAAAAAACTAAAAAAAACAAGATGTCTGGTGTATTTTTTGCTCTCAGAACATGACAGATGAAAAATAGAGGGAGAGGGAAAAACATTCTAGGCAGCCGCGACAGCTTTGAAACCTTGGAGAGCCCACTGCAACCAATCTCGGCTTCACAGGCGTGCAGTGGTGCACTGTGGGAAGTCAGTGTGGCGCACTGTTGTGTTTCAGGGAGAGAGAGAGAGAGAGCGAGAATATAAGAAAATGGCAGCAAATGAAGTTGGCGGGCTGCGGAGTATTGTTCCCTCCTGCTCGCAGTAATGAACAGGCCCTCGGAACAGACGGGGGAAATTGGTCCCATGAGGGCCCCAAGCCTTCTCCTTCTCCTCCGTCAGGTGTATTCGCCACATACCTTTGGACGCACATGGAGGGAGACCGCCTGCCTGCGCTGGCATACTCTCATCAGTGTGTCCCGTCTGTCATGTTGCTGATATGAACTGTTCTGTTCTGTTCTCCGAGACCTACACAGCCCCTCCTGCTGGTTTATCCTCAGATTATCTCCCCTTCTTATCTACCATGGTGCCAAGCTTTTTAAATACGTCTTTGACAAGTAAAAAGTGTGAGATTCTTAAATGTTTTTAAATCAATTTAAACATGGGTTTTACATGAAACTCCTTGGAATATAAAAGGGTTCCCTGTAGAACCCCTTGGGTAGGTTCTAGAGAAAAGAGGTTTCCAGGTACATTATAACTCTTTTATAAAGTGGTTCTCCTATGGGGATAAGCCATGGAACCCTATACGGTTCTAGTCATCCCTTTTATCAAGAGCGGACAGATGAATGCTGGAAAGTATCCTTAGCTTTTAACGAGGTAGTCCCTTTTCATTGCACTGTGTCTGTGTATTGTGGGAGGTCCGGCGCGTCTTCACATTCAATTACGGTGCCCTTTGTCTTGTCTTTAGCTGCAGATGGAGACGGATGATAGTACACAACCTCGGCTATTAGGGCTCAGGTTCAGACCGAACCTTACATGATATGCCCGGCTCTTACTCATTTTTATTTGTGCATCCCATGTCTCAACATTGGTGTTTATTTTTTTTCTTTCTGGAGCAGAAAATTAAATATTAATGAAATCAATATTTCAAATATTAAATATTTTGCATTCGTAGCATTTAGTACGCCTGTATTCTGCTAATCTCACTGCTGTAACACAGTTCAAGTCCTGCGGGTCAAGGTTTGAGCTGTGAATTCCATATGGCGTGGGTCTTTAGGGACCGCAAAACGGCTGATATGCTGAATGTATTGGATGTACTTGTAAGTTCCCATGCTGTGCCAGGTCAATACAAGGTTAAATGGATGTTTGATCCACTGACACGGGTAGCTCGCCTTGAAAGGGAGACGGATGGAGAGATAATGAATCACACACCATTACAGGGTAGTACAGCTTTAGAGAGACCGTCAGTGTTGAATAGTTATGTTTTGTGAGCCACTTTGATAAAACGTTGTCCAGCTCGGTAAAAAGTGTCAGAAGACATAAGAGGACAACAGTGTGTTTTCCTGCCCTCGCGTAAGCTGCAAATGTTAGCATGTCTGGCTATCTAGCTTGCTATTTACAGTTATAACACTGTGTTATTTCTAAAAGGCAAGGTGCCAATCATTAGCGAACAACAGGCGAGCATGTTACACCCTCTTGGAGCTGAGATAATATGTAAGAATTTGAAGTAGTGCTCTTTGATTTGTTTGGGGGATTTTACACCTAAACAACTCCAGACAAACTTCAAGTTATTGTGTAAAAGAGAAGCATCAGCTACCTACAGTTTTAAAACTATCCAAGGGCTGTGCTAATAGAACAAAATGTATATAAGATTTATTTTTATAATGCAGTAATGTGATACTAAAGCTAACTAGCTCTAGCCTACCCTGCAATAGCTGACGAGGACACCAACCTCTTGCCTTCGATAGCATTAACTTTCCATCAAATTGCAATCAAATTAGCTAAATCTATTTAAAATTAAGCAGCGAACAGTATTTTTCGACCAACTAATAGAGTTTAAGCATTAGCATTTGCTTATGCTAGCAAGCTACAATTGCTAAAATCTCCTTACAACAGTTATTATTTCAGCCAACAAAAGGGTAGCCTATTCAAAATCTTTTTAGAGGCTTTTTGTTTTACAACTTATTAGTCAAAACCATTTTGAAGACAGCAATGGAAAAATATGTTTTTTTACCAACTCAGGGGGTATTAGCATGAGCATTAGCTTATGCTAGTGAGTTGCCAAGTTCTGCTAGTGACAGTTGTCATCTTAGTAGACAAAATCCACTGTCCCAAGCTATAAAAAGGACACCCTGCATTATTATACTTCAGCATGAAATCCCTTTGTTCCCAAAAAATGTATGTAAGAACAGTAAGTTTGATGCAGCAGTTACTTGGCTACTGGGCAATTGGCCGCTAGCATATTACAAAGGTGCCTCTGTAAATCCAATCCAAAACTCCCCACCCAAAAAAGAGTGTTACTGTTGAAAGTATATGAACTTGCTCTTTCTATAGGAATTATCACTGTCACAACATATGACACATAACTATGAAAATACATTTTTAGAATGGAAGGCTCCTAGCTAGTTAGCTTACATTACACACATGACCAGCTCACACATCTGCTCATGTGTTTGTTCATGAATTATTGGTTAACTCATCTGCTTTTGTGTCTTTGCATGCTTGTTGAAAATGTCAATTTTAAAAATTAATCTAAGCCTCAATTCATTCATCAGTTTTAATGTACTGCTGAGTGAAAGGTAACTTCAGCCTTGGTTTGAGATTGACCATGATAATGGGAGTAAGCAGAATAAAGCAAAGTTCTCTAAGCTATTTTATTTCTAGAGGATCTGCAATCTCATGGGCTGCTTAAAGCAACTAAAAAAAGCAAGTCAATAAGATGATTATTATTATTAGCCCCTCCAGAGCTATACAAAGCCATGTTTTTTAATGTAAAGTCTTTTTCGGTAACTCTTGATCCTCTGATTGTAGTCATTAAATTGCCCAATGGAGGATACAGCGCTTGGCCTTTATTTCCAGCGCTGTCACGTCCGCCCCCTCTTTAACATGGCAAACGTTATAAGTCAAAGGGCCTCATTACAAACAAGGCCGGGCCCTAATGTTTTAAAATAAAGATGTGTTCTCACTTCAAGCATGCATTGAGCTCTAAGCATCTATTATTGTAGCAATAGTGTGAGCAGAATCCAGATCTGTTGTGGTTCTTTGTGTCTATCTCTTTCTGTTCCTCGACCTGTCTCCTTCCCTTTATCTCCATCTTCCTCTCTTTTTCCTCTGTTTACCTCTTTCGCCCTTCCTCCCTGACTGACTCAGCTTCACATCAATCACGGCAGTGTTTATTGTCAATGAAATATTTAGTATGAGGGGGCCCCGTGTGCACACAGCGCAGATTTCATCTCAGCCCGAAACAATAGATGATATGTGTGCCCCCCTTTGTGTGCGTCTTGACCGATTTAGATGCACGACCTTGATGGCAAGATTCTTGATCGGCCTGTATGCTATTTTCAGTGATTGGGCCAGGATATTACAGGCTCACCTCTCAGCGTTCGTCTCAGACGGCTGTCAACACGTAAATAGCATGCCCGGAGGTGTTGCTGTGTTGGTTATGGATGCTGAAGAGGTAGATCTGTGCGCCATGGAGAAATGGAACAAAACATGAAAAACCCTTTTTGTAAAATCTGTCATCACAAATACGGTGACATTTTTCACTCGGTTTCATAAGCCTTGCTACAGTCGGATCTGTCTCATTGCACTTTATTTGAACCTCCTGATTTAACATTTATAAGCACTGTATTAAAACTTGACTACTGGCTCATGATACAGCATAATGTATTGGTAAAGCCTAGATCATTGCGTTAAGTACATTTTTATGTGTTTATTGGTGCATTTGTCAACAATTGCAACTCCTCTCATGAGGTAAAAAAAACATACCTGTATAATTTAATAACTGTAAATGAAGCTTGATCACACTCTCGGCTGTACAAGATATATAAAAAATAGGTACAAACATAGGTTCTCAATAGGTTCTCTCGTTGGATCGCAAAGCAACTTTAAAGGGACACTTTAGTTGAAAACATTCAAAAATTAACTAAAATGATCAACTGAATGTGAAGAAACAGCAGTTACGATGTCCATTCATTGTGCTGCAGAAAGATCTACTGACGTTAACATGTTAACCGGCTAACCCCAGTCCTCTGAGCTACCAGTCGTACCGCTAACTGCACGGCTAACTCAGCTAACTAGCCTACAGCAACTACAACACCTTGGTAACACTCACAGTTGCACGAGATGCATACAAAAAAACATACATACATACAAGAACAAAATCGTACTATTGGGGGATCACAAACCAACTTTAAAGGGGCACTATGAATTGATTTTAGTGGAACCAATAAAAAATGATCTAAAATTATCAACTGAATGTGACGAAATGGCAATTTTGACGTTATGATGTCTATGTAGTGTGTTGCAGAGATATTTACTTAAGTTAGCGTGCTAACCTGCTAGCCCTGGTCCCAGAACTCCCAGTTGTACTGCTAGCTGCATAGCTAACTTAGCTAACGGCAGCTACAGTAAGTGATGATATACTGCACCCCTATTTTTTTTTATATGATTTGGACAGGTGGCCAAATCTTACATACAGCACCTTTAAAAAGGTGTATGACACAATCTTCCTTATCTGAATATGTAGGTGCTGTGCTTGTTAATTCAATGAAAGCTATTTGGCTTTGTATTATTTGCTGTAATATAAAATAATATAAATATCTGATTGTCTGGCAGATCAGTTGGCGGCCTGGTATATATCATGCATCCCTAACAATAAAAAGTTAAATTATTAATGTATCTTTCAACTACATTTTAATGAAATACAGTTATTAAAAACCATCTATTGATTGTTTATATCCTGCTCATGAAAGCTAAATAGGAGCGTAGACATAAAGTGCCTTTTTAAGGGAAATTATCCTACTACATAAAGTAATATAAGATCATTTGTGGCATGCAGACATAGATCAAAACTTCTCATGCATGCATCTTAAAGTCAGCATCTGATAGTTTGGGAGGAACAGAGGCCTCGTTTTAAAAATTGGAGCATATTCAAGTGGTAACGAGAACACATGGCTAGGGAGACAGCGAGCAATTTAGTAGCCAAGTTTAATTAAAGTGCTGCTGTGGCTGCATCGCGCCGCACAAAGTTAAAGAGGCGGACTGAAACCTGAATGCGAGGGAGAGATGCAGATAAAGTGACGGCTACGAAACAGTGTGCGCAGAGATAAAACCTGGGACTTTTATGTATATATTCAATGCAAGTATCAGCAAAGGAAGATAAAAGAAAAGACGCGTGACAGATGAGACGGACGCCAACTGACATGCTGATAGAAAATTGTTGACTGCACAGAATTATGGCCCGATGTAGCTGGTTGATGATGTGACAGATTATTGAGTGCAGTTCTTCTCTAACATACGAGTACAGATCAGAAAAAGAAAAAAAAAACCTAACCTAAGGCCAGAAATCAAGTTGCCATCAAGTTGCCAATACAACCTCAACAACCAACCCTGTGATACACAAAATTATAGTTATTTTGTGTTATGACATTTGACTTGGTGTGCCTTTAAATTTTGTTGTATGGACATTCATAGTGCTGACAAATTTCGAGGGTTGGTGCTGGTGGATAGAAGCGCTTTGAGGAAAACAAGAGAAAACAATCTTTAAGTATATAGTATATGCAGTTTGGATATGAGGCTGCTGGTATGCAAGAGCCTTGTTAGTATTCGAAAGTCATTGTTTATTTCAGTAGTTGCGCCCCAAGAGTCTGGAAGTGGAACCCGTCCTATAAAGACACTTTTTCCTGCATAAACTTTGGATATTGGACACTGCGCTTCTCTTGTAAACTGTTAAAAGCAAAAAAGATTCAGACAAGAAAGGGTATTTAATGCTTCCTCAACGGAAAATAGGCCATCCATCGTTCAGCGACACAGGAAGTAGGGCCTGTCAAAAAAAAAAGGGGGGGGGGAGATCTAGAGAAAATGATATTGGACGGGAAGAACACCTACGGGGCTGAAATTGAAAATAAACTGCAGGGGACAGTGTGATACGGAGAGATGTGGAGTGGGAGGAGAAAGATCACTTGGCTATAAGCAGCCAGACAAAATGGTGGAGGGAACAGGGTGAATAAGCCAAACTGTTTTTAAACAGCTTAGACACGAGGGGCCTTCGGGACATCTACCCGCTACACAGCTCAGTAGGCTGCCCAAATGACACCCCACCTACGGCCACCCACGCACCCTCTTCTAATGGCAACCAAACTGCCCAGATCTCTTCCTCCCTGAAGGCCACTATGTACTCGCAGTACAATGTAAACCTTCGACAGGGGGGTTGTTGCAAAGACAAGACATAAAGCTTTAGCAGGAAAATTTGTTCCTCGAGTTTGGACAGTGTGCACTCGCCCGCAGGCAAAGAACAAAGTGGAGCGTTCTGTATTCTCTAAGGGACACAGCTGATTATGTTGTTGTTTTAGTAAGTTCGGAGCGAGAGCCTTCAGATGATTAAGTCTGAAAGCAGGGGGAATGCTAACCATGTCCTCGCCATAATTTAAAGCTCACTAATAACCAAGAGTATACTTTATATTGTTTGTGTAATCTGTACAAAAAAAAATATGCAAGGGTTTAACGTGGTAGCTTTGAGGTATTAGCAAGCTTACTTTGGAAGGAGCCTGGCTAGCCTAGCTGGTGTCGTTGCTGCCGGTCTTTATGACAAGCTAAGCCTATTACCTCCTGGGTATAGCTTCATACTTAAAGAAAATGTGTATCACATAGGATAAATATAATGCTTCAGCCAGCAATGAGTGAAAGTCAGCCTGGTCCACCTGAAGCTAACCAAATCTGCCTACCAGCTCCATGGAAGCTCACAAATCAAAGTCCCAATGAAGTCAAAGTCAATGTTTACACTCTGTATCTCACCTATACTTCAGTATCAGGCCTAACAGTGACACAACTTTTAGGTTTTTTTTCTTAATGGTACTTTAAAGTTTGTATTCTCCTGGAAAATTGACAAAAATGTTGATGACTCATCTTGCACTTCGGGACGCATACACATTTTTCATCCAATAAATGCGTCCTTGATTTTTAGGACGCTGCCACTGATTTATAAACAGAGGTACATCGCCTACCGTCTCTGGGGACACAACTCTGTAACTTGTACAAAAAGAGAATGTTATCACTTTATACACTGATTTGGGGAAAATTTGATCTTTTTTATTTTTTGTTTCCTGCTGTAGGCTACTTCACCTCTGGACAGATAAGTCTTTGTCAAATTGTTGCTAATGGAACAGCTAACTGCTGCTAACCAGCAGCTTCTAAATGTGGGAATGATTACAGGCCAGTTACAGTATTGAGGTATTACGGAGTTTCCTGATGGACAGATACTGGTAACTTACAAGTAACCAGTGACTGCTAAATAATGCGCTTTACATTATCTATTATCTTATTTTATAGCTACTCAAGCATTTTATCGTATATAGCATTTTATTGTTTTTTTTACCCTGCTCACATTACAATGAAGCATAGAGTATGCACGAAGGACATTGAATTACTAGCGCTCAGCTTAAGGCATTATCATCTGCCTAGGGAAATACACCAAATCAGACTTTTTGTTGTGTACATCACACCCTCCATCGATACACAAGCTGCTGCTTCTATGATCCATGAACTTGTAGCTCAGGCGGAGGTAGAGGCTCCAGATTCTGCTACTTTTGTGATGGGGGACTTCAATCTATGCAGCCTAAAAGAGCACTTACCCACATACCAGCAATATGTCACCTATGCCACTCGCAATACAGCCTGCCTCGACCAGTGCTATGGAAATATCCAGGACGCCTTCTACTCTGAAGTACTGCCCGGTCTAGGGAACTCGGATCACAACATGATTAAACTGATGCCAAAAAAACTGAACCAAAAAAAGCGACTGTTCAAATTAGGTGGAAACAGAGAAGAGAAAAGGACAATGCAGAAAAACATAAAAAGTATGATCAGGGACTGTAAAGCAGCATATAAGCTTTTTTAGAAATGACGCCAGGAGAGCATGGCAGGGGGTTCAGGCAATCACAGGATACAAGCCTAAAAAATCTCTCATGGCAGTGGATAATGAACTTGATATGGCCAATGATTTGAATGATACTTATTGTAGATTTGACATACATGATTTTATGGCTGAACAGGACTTGGTTCGTAAAGAAATCTAGTTAGTAGCATTATTGGAGTTGATCAGGAATCTGTAGCTCAATTGCACAATGGCTTCAGTTTAAAAAAGATAGATCAAATCCTAAATGACTCAACCCACCCTCTTCACCTGACTTAGTCCCTTAGTAGCAGGTCAAGTGTCAGAATCCTGCAGAGGAAAATTAGGACCACAACAAGTCTTTTGTGCCAACAGCAATTAGACTTATTAGACTAAAACAATTCCTAATTATGTTAAACTACTTTAAATGAACATTTAACTATTTTATTTATTTATTTAATATAGTTTACCTTGACATTGTATAATACTTTCTTTCTATATTTTCCCTTGTATTTTGATAATGTTTGTACTTTAATGTACCCGCTGCTATGATAACTGTAATAAACCCCAAAGGGAAGTTAGGTTGTCTGTCTGTCTGTCTGTCTGTCTGTCTGACATAGCGGCCATGTTGTCGTTAGCTCATAGCAGTGCCGCTAGCGGTCCTATTCACAACTCAACCAGGTTGTGTTGTCCCGCTAACTAGGAGCAGCAAACCTGACAGAGTCCGAGGACCACTAAGGCGGGCGAGTTAACGCATTTTATTGGCTGGATTGACATTGATAACAAGCCTCTCCCTTGCTGTCTGTTCTTCGGCTGTTCGTCTGTCCATTCTATCAATGTTTTTCATCCAACTCTTGGCAGTAAAACACATTATCTCTCTTTATATAATACTTGTAGAGGTTGAAATGTTTTTAAAACAGACTTCATGGCAATAAGTCTGAATGCTCGGGGTTTGTGTCAAGTCCAGTGACGCGCAGTCCTGCCGTGTCTGCTGCCCCGCGGTCGCAGATTTTGATGATCGCCGCCGAGACCGCCAAGTCCTGCCTCTCCCTTCCAGAAAAAGATCCAAGCTTGATGTATTATAAAGCTACGCTTTTAATTGCATGGAAAGACCATTTGATGTCGTGTCAGCTCAGTAAAACCTGTTTTTTTTATTAGCTATTAAATTTTTCTTTTTGTAAAAGTCTGGTGCGTTTGGGGACATAAACAACAGTTTTGGCAGTGCTAGGACCTGAACTCCAACAGCTTTTCAAATAGAAACCACAAATGCCTTCTCTGCTGCCTCTAACCTCTGTCTATTGTACATTTTAAATACATTTGTCATCTATATTCAGATATTTGTCAAATAACCACAGATCAAGGGTTATTACGATCTACAAAAAATGTATTCCCTGCTTTCAAAATAAATTCATCCATCCACTCAACCTGTCACCGACGGTATGTTGTTGCTGCCAATAACAGGGATGAGTCCCTGCATGGCTGCAGCCTGAGAGCACTTTGATGGTATGCTATGGATGTTTGAGCACCGCAGTTTGGTCAGAAAATGTCTGAAAGCTTAGTTTAGCCCTCTTTTTTCTTTTTTTTTTTTCCTTCTTCTCTCCAAATCTCGTCACACGCTCAAACACTTAAGGACAACCTTCATCGAATCGACACTGGCAGCGACCCTGACGAGACAACTAGGCCACCGCTTTGACACATTGAGAGCAAAAAGGGGGGAAAGAAGCGCAATTATTCCTCTTAATTTGTGCCACATCATTAATTCAGATCAACTGGTGATTAGCAGCATTAGGAGAGACCGCTGACTTTGACTGTTCTGACCCAAAACTTGTATTAAAAACAGAACTCTGGATTGAAAGCCGGCTTGCAGGTGGTGCGGGATAAGGATGGACTGGTTTTAACTTTAGGCGAGGAGGGGGGGAAAAAAAACAAAACATCTGTTTTTGCGCCGAGGCCAGTTATGAAGATTGATCAGTCAATTTGCAATGACTGAACCCCATCTCCGCTGAAAAATTGTCTCGAAGCATGTGGTCTTAAAACGAAAATTGCCTCCGAGCGGAGGGCGTCTCTGTGGCTCTGTGCGCAGGTGTTTTTCTTCCATGTATTTACACTTCTCTCCATCCGTGTGTCTTCTCAGCGAGCGCAGGTGCGTTGTTTTTCTGTCCAGCATGCACGTGCGTGCTTTGTCGTACATGGTCGCCATCTGTCTGTATCCGGCAGCCGTCCTCCCCCCCACCGTCAGATCCCAGGTATTCATACGTCTTGACAGTGGAAGACGGATCACCAGGGCCTCAAGCTGCCACACATCCATCCCTCCGAGGGCTCCCAGAGACAGCCTTCAACACGCATTTTACTCATTCTCGTGCCGCTGCAAAACAAAATATTCGGCTGCTTCCCATTGGTTCATTGTCGCGCGTCGCGGGGGAGCAAGGGTCTAGCGACATCTGCAGAGCTGCATCTTCAGCGGTACAACTTTGTTCTCTTTGAATGTGCTGCCTTCCCTCCACGCCATGCTGAATGAAACTCTCTCCCGCATACAGTGCTTAACATTTCCTGTGGTGTGCTGTCTGTCACTGTAAGCCGTTTTTTTCCCTGCCTGTGTTTGTTTGCGCATCCGTGTACACATCTCCGTGTGTGGTGGTGTCTGAGAGTGTTTGGTTGTGTAGAGGTACCAGAGGAAAAAGGAGCCTTGAAGAGATGTGTGTCCAAGTTAGATTTGCAGTGCAGTGGCGCAAAGAAACACATTGAATATAAAAAAAAAAAATCAATTTCCATGTTGTTGCTACTACTAAAGAAAGTCCAGGGCGCATTGATTCGCCTTTCTATCACCAAGTTGTTCCGAATTGCGGCAAAGGTGGAATCATCTCCGGAGTCGCGTACAAAAGCGAGAGTACTGGATACGTTCTGTGCATCTAAACAAGCCTGTGGCAAATTACAATCAACGGCACACATTTTTGCTGGAAGGCAGGCAGGAAGTCAGACATTGGGAGGGCATAGAGCGGTGAGACGATTTTAAAAATAAATCACCCTGTGCAGACTCGGGATCAACCGCACAACAAAGTTGGAAATATTAACAACAAACACACTTGAAGCAGACAAAAAAATAAACCAAAGGTGAAAAGCACAGACATCAAGAAAAAACTGATAAAAAAAAAACACAATCTGAGTCGACAGGCAGGCATGACACTCTGTGTCGGTGATTGAGCGACTGTAACGTTTTACCCAAACTGGATCGTTCCTGTAAACAGACTGAAATTAATTTAAGAGCCTACATAATAACAGGCCGTTTCAGTAATACTGCACGAGCCCGGACTTGCTGTGAGCCATTAACAGTCATTATAAATAAGCAAGAAGCAAGTGCCTGAAAGGAAGTATAAAAAAAGAACTGGTTGTTTCACTGTGGCTCTTTAGTCTTGTGTTGGGGCTCTGGAGTGAGCTCTGGCAATATAATAATAATGATTCATAATGCTTCTTTTAATTTGCAGTCTAACAGCCGTTTCTCCCTGCTGTAATCCCTCTTCCTCGATGCATTTCCCCCAACATTTTACACCTGCTTTCCCCAGAGGTTTAAATTTAGACTCCGTTTTCTCTGGCGCACTGGTCAGTCTGCTGCGACCAATCAGGCGCTGTACATTTCTCATTCCCTCCTCTCCTCTTTCGCTCTTTTTTCCTTATTTCCATTTACGCCCCCCAGTCCGCAAAACCTTGGCGGGTTCCTTTTGTAAATCAGGACGAACGGAATTTGACACGAAAAAGTCTGCAGCCATTCTCTGCGGGGCTGCGATGCTCTTTGTGAAGAAAGCCCAACAGTGAATCAAAATTTCAATTTGCCCAATAAAAAGTATCAGGCCGACAGTCGAGGCATCCCCAGAGCAACTAAAAGAGCGGCTAAAAATATCGAGTTTTTCACACCTCCAGGCTAGTGTCTGTTAAATGGTATAGTCGCTCCGAGAAGTTGGACTGGATGCTTGCCAATTTGAATCCTCAGACCAGTCAGAAAAGTAAATGAGTAATGCTCTCTGCTCTCTGAGTAACAACCATAGAAATCATATGTTGAAGTGGCCTTAAGCAAGGTGCTTAATCCCTGACTGCTACAGAAAAGCTGCTTAGTTGCAGGAGACAGGAGATGACTCTGGTTCCTCTCAGAGGCCCTTGGGTGTGATGTGTGTTGAGGTTTCTAAAAGCAGCAGAAGGCAGAAATCCCTGCTCGAATATGAGAAAATAATACTGAAATATATGTTTTAAAGATGACTGCTGGTTGTTTTCTGTAGCTGTTATGTTGGAAAAAAAGATACAAGTTGAATGTTGCATTGTATACCCGAAAGCAGCGGTCAGGGTCAACTTATTTTAGACTCCGTGCATCCCACGTTTCCCAAACAAAGAGGAATCGAGGGCATTTATATGTCATTTTGCCTGTGGGCGAATGTAAATAGCAGTAAAAGAGATAGTTTCGATAACACAGTCGGCATTTTAACATTACAAATTTGGCCATCAACTCGGACTCCTTTGAGCGCCAAGTATCATTGACGTAAATGCAGAGTCCGCCTTCAGATCCATGCAGCATTGCTATACTGTGATAAACAGGTGTTGATATCTGCAAGGTGAGTTGGTGACCTTGTTATTCTATGGCTGATAAAGAAGTAATATGTATGAACTCTGAGCCTGACTTGTCTCCCCTTTGATAATAGCACCTTTCCAATACTCAGGGGAAAAACATGACTTCCCTTTTGTCTAAAAAGTAAAGGTCCAGATCGTAAGAATTACCAAATTTGTCCAATATTGAAGCTTTGGGATGGTTTGACCCGACTTACTATTCCAAAGCATCTTGCCAAGTTTGGAATGAGTCTCAAAAATCAACGTTCTAACAATCTAATTGAACATTTAATATAAAAAAAAAGACACATTGACCATATCTAGATGTGGGATACATGGAATACATTTACAGAAAGAAAGCCTTGAAATATAAGAGAGAGCTTCACAGTAAGAAGTGGGGGGCCTTCTTATGAGTCACTTTGACCTGTATTGCTTTGGTTTTACTATAAAAGAATGCATTCTGCACGACAAAATTATTTCTTTCTTCCTGGGATCCCAGCGGTGTGGATCTCACCGATTCATAAGACAGAATCTCACCGGGATTCTCAGAGGATTCAGGACTGTGTTCCAGTAAATCCTCTGAGGTGCACACACAGCATGCGCGAAATGCCAAGAGTTGTATTTTTGTATCCACGGCAGCATTCTACAGATGCGCGCTTGAGAACACGAACACCGACGCGCCGCACACACACACATCATAAGACACACTATCATTTTAACTGACTGCAAGTGGGCTTTTCTCATCCTGCATGATGGATTGTTCCTTTTATCCTCAGGCGGTTTCGGACATTTATTTTTGGGTCTGTTCTACAAAAGGGAATAGCCACATGGGACAACACCGCCTCTTCTAATCCACCAAGTTCTAAATCTCCAGTATGATTCCAGTCTCGAAGAACAATACAACCTGGAGCTTAGGGAGAACTGAGAGAGATATAGAGAGAAGGGGGATGAGCGGAATGGGAATAGAGAACTACTGAGGGGAGTTGAGAACGTGAACTAAATTCCTTTGCGAATAAAGAATACAGCGTTGAAGGATGGCATATTAAGGTTCTGCAGATGGGCTTTTGGCCCAGAGCTAGCATTTTTCTGCTGTAACACTTGTTCAAAAGTGATCTTGAATTGATGTCGAATTGCATCAGAACCTTTTTCTTCCAGCGTCTCTGAGATTCATGTCAATACCATTGTCTACTGCCAGCCTCGCCTCAGCAAATGGTGCACCTATAACAGACCAATGCCTCGTGTCATTTGGCATGTTTGGTTTTTTTTGTTTTTCGGTATCGTATTTAATGCTGCTTTTGATCCAGAAAATGTACTTACGTCAACGCTGAATCATTTAAACTTCTCCGAAAAGACTGTCATGTTACTCTTCAAATACGGAGGGCTCCATTGGTGCCTGACCTGATCTACAATCCCAAAACGTCAGTGTTTGACACTTAAAGAATGAGACTTAAAACATTTTAACTCTCTTACCAACACCTTTCACATATACTGGGTGCAAACTGTCTCACTCAACTTCCATCATCTAAGTTAACTTCTTCAAATACGTAACAAATATTATGACGTCATTGTCTTTTCTTTTAAGTGGCTTGCTATCCATATGCTGTCCTGTGAGAATACATTGCTTGTGTGGAGGGGGGGAATGTTGTACGCTACTATTGCTGAGCATATCTAAAAAAATAAATGCCATTGTTTTTGTAGAAAACCTGGGATCAAAGACGCCGGAGTTAGACAAAAGACAAGAAATGTTCTAAATGAGACGGAGCTGGAAGAAAGACCTGGTGAGAGCATCAGAGAGACCGGCCTTTCGAGAACACATGAAGCGCAGCGGCAGCCATGCGGTGGTGCTGGTAGTGTGGAAAAAGGACAGGAATCCCTTTAAGCCCACCATCCCGCCTGGATCAAGGAAGAAGAGCTGAAACTCCCCGTGGGTTCATAGAACTAGAAGCAATGATATAAATAGACCCCCCCCCCTTTCTTCTGACAAGGAAAAATGTCCTAGGTTCAGATGAAGCTCCAGTGAAAAGTCCTCGCTCCAGGCAAATTTGCTTGAGATGTGGGGGGAAACATTTTTCGAGCTAAAATCTGTGTCCTTGAGTCTTTGAATCCTCTTTCTAAATCCATCCTTCTTGGGGAAAAAAGAAACACTCTTTGGGTCAGCTGATGCCTGTGTACAGTATCGCATGTTAAAAAAAAGAATAATTTCCCCTCCTCCAGTCCCACTGTGATTCTGCCAGTGTTGAGCGTCTGTTGACATTGAATCTGATCCAGTATCTTGAGTTTCCAAAACTTGAAAACCTAATCTTATAAGTATGGGATGTTCTTTCGCACTCAGTGCAAATGCTCAGAGCCGACAGTACATTGGCTGTATTTGGGTACAGAGTCACAGTAAATACACCGCATGTTTTCATTGAGAAAGTAGCCCACGTATCAGGTTATTTAGTAATGAACCCAGTCAACTGTGGCCACCCTCAAGCGCCTCATTACTCCCTGTAGATCACGACTTTATTATTGCCCATCATGTCAGAGTAAATGTGTAATATATGTGCTTCCAATATAACATAGTGAACTGTAAAGTAGCTATAATTTGGTTCATTTTGTGTCAGAGATTGCGGCCAGCGAGCGGAACGTCGAGGAGAGGAGAAAGAGGCGACTGTGTCGGGGACGAGTTTGTGTGCGTGGGGGTTTGTGCTGTCGTACAGAAGCTGTTGGTGCATTTGTATAAATTATTCAATCTTAATCCTCATTTTGAAATACAACAAACCTTCCACGCCGGCAATAGGTCTTGAGAGCGATGCAGTTTGAGAGCAAGAATGGGGCAGCGATGCCATTATAATATCCTCGCAGGAGCATTTTCTGAAGCTGCTACAGCGTTGAATAATGAAAACGCCTTTACCCAACAGATCCATTCAGGCCTTAAACAGCAGGGAAATGTGCAGGGGAAGTAGAATACCTGATGGTAATTTGAGTTTGCCACTGAATAAAAGGCAGCTACCGGCTGTAGAACACATGGGCTGGTATCTCAGACGGTTTTGTGTGCAAAAGTTTTGCATGAATATGTTTATGCAGGGTTCCATATACTGTTTTGAGTGTGTGTGTATGTGTGTGTGTGTGTGGGGGGGTGTTTGTGTGTGTATAAGACATTGTTAAAGATTTCACCTCTGCTATGAAAGTGAATAGTGGGGATTCTTTACTTAAGCATGCCCCCTCTTGGCCCCTGAAATGCGCGAGCCTATTTCCCCATAATGGCTCTATCGTGTAGCCAGCTCCCGCGGGAGCCTCTGCGCTCGCCTCGCTCCGCTTTACTCAGCCCCGCTCCTTCACAGAAGTGTGAAATGGGGGGGGAGATGAGGAAGAAAGAAGGCGGAGTGCTACACAGCGCTGTGATGAGCGAACGCTGATGAGGGACAGTCATTATGCAGTGCTTATTATTCTCTCTCTGCACTGGGGGGATTGTCAGCAGTGGCCGCAGCTATTCATTAAAGCCATGAAATATGACCCAGGCCTGGGTGCGTACACGTGTGTGTGTGTGTGTGTGTGCGTTTGCCCGCGGGCCCAGCCAACAGATCTACTCTGGAGCTTTTTTCAGTAACCAGAACTCAAATTCACTTTTAAGGGTTGCTGGACTTATTTACTTTAAAGCTCTTTGATCGTCTTTGTCTGAGTTTCACACATGAAAAGAACGAGCTCCAGAAACTAAAACATTTACAATCCAGTTATTACTTTTTAGTGGTCATAATGGATTAGCTGAAATAGTTGACGGCCCATTCCCCAAACGCATTAAAGAAAAAAAAAAAAAGTAAATAAACGTCGAGCAGATATTTACCCCTGCGTCCACTGTAATGCGTTGTTGCATTAAATACTCATTATCCCACACAGCAGAATTATCAGTGGACCAAACGGCACAGACAAACTTTAATGAAAGCTAAAAGTTACCAGCTGTGTAATTGTTTGTTAATTAAACCTACGATAACGAATTCATTTTGACCAACTGGGAGAAGCAGAGACCGATCTGTGAACACAACATTGATTTATCATCACCTTTAAGTTGATTTGGCAAACTTGTTAGCAAACAGACATGTAAAATGGATCCACTGAGGGAAAATCTGGATACGGCGTCAGAGGCTCATTTCCTATGAAAGCTGGTTAGTGGCGCATTATGGAAAAAGTGATTTCCTGGGTGTTACTGACTTCAGCTAGTTGAGCAGCCATCTTATGGTTTAGTCCTTGGCCAACTTGAATGGGAATACAATTATTTAATGGTGCAGCTAGTCAAGACTTTCCATCTGTTATCAGACAGAGTTAAGTATTTATGTGATCAATTGTGAATCTAAAAATATTGACAAGAGCAGCTTTAAACTGACAATAGACATAATGGGTATAGAACATCGCCACCATTTGGGTTTAGGTTGGTGCCAATAAACAACTGAATAAGTCGTTTTTGGTTAGGTACGAGTTGTGACAGTTTCACTTTACCTCTACAGCCTCTTTCTTCTCTTTTTCTTCTCCGAAGTAACCTTCATGCAAATTCAGAGAGGAATGCAGTATGTCCTGAAAATGTCTGAGCGAGGCAGGACATTGATGCATTTTTACAGTCGATATGAGGGAATAGGCTTTACAACATGGATGGTTTCCTATTTCTTTCAAGAGGTTGTAATGACCTTTTTTCTAAGTAGCAGATACATTTGCTTTGTAATTTCTTTGTGATTAGAAAAAGATAAGTGGCTGAGCTCCCGATACATGTAGGTCAAAGGGAAAATGTTTCATTAAGTAGAAAGTGGACATTGAGAGAAATCTATACTTGATTCCCTCTTTTTTTTCCATCCACATCTTCGACCTGCTTCCACGACTTATAAAAATAAGTCAAGGACCCTCAAGCCCCGAGCAACATGGGCCCCAACCCTCTGAAGCCTCTTGCCATCCAATCCTCATTACCTGTCACCTCAGCAGGTAATTCAGTGGCATCGCCCACCCCGTCCTCCTTTTCCTCTTTCCTTTCAGAATCCTCCTCCCCAACTTCCATCATCTTGACCCTGCAGTCCTCACCTTCAGCCCCCACCGTTCCCCAGCCTCGACCTGCAGTCTTCTATCCGAGATGATCTTTACGGTGATTAATGCGAGAGGGAGGTGGAGACCCTGCTGCCGGCCCATCTCTGAGATGCGTCTCAAATCTCCAGCCTGCTGGAGGGTAGCGCTGCTATTTTTAAGTCTCCTTTTATTGCAGCTTTTGCATCCGTGCTGCCGTAATCTAATGCTGAAAGCGTGTCACGATCAGTTCAATGAAATATGGGAAAACACCTTACACCGCGGCGCATCTTTGGTGTGTTTTCAGCGGTGATAAAAGCATTGTGGGATATGCGAATAAATTACCGGGCGAAAGTTCCCTCACGGTATATCACATTTAGAACGTCTGCTTCTTTATTCAGCGCTCCATTTACCTAATTTTGCTTATAAAGGACTTTTTTTTTACTGCTACTTGTCACAGGAATCAAATGGCCTATATATGTTAAAAGCATTTATTTGTAATATTTCCTAAAGAAATATGCCCTCCATGTTGTTTTTGAAATATATGAACACAGCCTCCGTTTGAGCTTGTATTTCATGCTCACAGTTGGATTTTGCCTATGGGATTCTGCAGATCTGAGCAGAGCGTTCGTCGCCACAGTCTTTCAGTCATAATACCTTTTCCCAGGCTTTGTAAATGACAGGCCTTGGTGGCCATTTTTCATGTGGTTGCTAGGGTAACAGGTTGAATCAAAGAGGTGCTCTCACGACTGCATATATATGTGTGTGTGTGTGTGTGTGTGTGTGTGCTGGCCGCGGCGTGTCTGCATGACTGTAACGGCGTGATTGTTTGAGGGTTTCCTGATGGCTCAAAACCCCTTGAAAGGGTATGAGCTGTGTAATTTGTTCAAACAGTAAACCAATTGAATAAGAAGGTCAACGACTGAGTGCATTTGGATTATGAGGATAATGATCATGCTGACAGATAAGGGCTTCCTAAAAGCAGGCTGTCTGCACAGAGTGCTGCCTCTCATTTTACCTGCAGCAGGAAAAATCATGCATGCATTTTTTTTTTCTCGCTCGGATTCCTTCCAGCAATGCTATTCTGGTCAGGATTATATACTACTGCGCACTTGACAATAGTACACAAGCTGTTATTTGCCAAGCCCTGACGATTGACACCGTCTTTATACGTCGTCCATGGCACATTTCCTAAAGCTGCTGTACACGGGCCCAAAGGCGCTTTCGGAAAGGTGCCAGGCTTTAATTGGTAAGCCAGTGATTTTCTGCTGTTGGGCCATTGATTTTATTTGCATAGTTATTTGTTGATGGATACAAAGCCAGTGGCAGTCTATTGATCACGCTTACAGAGGCAGCACTGCAAAGAGATGAGACAGAGGGAAGAGTGAGCGATGAATCTTTAAATCAGAAATTGCCGGCCAATATTGTAGCTCGAGCAGCAAAATGTTGGCAGTTGATGTTTTATGCAAACCACGCATACTTTCAGATTTGCACATCATGCATCTTATTGATAAATGTACAATATGTGTCACGTAACGTTCACATTGCATGTTTATGACCTGGCTTTCCTATCGCGAGGTGGACGGGATGACAGACTTGCAGACCAGTAAGCCGCAAAGCCAGTGACCACCGTTCAAGACTGTGTTTTGACAGTTTTAAGTGTGAAACCGCTGGAAATTTTTAACAAGATTTCAGGAGATTTTCCTGACTTGAATCGCAAATAACTGAATATTTATGTCTGTCTGTGGTGTAAAAACTATGTCTATTAAAAAGTTGCCATAGAATTTTACTTTAAAATATTCAAAATGAACTCAAATTATCAACAGAATGTGCAGAAACAAGACCTTTGACATTATGTCATAGACATCTATGTAGGGTTTTGCAGAGATGTATACTGAACCAGTTCACCAGCTTGCCCTGGCCTTTCTCATCAAACCAGTCGAGCTCCCAGCTTGGACAACTTATCGCATGGCTAACTGAGCGAACTGGCTGACAGCCGCTGGAGTTAGCAGCAGTTGGTGGCCACTCGGGCTTCAAGAGGGGGCCAGTTCTAACATATTGTACCTTTAAGCCAAAACATGATCTAACCTTAGCAGCTCACAAGCGCAGCATTGTCACAAAATAATATTACAGATATAACCCAAAGAAACAAAGTTGCAAAATGAGGAAATTACATCGTGGTGCATGCACACTTTTTTTTCCATGAGTCAGAAAGTGACTGATGTACACAGTCTTGTGACAGCGAGCAGTAAAGCTCCGACCTCATCGCTGGATGCAGGATTTATATCAGAAATCAGAGAGAAGGGAGAACGGTTTAACCGTTATGTGTATATGCAGAGCTTTTTAGAGAAACCGGCTAGGCTAGGTGAGCCGAGTTTACGTGCGTTATCCTAAGTCACGTTGTCTGATCCTGAGGTCCCATGTAACACAATCTGTTTGGAGGCTGCCTGCAAGAGTCAGAGGGCGAGTACATCATATCTCTCGGCCTTGATTGCCCTGCAGCCTGAGGTGCTGTTATCAGGACAGCTGCCTTAGCCAGTCATCCTTAGCAGACACAGAGGTGCACCAGCTCCTAAAGAGACTGGGGACATTTTACCTCGAGCCTAAAGACGCGAGAGGTTTGTTCACATTAGTTCTACCTTTTATTCGGTGTGCATATTAGTGGCGCGTAATTGTTTGTTATTTGCATTTCAAATAGCCTCAAACAACAGGTGGCCTAACAAACTTT
Source organism: Diplodus sargus (assembly GCA_903131615.1). NCBI lineage: Eukaryota > Metazoa > Chordata > Actinopteri > Spariformes > Sparidae > Diplodus > Diplodus sargus. The sequence continues at coordinate 2,729,274 of CAEMYA010000083.1, read as the reverse complement.
TGGAAGTGCCTCCCTTATTAAAAGTCCTCCCCGACAAAGATTATAGAATATCATTAAAAAGAATCAATACACTGTTTTTCAGTCAGTTTTTAAGTAATTTAAAACCACAAAAACACACACAAAAAATCTGAGTATTGATTCTCAACACCTCAGAAAACCGAAAAAAGAACTTCAAAGCATATTGAATCAGCGCCTTAAGAATTGATGCTGTACGGAGGTCCCTGCTGATTCCAGTCCCTAAAAAGCAAATGCGAGCTCACGTGTATGCTGGTATAAAATCAGTGAATTGATTTTTTTGTCTGCTTGGCGCGCACAAGGTGCCTTACTGTGTTTTTAAAAAAAAATTTTTTTGCCAAGCTCAACCAGACATGTAAAGGAAATTCAATTGTAACAAAATTGTGGGCATTGTTTGCACACCGCCTCATTCAATATTACCTAATTAAATGTTTTTTAAGGTGCGCGCTGGAGCAGTTACTCGTAACATGAGTACATACATCCATGTTCCCACTGAATGCTGCAGTAGAGGTTGTCATTTTAGTCGACAGCATTATGTTTTGATATCGCAGACGTCTTTAAGGGGGCACTATGTACTTCGGGAGGATAACAATTCGGAATATAAATATTTACAGTATTAATGAGGAAATTATTTAAACTCAGAAATATTTATCTTTTCCTCAACTGAATAAACAAGCTGTTCTCGCATCCCCAGAACACTATTGTCAGGGTCCGCCAAATGTAAACAGAGTAAATCAGTATGAAATTGTGTCATTCTTTAAGGTCAGTTTATTCAGTCATTAAAACGAAGAGGGTTTGTTTACTGTTTGTTTAGGCATAGAAAGAAATCGGTTGGTGAAGATCGTTCTCTTCTGATTCAAATCCGTTCCCCAAAACTACACAGTGCACCTTTACATCCAGAGGTTCCGCAGTTGAAGGTCGGGTCAGACAGGTGTTTTTTTTTCCAGAGGTGCTTACTTCCTGGTTTGTGTTGCACCGCTTCCGATCAATCCGTAGCCAGATTAGCTTTGTTAACAAGGTTTTCCTAGGCCGACTTTGACACATCTCGCCTGCTCCGCCGAGAATTTATCACATTGAGGGGAGCCAGCGCAATCCCACTCAATCCTCCCTTCCACGCTAGCACCAATGACAAAGGCTCTAAATGGATTAGTGTAGGTGATTATTGCCATTGTCACCAGTCAATAGCTTTTGGGCGCGTGTTGTGTGGCGTCGCCCGAGAGTGTATGCAGCGCGCGCGAGTGTGCGAGCGAGGCGAGGCGAGCGGCGCGTTTAGCCGTCCATGTTAACACCTAATGAAAACAACATCCTCGGAAGAGATTTTATGAACGCAGTGTCCCCACCTGACAGAATGAGATGGTGTGGAAAAACAAGAGGACGAGAGGGAAAAGAGGGACAGGCGGCGTTAAAGGAGGAGGGGAGGGAGGGGGTGCAAGGTGAGAGCGATTCACACTACAAACGACATAAGAGACCCTCCCCGCAGAGAGCGAAGGAAATTGCCCAGAATGAAGATGGACCTGGGGGGGGGGGGTGTGTAGGGGACGGACGGAGGGAGGGCGTTTAAGGTGGCGCACAATGCAGGGAGTCTTGGCCACAGATCAGTCAGCCATGAGGACGGGTGTTGGACAGGACACGAGGAGGAGGTGGAGGAGGAGGAGGAGCATGGGGGGAGAGATGCTGGTGGAAGGAGAGAAGACAGATGGATCGAGGTGTGAGGGAGGCGGCAGGATATCGACAGGGGAGGAATTGTGTTTCAGGAGCTCGCTTGCCAGAAAAATGTTTCCGTCATGCAGATAGGCTGGGAGAGGAAAAAAATAAATAAATACAGGACGGAGAGAGAAAGGAGAGCAACACGGAGGGATGTATTGCGAGGATGGCAGGGGGGGTTAGGAAGGGGTTAGAGAGTCAACTATAAATAGTAGGACCCCTCAGGTGATGATTTTCCGTGGGTTTTAGTGCAGAGCGTTATGTGCAGAAGAGAGAGGCGGTGTGTGTGAGTTTTTTTTTGTGTGTGTGTGTGTGTGTGTGTGTGTGTGTGAGGTCAGCTGAAGTGCCCGTGAATATGACAGTCGAAATATAAAAGGGAAACAAGCACAGCGAGGCGTCTCCAGTCGAGTTATCTGCAGCAAAACATGTTCTGCTGAATGCGTCTCCTTACACGGGAACATGTTGCCAGGATGCTGTTAATGGTATTGAAAATGTCACTCCGGCTCTGGTTTTCAGGGCCTCAAACACGGGAGCCGTATCTCCAAGGTTAGAGGATGCGGTATGAGCCGTATCTCTCTGTCACACACACACTCAAACTCTGTCTCACACTTCCTTTTTTTTATGAATCCAAATGCTGTTTACTTAGCCCTTATTGCAGCTCTCCGAGGACAGACTGCGGCTAGCATCGGGGGGCACTCCTGTGCCGAGGACTCCTTTTAGCATCCGTTTTTTTTCTCCGAGCCGGTGTTACCTATCTGTTTAATTAGCAAACGTCATGCCAACTTGAGAAGTTTACAGAGGACTGCGAGTGAAAGCCAAGTCCGTTGGGGGTACCAGACGTCACAGCGGGCAAGATAAGAAAAAAAAAACGACAACAAAAACAGAGCGTCCGCCCCTGTCTTTCCTTTTAGATGCACAAATCTCCGGAGTGGGTGAGCTGCGAGTACACAGAATTACAATATGTTCTTCCCACCCGCGCTGATATTTAGCCAAGTAGTCATATTATGCTCAAAGTAAGCAGGACTATGACAAATAAGATTTGAAAGTGTTTCCACTCATAGTTCCCACACAACAGGCAAGGTTATTTATATTGCAGGCTATGAGATACATCACAAAGCTGCTGGACATTTAAGAGCAGCTCTAAGTATGGCTCAAGGGTAACGCAATTTTGCTCAGTAGTTTATTTTCCCAGTGCTATTTTAAATTAAACGTCCAGTAAAACAGCAGTTAGAGCAACTCTTGCTTCGATAATGGGATGCATTACACAATGTAATATGTCGTTGGGGTGTTATTTCTCATTGATAACACTTTAGTGTGATTTGGCAAACATGGTAAACAAAGAAAACCGGAGATTCATCATAAAAAAGACGTGCCAAATGATATGTAAACACACCATGACAGTACTATGCTTGCCAATATAGCCCACAAGCTAGTGAATTAAATCAACAAACTGGCTAATAAGGGCTTTAAGATAGCTATTAGAGCCCGGATGATGATGGTCAAGTGGGGTTTTGAACGGCGTGATGGGTTAGCTGGCTGTCAAATAAATCTGCAATAATACTTTTTTTTTTCTTCTATCTTTGGGCCACTGTGTAACGACACCAAGATGCTAATATTATCTGTTTGCCGCTCAGTACTGTACAGTGGATACATCAGAGCCTTTCCCACTGAAAACAGCTGCCTGGGAATGGATTGAAGATTTCTGATTCTACAAGCTGCAGCAGGTAAAACCAAAACAATGAGCTAAAAGATTCAAAAGCAGTTTTTCGAAAAGAGCACAGCAGTATATTCTGCCAAGTTAATATTGATTAGTACAACTTTAAGGATCAACATGATCGCCCCCCCCCCCAAAAAAAAGAAAGTTTCTTGGAAAGCAAATTTTCTACTCTTTAGCAGAAATGTGTGTTGCTGCCGGCCAAAGTCACCTTGTTTCTTTTTTGATTGAGTCAGTTGGCCGGCAGATCTTTATCAGCGGCCAACAGTGTAGCACTGCTGCCGTGTTGCACTGAAATGTTATGGGTACATCTAAAAATCAGTGGCTCAAAAAGGTCAGAGTCAAGGTCAGTTATTTCATGTTTTGTATTTTGCCACCGGAGGTCACAGAGAACAAACCCATAAATCGGCTGAGTGCTTTATTGGCTGCTGAGGGACGGAAGCTCCTTCAACGCCGCTCAAACACGCTGAACTGTACAAAATATTCCAAACATTTCCTGTTTTCCTGAAGCACAAGGACGAGGTGCCACTATTTACTGTATTATTTTGTTGTCAACCAAGGGTTTATATTGCTGCCCATGCTTCTGGAAATCATGATTTGTTTTTAATTTTGGTCTGTTGATCGTGAATCCGTCGTTTTTCTAAAATCTCATTATGGACCTGAAGTCTTCAAATATGAACTCATAACAGCTGAGTAAAGATTAAAATATGCCTGGCTAAGCCCTGAAAATGTCATTTTCAAAGGCAGTATGGGTTGTGAGGTTTGAGAAACCATGTGCAATTTAGCATGAAGACAATTTCATACTTCCAGCTACAATTCTCGCTGCCAGCCTGGAGAGGGTTGGCTGAAAAGCTCCTGGCACATTCGGTCCCTAATGTGTTCACAGGCACAAATGGTTAGTGGGAAAAAAACAATCCTGGCAAAGTTCTCTGTCAAAATGTTCGTCACCCTCCTCTTTTCTTTTCCCTTCTTCTTTTTTTCGTCTTTGCGTCACCGTGCATGGTTTTTTCTGTCCGTCTCGGTCTGCCCTCTCCCTTCATTCCTCCGTCCTGCAGTCACGCGGAGTTATCAGGTAGGCAGGCTCCTTAAAAAAACGATGTGAACGCTTCGGTGGAGCCTGTTAGAGTTTGTCTGAGTTCAGAAACCCCTCAACAGGAGCTCCTTATTGAGGGCAGTGCACGCAGATTTCCTTTCGGCCGGCAGTTCCGCTTCATGGACATCTACATATACGTCCGTAAATATAACTTTTAGCCTTCCTCCAAAAAGGGGGCAACACACATAATGAATAAACCCCTTAGTTCCAGCTCCTGGCGTCTTTGGTAATTGCATTTCCTGACCGAAATTTTGAATTCGCGTCTGTGTATCTTTACTTCTTTCTTCTTTTTTTTCTCCCAGTCACGCCGGTGCTGGTTTGGGCTAGCGACCAAATTCTTCCTCCCGGTGTTCATTTCAAATAAAACGCTGCTGCTGCTGCCAATATTCTGTGTTCTGCTACCCGTCAAACCATCAGACATGCAGTTCAGATTCATACAGTTGGGTAGTTTGGCGTGAAGCAGCAGTCCTCCTGATAAATCCTGAGATCCTGTCTGAAAATATTCATTTCGGAAGCCAAAAGTTAAATTCATTTTTTTTCTCCTGTAGATTTTCCTCTGTCCTGTCAAGTTTATAATTACAGCTTTTCGTTTAAAAAAACAAACATTTATGAAATATACCACTAATGTCACTGCGCACATGGAAACGTTTAAAAGCAGCCTCACTAATAACAAAAACTGAGTATACGCATGTTGTGACCCCGCCTACGTAGATTCATCTTACTATCTTAAAAATGCCATCTTTGAATAGCAGGAAAAATAGTGCACCTTTGACTTTTCGTTGGTCTGTCGCTTTCTGCCGCCTCAAGATAGCAATGCGTCACCAATGCACCTGACCGCACCGCATTTTAACTATAGACATCAATTAAGTTCAGGATGATTTACGTTCATTTTTGAAAACATTTCTTCGGGATGGATCCAGTACTGGTCAGGAGTCAAATTATTCTGCACGTTTTCGAGTTGTGCTCCTGCAATTCGGGGATGTTTGTCATGAGAAAACACGTGTGTCCACTCAACAGATCAAAGTGCACACATGTAAACACGTATCATAGGAGCTCCTCAGACTGCAGCTTGGAGCTCTTCAAAGTAAGAGGCGTGCTTCCCCGCGGGGGGCTCCGAAGAGTTTAAGGGCAGGAATGGAAGTGAAAAATATTATTTTAAAATATTAAAGTTGAGTTATTACATTAATTACCAAAAGGAGATCGCACAGAGCAGCCTTCAAGTGTGTGTTTTGGTGAGAGAGGTAGTTCAGAGATACAGTAATAATCTTTTTTTTTCCACTTTCCCAAAGTCAGAACCTAATAAATGCCCTTGGACAGAACTTTTTGGTGTATTTAGTGTGGTCTGAAGTTAAATCAAACAGAATATTAGGCTATCCAGGCGCGATTGGAGCTGCGTAGTCATGAGCCCATCGGCACTAAAGGAGTAAAACTGAGCACGCAAGCTGAGCTTTCTTTTAGGGGAGGCCCGCAGTCGCAGACTTTGAAAACTCCAGCTGCAGCTTCTAGTGCTGCGAACATCATTCAGTTTGTGAATGTTAAAATTCTGCTTTGTTGTCATCGCTCTCAGCTGATACATCTTTTCCCGCATAAGTGGATCGAGACCAATGGCAAAAAATTTCATTTCTTTGTCGGCCAATAAAGCTGAGTCTGATTCTGAAATTGGGGTAAGGGTAAGGTCTTTTACATTTAAAGGGAGACTTTATTAAAAACAATCAAGGGTAACCTGTACATTACTGTGTGTAATTTCCTCACGCGAAACAATGGAAACAAAAAAAAGTAGTGAAGTAGTGTGGGATCATGGGAGTAGTTCATACTTTAAAGTTTCATATACGTTACGTTTATTCAGTTAGTCATCAAACGTATTCAGAAGATTTCATATATTGTGATACGCTTCAACAACCTCTACTTTCCTGTCAGCAGTCCTCTTTCTATTTGCCCTGCTTTCAAATATTGCACATAAAAATGATAAACTGTTCCCTGTGATTTTCAAAGCGCCGCTCTTCTTTCTTTTTTTTGTTGTTGTTGGCCACAGCACCAAGAAGACGTTATTTGAGGCTCAGAAATGAAGCCTGACAAGCAAGTCAGAGTGTTGGGCCGCCTGGCCAGAGGGCCCTCACACCCTGCTGAGCTCGGTGAACGGACAATTGAACATAGTGCTCGCTTGTCCTCACACATTGCGCTCACACATCAACACACACTCACAGGCTAGGCAGGGGGGGAGGTCACTGTGCGAATGAAAGGTTTCAGTCTAAAAACACATAGTTGTACCGGTTTGTGGATAACAATAACCCAAAGTGCATTAGTCAGAGTTAAAGCGTGTTTGCTTTGGTTGTATTCATAATTTGGAATGTCTCAGTGGAAACCCATCATGTACTAACAATAGACACACACACACTCACACAAACACCTTGCCACAGCAGCTCCTCTCTCCTCCTACTCAAAGAGATGAGTCAACCTTAGATTTATGTCATTGCTCTGCAGTTGAGAAATGCCTCACTGCTGATGGGATTTTCTACCCTATATTGGCGTTTGCTTATGATATTTATGCAAAGAGAACGCAAACAAAAACGGGAATACTTCCTTCGCTAAATTTGCGTAACAAACGTTTCTTTTTTTTTGTTGCATTGACGCGACTTGACAAGTGTGTCTTCCTGCGTCGAATAAAAGTTTCGCTGACTGTCCTGCCTTCAATCCTGTACAGCTTCCCCCCACCGGCAGGCCTTCTGAGCTGTCAGAAGGATAACAACGTGAGGAAGGTCACGCTTTATAATGTTACCTGTCAGCCAGCCAATACAGCATCCCCCCGCAAGAAATTTAATTAGCTTGAAACGGCAGCGGCAGGAGAGAGGCGACATTAAAGGAATTGAACGATAACCAGCTTTTAATCCCGTCCTGGCGAGAGAATAAAAGAAAAGAAGGGGGAAATCGTTCTCCATCGAACAGTCGTGACTTTGATGGAGGTGGAATTCTTTTAAGGTGATCCGCGGCGTAATTAGTGATGCACATGTGTTTACAAGATAAATAAACCACCCTCGCTCGCTTTGATGTGTAATGGAAGCATCCTTAGAAATCACAGGCTGGCAAAGAATGGGCTCGCTGAGACAGCAGTTTACAACACATCCTGTGTCTGAGTCCGGCAGGAAAAGCTTTTAGTGTTGTTCCAGCATAGTGGGTGCAATTGTGTCCATGTTTTAGACTCTTCTGTGATCCAATCATCGTAACAAGAGCCTTTCTGAGCAGAATCTCAGGTGATTCACACCGACAAAAACACGGAGATCATTTATTGTCTGTTGCAGCGTTCAAGCGAGGTTTCTCCAAGTACGGCACCTAATTGCAGAACACCGCTGTTGTAAACAGCGGAAGAGTACTTCTACCGAGGATCTTGACAGCACTCACTCTGCAGTATCCTGCTAAAATGTCCGGGTCTTGTCAAAGGAGACCCATTTTCTTTGTTTGCTTTCGTGTTATATAGCGTCTTGTGCATTTAAAGAACTTGAAGGTTAGAAAGGTGAAAGTCCGCACCAACAGAAGCTCCTCTCTCCCACAGAAAACCCTGCTCATGAAACCGCCACGTCAGTAATTCTGTGACTTTGTGACATCACACCGTGTCACACGTTTGCAGAAGTCGTGCCCAGTTTGGCATGTAAGAATCGATTCAGCACAGCTGTTCAGACGTCATTAGCATTGCTGGTTCAGGCGTGTGTGAGCTGACCAATCAGAGCAGAGACTGAGTATTAAAGAGGAGGGGCCTTAAAGAGACAGGAGCCAAAACAGAGCGTTTCAGACAGAGGGGGAATACAGATCTACAGTATTGGACAGTACAAGTCTGTCTGAACATGAACATTAAGAAAAATACTGTTATCAACAGTACTATGGCCTTGCGTTTTTTTCTTTTTTTTTTAAAATAAAAATCTCTTATAGAGGTGGAACACATTGAACACAGCGCTGAAAGACTACACAGACTATGGGTTGTGTAACATAGACATATATTTCTCAGATTGCACATGACCCGCCAGTGAAGTCATTTAGATTGTGATGATACAGGCAGGTTTTATGAAGCACATCTTGAGATTGAGATCATAATTGGGATTATACTGACCTTGTATTAGCCCAGATCTTTTTTCTCATCTTAGAGCTCCATCAGACGGAGCAGTTGTTTAAAAATGCAGGTGTCTCATCAGCCTCAATCACACAGTGAGATTAGCTGGCAAAGGAGTGTATTAATCTAACCGCGGCCGTGTAGTTGTTTGCCAAATCAACCTATAAACTAAACCAATATCTTTTACTTTGTATCCATATTTGGCCATAAAAAGAAAAGATGTATACATGAATGGTTTCCCATGCGTTTCCCAGTAACATCAAAATTCCTGTTTGCAGTGAATATATAAGCATGCTGGTGATGGAGTCATTATAATTGTGTTAATGTTTGATTTATAGCTATGTTAATCCATCTTTTGTTAGCTTGTTGAGGCATTGTCTCTCTGTCTCAAACGAATATATGTATGTACTGAACAATAAACCTTTTATGGGCAGAATGGGGCAAACAACCTTTTTTCACCCAGCAGACATCTCAACAGGAAAAGCAAAAGTATAAGACTAGCAATGCCAGCTCTGGTTTGGCCTCCACCAAGTCCTGACAAAAATATCTTCAGCTTGCGAGATATTTAGTTCATCAGTAGGTCAAAAAAGATGTCCAGTCAGCCCACTATGTCTATCGATCAAATACCTCAGCCGCTTAGTGCAAATTAGCTAATGTTAGCATGTGTGTGGATGTGTAAGTCTGTTATTTGGGCATTCAATGTCTTTTAATCATCAGTATGTTAGCGCCAGTATAAGTAAGACAGCTGGCTGCTAGCATTAGTGTGAACTGCTAATCTTTTTAGCTAGTAAACTATGGCTGTGTCCGAAATCACTCACTACTTCCTATACAGTGCACTACACAGTGAGTACGCCATGTTGTAGTGCTGTTCGAATGTCTAGTGGGAATTATTATACCCTATATAGTGGACTCAAAGTATCCCACAGTGGTCACTAACCAAGCAATTTTCACCATCATGCTTTTTTCTTTCTGCCGATGAGCTCCTTATATAGTCCACTATGTTGGACTCCCTAGGTAGTGACTAGGGAGTAGGGAATTCGGACATAGCATTTGTCTGCAAAGATGTAAAACTGATGTCTTGATTGGGTTTGGGTTCGGTTATATCAGTGATGTTGTTATATTATCCCAGGCATTGATTTCTATGGTTACATCAGAGATGATTATTCAACGAATCATATACAGTACAGCCTGCCTCATGAACAGATATGAGTAAGTGGCTCAGCGCCACCCTCGTATCTTTTATAATCTTCTAATAAAAATGTGGACTGGACGCTGACATCAGATTACATAATTTCTCATGTTCACATTTTCAAACATTTTCCTCCAGCCTTTTTTTTGTTTCTTCAGTCTTTAAGCATAGCCGTTCATGGTTTATTAATTAAACTACAAGAGGAAGCAGTTCTGCCAATTTGAGCACTACACAGCCCACATCACACGGCCGGCCTCTCCACGACTCTCGCTATCAGAAGGAACAGAACATACTTCTTAGCTCCTGTTTTTGTGTATAGCCATTCAGGGCTCCTCTCTTCTTCTTCTTCTTCTTCTAAAATATTCCCTCTGAAGCACTTAGCCTAATTAGAGATCATTTATTCCCAGAACTAATCAGTCCAAGTGTTTTTGTATCTTCTAAAATAATAACGTGAGAGAATGCTGTTGCGCTAAGTGAGGGTTCAACAGCCCACTCTGCTTACTAAATTTGACTTGCGCGTTGCGTTTGGGCGCGTGCGCGTGTTTGTGGGGTTGCTGTTATGCAAACCGTAGACTAATTCGATTAGCGGCTTGAATATAATTACTTAGCAAAAAGAAGGCACACTGTAGGATTCCTCTGATGATCCGTCTTCATAAATGTTATCTTGTGTAAAAAAGACACAGATTGTTTACGATGCACGGTGCTTCTCTCCTGGTTCTGGGGGAAATAAATGATTTAATAAAAGTTAAATCCCGCATTGTCTTGATTGCATACGGGCAGGAGTTGGAGGAAAGCAAGCAGATTTTAGTTTTGAGGGTTTTAATCAGTGTTAAATGTGAGCTGCCTCTTTGAGTGCGGCGGGGAAAAATGGTCTCTATTGGTTCATCTTCTAATTTGAATACATTTGTTTGACGCGCTGCACATTTTTACATTTAGTGTTCACCAAATACTTAAACTGTAGCATACCAAGAGGACATGAGGACACCAGTGGGAGTAATGTGTCCAATATATGTTTCTGATAACATTTGAGATGAGCGACAGGCTGTGTCACACAATCTTGATTCATATGTAATCCGCTCTGTCGGATTTTGACAGTTTGATCAGAGTTTCAAGTGATCAGATGCAGTTTTCCTTTTTTTCTTTCAATCTTTATTGACTGAATGGCGCGCACTTTTTTCCAGTCTAGGGCTGCAACAGTGTGCGATTTTCACAGTACAATAACCACCTCAGTTAAGAAATGTGTTTTCTTGAGGTTGAATAAATGCTTTATTGTAATTTTCGCCAGTGATTCTCTTCTAGAAGTCAATACAGTAGAAAAGCAAACGAACATGGTATGATACCCGTCAATTTTCAGACCACGATATACCTTGAAACTGGTATGTGCCTGAAACCCCTGGCACAGTTACTTGTATCATAATAGAAATCACAACATCCAAATCGTAGCAGGCTGCAAATGTTTTATGATTAAGGTAAAATCAGCTTCATTATGAAGTTGTCGTGATGATGCAGAAATTTCCTGGTATTCAAATCTTGTTGTCCGGATGTAAGAAAACAATCTAACTGTCATTTTTTTCAGTCAAAGTGAAAACTCTGTTGCAAAAATGATCATCCTTGCCGGTTACGAACCATCTTACAAATTAAATATCTGTCAAAATGATTGCAGTGTAATTTTATTGGCCACATCATGCTGCCCTGTTTTTGGTCAAAGATGCCAGTGCTTGAGTACGATATCTAGTGGCAGCAATTATCCTGTTTTTCACCCTTAACTGAGTCTTAATAAAAGTCGTGTGACAGTTTATTCCATTTAGATATAAATGGTGGAAAAAAAATAAGAGCGGGGTTTAAAAAGAGGGAAGATACAGAATTGCACTGGGCCATAGTGCATGAATTTTGTTTAAGCGCCCGATGATTAAGCACAGTATTTGAGTAGATGCATTTGGTTTAATTCCAACATTGTCTGGCTGAATGTAATGTTGCTCCCAAGTTATTGACAAAAAGGGCCCAAATTTAGTGACAGAGTCTCACATCACGTTGACAATCTGCTCGGCTGTCTTACATCCATCTTGGATGGTTTAGATTTCAACTTATTGTGGCAGAAATACTTAACACACACTCGCGCACACACACACACACACACACACACACTCGTCTGGCGGCAAATAGTGTGCAAATGAAATTCACATTACTGTAGGTCACTGAATTCATTTCTGAAATGGCAATTGGTGTAATCTCTCAAGGGACTTGTTGTGAGTAGTGGGCCACATTTACCCAGTTACCCTTACACCCCGGTGTAGATTAAGAAATACATTTACCCACTATCAACCCATCAGCTCCAGCCCATTTGTTCCCCTCGGACGCTGCGGATTGAACTGTTTCTGTCTGTAGTTAATTTTAGCTGCGATGCTGCCGGCTGTGAAAACGGCATGAGAGGACGGGCCAAAAGCTTTTCCTGGAGAACAAACACCCCCACCCCCCCCTCTCTTCTCTGCCTTTTGTTTTATGAAATGCTCTCCTCTGGGCTCATTAAGAGAGAATCTGTCTTTTTCCTGCCTTATCCGCTGTGATCTGAACCAGAGAACTCAGTCATATAATTCAAAGTCAACCTTGATCTGCAAGGCTAGCTGTGCATGAAACACATTCGAGAAGTCCGGACAGAAATTAAGTATCCCGTTACACAACGGCTTCAATTTCAGACCTGGAATAATTATAGATAGCTAAAGTCAGTACATTGAAATGAAGTTTTATGTTCTCTGTGTAGAAGAAGCACAAGATCTGTCCAATTTAATGCAGTTATATCTGATCGACTGCTGCCGCCATTATAAGCAGAAAGTGTTCAGAGTTCAATCTCACCAGAATAAATGTTGGTAATATGTATCTGCAGACTACAGATATGTTGAAGCTTTACATTTATTTAGGTTACATTTTTGCATTTCATGCCATGAAAACTCTGTGCTTATGGTCTGGTTAGGCCAACGTACAGAAAGCACTTGGTTAGGTTTAGGGGCTTGCGTTAGATCATGTTTTCAGCTTAACCTTAACTAAGTAACCTGAAAATGTGTGTAAAATTAACACCTATCCCAGTGAAGCCCAGAGTAAATTTAAAGCTGTTGTTGAACCACCTGGAGTACAGGCATGACTTGGGGCTCTTTTGAAGGGTTGTGAACTGAATCTCTTTCTCCGAGCTGTCAGAAGCTCTGCGAGTGCCCCTGGCATGAATCTATAGGAGTTGGAACACACTGAATTATTTATGTATTTGTCTGCCCCATTTTTTTTAAAACGCAAAATTAAGCCTGCTGGTGACCTGTAACTGCCCCCGTTAGCTGGAAAACACGATGGATCCACGTCATGAAGTCTCATACGGTCTGAGTTTAAATTGGGTAATGATGTAGCTGAAGATGAACACGTAACACTTGTTTTTCTGAGGAGATATACAGACGTGACCTAAAAAAAAATTCATACATATAAAATAGTGAAAAACAAGCGCTTATGTGGAGAACCAGCCTATTCAAAGATAAATATGCATAAACTACATAAACTTGCACATTGTTCCAGTTTATGGCTTTAAGAAGTGACAAACTATATATAACTGGATTCTAAATCTTCTTGGCCACATGAGGCATCAGTCATCTGAAGGTCACTTTTCTACACAATGCCTCATTGGCTGTTGTAGGATCTAGGTCGGGCTTAGAAGCTCCTTTCTGCTTAAATGAAACATGGCCTTGAATTGTTCTCGTCTGCAACTCCAGCCCCACCCTCTCCACTTCCATGAAAGTCAGACATTTAATGTGAACGTGATACACGTTTTGTACCAATGACACATGCACGTGAACAGTTGTTTTTAGAAACCCTAACTGCCAGCATATTATCTCGGCGACTAGGCTACTCCGCAGTAAAGTATCAGCACTGCAACACAACCCCTGCTCTGGACTCCAGCTGTCTCTCTCTCTCTCTCTGAACGACCTTGTGAAGACGACTCCCCTCTTTAACCCGGAGCTGTGTAGCCAGCTCAGCGCTGTCTCTCCCACACCTTGTCCCCCATTGTTGCTGATCTTATCGTTCAGCCTATCGGAGGACTAATGACCCCGGCAATCGTTGCTGACCTGTCGGGGGAAGTGCAGCTGCCAAATAAACGGGAGGAGAGTCCATTAAAAGATTAATGTAAGGAAGTGGACAGTGTCCTCCTGGACCTGTGGAGCACTCCGGCAGGAGTGGGGGAATTTGATTTATCGTCGTCCCCCCTCCTCACATGCTGAATAGGCAGAGAGGGATGTGCGAGGTGAAACGGCTTGCTTTGTCAAGAACAACTGACTGCAGTAGTGTTTGTTTTAGATTGAGATTACATTTTATTTTAAAAAGGAATCGTACTTTGACGCCAATTTATAACTAGCTTGTGAATCGTTCCAATGTTAGAAGGTTAAAGATTTCATTGGGAATAAAGTGAATATTTCCTGTCATTACTCAGCAGAAACTTTACTTTGGAGCAAAGTCAACACCCGGGTCCGACAGGCCAATTAACCCGTGTTTTTAAGGGAACACACTGCCCTATTTATCATTCAACATGCCGCAATTAAGCCTTCTGTTACTTTGGCAACCGTTTTTAATATTTCTTTGATCAAAGCGTGGAGTGGCATGGGCCCTGCAACCTGCCTTCATTACTCATGCGAATGGCATAATGTTGGCATTTGTGCAAGGGAGGGGGAAGTTTCCTATTATATGCTTTTAGTAAAGATTTGCTGTCAAGCTTGAGGAGCCTTGTTTTCCCTGACTCCTTCAGTGGGGGCCTGAACCTTTTATAATGGGCACAAACAACAACTGCTGCACTGCATGGTTACCGACGGAGAAGGCTTACCGCTGAGAGAGGCAGAGAAATTAATCTTCACTTTTGATTGTCAGGTTAGAGTCTATCGGCTTTGTCGGCATCTCATTACTGGGTAGTAACTTGGGATGCATGCAGCAGGACTCACCTACAGGCCTTTGTCCTGCAAAAGATTCTGGTCCGCCATATTGCAGGCTGTCCCAAAGAGTGAGGACACACAAGAGCAGGCATGACATACAGTCACTACATCCGGCCCCATTCAAACAAGATGGCAGCAGGCATAGCTTCACGTGACAAATCAGAGGTAAGGTTGTCTCATTTCTAGTTCAACACATTTCCTAATTTTTCTCTCTTCCCATGGTTTCCTAGCACCTCTCCATGCATTAGTGGTAGGAGGCTGATGTGTAAGTAGCTCAGGAGAGAGGAGAAAGAAGAGAGAGTGGGTCACTTGCCTACACGATCACTCATTGGTAGGCTGTTGTAGGCTCTAGGGCGGACATAAAAGCTCATATCCACTCGAGTCAGCGTAAGTGTAATTTGTGTAATTCCAACGCAAATCTGGATCTCGGGGCTTCCAAAGACTTGGATAATGCTGGATGAGTGTTGTACTTTTTAGGTTGTTTCTTTTAAGTCCCCATCTACTTCATTTGTTAAGGAGAATGCTGCAACACTATTTTGCTGTGAAGCCCCCTTTGAACCACACTAACCTGTTTTCAAAGCGTGCTAGGCGGATAAAGTTTGATTGATTGAATAATTAACTTGCAGGCTAAAAAGCTATGTTGGGCCTCAATGTTTTACTATCATGTTAAAAACCTCAGAAGACTGTACCAGCATCTGAAAGCCGAGTGAGGCTAATCCACTTCACATTCCTCCTCCCCCATTCTCCACCCCCAGTTGATCGTATCCAGGTTAAATGTTAATTGGACAGAATCCCAGTCCTCCTTTGTCTTAATGGCCACTCTTCTCATTTTCTCTCCCTGCGCTGCAATCGTTACTGTAGAGTTTGAGGAGAGGTAGACGTGAATGATTTTCCTAAAACAGCTTAGCAAACCCTGTGAAGACTCGCCGTCCACATCCCTCCCCCGGATCATAATGGGCTGTCTGACCATTTGCCGAGTTTGCACCATTAGCCAGTGATGAGTTTGCATCTTACCCCGACTGAGATGAACAAGGTTGTCAGGTGTCAAATCGAATGACAAAAATGGGCTGCTGAAAATAAGGTGTTTCTCGACTCAACCTGTTTGAAAATGCTGTCAGCAAAAAAATAACGGCCTTGCAATGTGCAATGACTGAATGTTGACCACAGTGATGCAACCAGGTCGTCAAGTGTGTCTCATCTGCAAACTTTGAGTAGCTTTTAGAACACACTGATTCAATTTCACCATTGACACAAAATTAATGAAAGAGGATAATATCTTATTGACAGTAAACATGTCACATCTTACTTATACAGTAAACAGTCACTAATACAGGCTTTTCAATTGTTGCCCATGGCGACATTCCCCAGACTCCTTTATAAAATTGCTTAATTTTATAAGTTGTTGCACTAAGAGAAACTACGTGAATCTGTGAAATGCTACCAATGGCAAATGTTTTTGTTTGACCCGAGGTACTTGGAGCTGTTCACTTGTAATCAGATCACCATAGACGCATTTGCCAGATATAAACAGCCATGTGGATTCTAATGTAGTAGCACAGTAGATAGAATAATACAATCTTCTAAGATGAGAAGAGGAGCGTATATAATGTTAATCTGTCCGTTTGTCACAGTTAACAGGTATTCTAGTTCGCAGTGTAGTTTATATACTCGACTGATAAACCAAACAGCTGTAGTAACTTTAGGCTTTGTGATAAAAGAATGTTTTCATGTGGCACATATCCTTATGCCCTTCTCTCTCTCTCTCTCTCTCTCTCTCTCTCTTTGCTGCAAGTCTGCATTACACTTCCACTGCCTCGCTTTAGCACCTCTACTTCGTGCCTCCTTGGTCTGCATTTAAAAATAACAGGCTTCAGTGTTGACCATTAAACGGCAGCATTAAGCCGGCATTAACTGAATTTGTTGGCCTCTCAGGAGCAGTGGAAACAAGCAGTAAACATAACAATGACACATTATTACATTTTAAGTTGAAATGGGGAAATTGCAAGCAAATAGTCGCCTATTTACACATTCAGCAGGCACATTAGCATTCATCTGGAGCTGTGTGTCTCCAGATGGATGCAGGTCTTATTTCCACGTTCGCTCTGATCTGGTCTTTTTTTTCTGGGTTCCTTTTTTTTAAGAAAAATCTAAAGTTGCTGCAATGACCAGAAGGCCTAATAGGCAAGGGACATGCCCATACTGACGTAAAACAATAAGGTAAAAGTGATTTGTCTCAATTTGAAATATTGGGTATTAGTCATTTAAATGAACTTGTTAAAGGTGCAATATGACATAATTTCCTAACTTTCTAAAATTTTACGAAAATGACATTATGACTTATGCATATTTTGTTGCAAAGATGTCTACTGAAGTTAGCGTGCTAGCTAGCTAGCCCCCGCCCCGCCCCTTTCCAACAGTCCTGTGCTAGTGACATAAACACAAACAACCCCCCGGGTGCCCCGCACGGGGCAAGCTAACGGAGCTAACTGAACTAACTAGTTAATGGCAGCTTAGGTTAGCAGAACCAAGCACTTACACTGTTCATATGCTGCCCCCACATTTGCCACAAATTCTTACATATTGTGCCTTTAATCAGACAGTCCTTAACACAGTTATTATCACTACAGAAGTTCCTTTACAAAACAGATAATCAGCATCATCATATAATCATCTTTATCATTTGCCACCTCAACAAAACAAAGTAAAACTCAGTGATTATTCTACGTGTAATTTGCTTCAGTCGCTTCAGCACTTCAATTCTAAAATGTGATAGTAACCGCAAAGGGAATATAATCATTTCATATTAGGGGAATAAGGTGGAAAGTTTGTAAAATTAGTATCGAACCCTCTAGAGACCTACCTTGTGTATTTCAAAATGCTCAGTCAGTGAGAGCACTAATTACAGGTGCAATATTACATTTTTCCAATTACAATCACACAACCAAAGGACCCAGATGGTATCTAGCTTCATACCACGGGATGTGTGACAGGTTCAAACTGATACAGAATGGCATAAATCATCTTTAATGCACTTTGCTTACTTTCACTTTCACAGGCCCTGGAGAGACAGCCTTCACATTATATTCAAATGGAGACAGAGGGGTCAACTCATTACACGGAAATGAAAATCACAAGCACAAATGTCACTTTCCTTTGTCTTTCATCTCGAATGCACTGAGAGACCTCACGGCCGACTACGCGGGGATGAAGTCACTGTGTCGGAGGAAAAATCATATGGGTTCTTTGCTGCGTTTCAGGTAATGTCTGTGATGTTTTCACACAAAACTGTGCTTTCAGCCTCTTTTACCGCAACTGCTGCAGATCAGAGTAGACAGCTGCATAAGACCTGGAGTTATTTTATTTTACTTTATACATCATTTCCACAGACGCCAGCCTTATAAAGATATAAAAAAACAAAAATAAATAGACTTAGATGACCATTTGTCAGAACTTAAAGTGGACATACCGGACAAAATAAAAGACGTCCTGAGGTCTCATTAAATATATTTAGTGGTATCATGCTTTCAAATGTTGAAACACCCTCTTGAACACCATTGATGTATTATAGAAATGTCCATATGGTATGTATCCTACGACATGTCAAATATGTTCACAAAAATGATTGACAACATCTTTACCTGGTAACTGGGCTTTGGATTCTCACAAGACCCACTGTGAGAGGAATTTGTTCAAATCAAGCTCCAAAGACCACCGGGTCCTACAATTGTCCCTTCTTAATCCCGCCCATTTTCCATATGTGCACCAATTACAGTTAATCAAGCTCTGTGCCCAGATGAACCCTCGGTCCACTTTCCCATTTCCTGTTAAACTTATATGTGTTGTGTGCTTAGCTGGTCTATGTTGAAAAGAAAAACCGAAGATGGCACAAAGATGTTGCTGAGGTACTTCTAAGTGACTGTATGGAAGACGTATTTGTTTCATTTCCAAACCTACCTGTCCTTTGGAAAAGTACAGGTAGGTTTTTAGCCGACGAAGATGACGAACTCGTGGAAAAGATCGAGGCTTAGGCTGTAATTATTTGACCTCAATTCACGTCATTTTGCCGTGGTCATGAAACTTAACATCGTGAATACATCCATCCATTGCCTATTGTAGTCCTTCCCATCGATACCCAAACTATACTGCCCGACTCCCAGAAACTAATCTAATAAAAAAAAAAGCGTCGCCATGTTTGTTATTATCAAACTTCTCCGACTGAGCAACCGTAATACATAGCGGTGGGATTGTGGATCAGTCAATTCCCATAATGCAACTCAATTTTTATGAGACCCTCTACGTTTTACATTGCCCATGTGAATCTCTATGCCTCCAGTTCTAACAGACAGAACAGAGAAAAAAAAACCCATCTGAGGAGAACCTGATGACATCATTACAGGACCGCTGATGACACTCACTTCAGAGCCGCTGCCACAACTGTTGTGATGGTTTGATGATGATTTCTATACCTTGAATTAGTAGACTGGACCTTTAAGACCCCCCACCCCGCCCCCACAAAAAAATAAAAAAAACAAAAAAACATTTTCAACAAGAGTGGGAGTGGAGCAGGCAGAGA
>CAEMYA010000083.1:2666950-2708772 GCA_903131615.1 Diplodus sargus | reverse complement strand
AAAAAAAGGAAAACACTAAAGGCCCCCGAAGCTACTGGCGGGGTGTGCTCACACTCGTGTGTGGCTCTCTTCCTCGGGTGTGTGTCTTGCTGTGAGGTGACCGGCTCAGTAATTGGTCCTAGAGGCTTTTACCTGGCGGTGTTGACTGGCCATGTCAGTGACTTTCTTTTTTTTTCCTTTCCCCTCTCCCTTCAAATCCACATGGCCTCATTGGCCATTTAGAGCTCATTACCAATACTTTTATGAAAGTGTTTCAACTGTCATGAAAGCGAGGGGAAAAAAAGGCGGAGTATATTATTTTTTTTTTCCGCCTGTAATTATACGCCAGACTTTTGTTAGTGGAAGTGTGCGAGCTATTTCCATGCACATCACAAAGGGAACAGACGCTTGTTCTTTTTGCATTCATTAAAATGAATTCTGTACAACTTGGCTTTTATTAAAAACAACAGGGGTTCCAGTCCCCGCTTCTGTCTTCATTGTTTTTAATCTTTGCTAATTAATTTGAAGAGGTTCTGATTAAAATAATGGAATTGTCGGGGAAGTCATTGTCTTAAGCTTACATGAATTCAGCGCAGCTGTTTGAACAGCACATGCGAGGGCTATTCAATAATTAAATACTTTCATGAGTCGCTCTGAGAGCGTCCTGCTCCAAAGCGTATTCATGTTTTGTAAAATGTTCAGTACAGTTGAAGCCTGAGTGACTCTGAGTTCTGTTGCAGCAGAGTTCTGTTTGAGCGGAGAGCTACACAAACATTTGGTTTTACCCGCTTTCAGACTGTGGCTGAAGCGGCGGTGACACTTTATAATGATCAAACTTTATTTCAGACTCAGGGTCCATAGCAAACCATCATTATAGTCATTAATCATAAGGGTTATAAACATCTGTTGCAACTTTACAATACGCTGCTTAATACATGTTTATAAAGCATTTCAGTGTTTGTTAACAGTGAAAGTTTAATGAAATATATATTTACTATTTATAAATGGTGGAAGTTATAAAGTGTTACCGATGTGGAGTATTGGTTTCAAATTGACTAGTTCTATCCAGTGTTGAGGGTGATGTGCTACATAGCAATGCATTAGAATGCTCAGATTATATGTTTGGTCTTTGAGTAATGAAATGCATTCCTTTTTGTGATTCAAGTAAATCAGTTATGCCGTTACATGCTCAAATATTTGATATTTGAAATCCTTGATGTATTTGTGATGTTTCTATGTCCTTCAAATGTCTGATCAGCATAAATACTCCAACAACTATGGAGGAAAAATAACAGCAAGATCATAAATGAAAAATAAATACATAAATAAATAAAGGGTTTAGCAAAAAAATTGATATGCCTTTGAATGCACCGAAATAGTCTTAAAAATACATTTAGGCACTCATTAATTTATAAAATGTGACGTAAATTGACGTTTCTGCTTTAGACTTGGAAGTGTCACCCTTACCCCGACCTCGCTATCTGACACACGTTTTGACAAACGCCCTCTCCTGTGGTACAACCACTTCTTAAAAGTAAAAGAGCAGGGTAGAGAGGATGTTGTTCGTCTGAGAAGCCTACGTACTTTTGCAATGTGTACGTAAGGTTAAGCATTGACCTAGTTAACCGACGCATTAGTTGCATGTTGAAACACGTGTACCGCGGGCTGTATGCGCCCTTGTTATAAGGTTTTCACAGCAGCTGTGCCTCTTGCGCCTCCTGCTAATCAACGTCACGCATTTCCTTGCGCTCTACAATCATCTTTCAACTTATTTGCAATCAGGATTTAATTTGATAGATTTGATTAGATTAAATGTAAGGTGAAAAGGCTTGAATTTACTGAAGTATCACCCATATCAATAGGGTTCTCATTAGTTCTTGATTTCTCCAGGAGGTGTGTGGGTACAGCAGCGGTGACAGCGGCGCTATAGGAGCCCATCTCCACCGCCGTGTTACATCGCACCTGTGCTGACAGGCCAGATGTTGTGGAGAAACACAATAAAAGACACACTCAGAGCAATGCCGTCTCTGAGAGGAATACAGGACTTCAGATTCCATTTGCAACAATAGATGAAAAGAAATTCCGAGAACTGTTGTCTTAACAAGCCAACTCCTGAGTATAATGACACCTTTCAAAAGCAGTGGCAAACACAGAGTGGTGTTAAAGCGTTAAGACCCCAACAACTGTGGGATAGCTTGCTAGCAAATGTTGTATGAGTATTTATAGACGACTCTGGCGACCCCCCCCCACTTCTCCTCTCATACCACAAAGAGGATGATGGCTTCAATTTTTAATGAGATATCTCAATAACTACTGGGTCAGACATTCATGGTGCCCAGAGAAATCATATCTTAGTGAGGATACTTTGTCCATCCCCTGACTTTTCCTCTCGCGCCACCATGAGGTTGACATTCCTGATTTTCAGAGAAATATCTAAAGAGCGATTGGCAAGAACCTAGTTCAGACATCATATTGATTGGCTATGTGGATATGAATTGTCGAAACTTATGCAATCCTTTCATTTTCTGTAGAGCGCCAACATTTACGTTCTACACTTTGGTTTATCACCATAAACGTGCAAAACGAATGGGATTTCTGTGTTTACTACTAAATAGAAAATGTTCGCTAACACGCCTGGGTAAGATGGTGAACAAGTTGAACGTTGTACCTGCTAAACATCAGCATGCTAGCATTGTCGTTGTGAGCATGTTGATATACTAACATTAGCATTAGCTCAATGCTCGCATGGCTGTGAACGCTCACTCTCGTTTAACTATGACGACAGTCTTTCCCTCACGTCAAGTTTTGAGCCGTCTAAACTCAACCAAGAGTTTTGCTCTTGATTAACCATGACCACAATCTTTCCATATCCTTAAATAGGTGCAACAGAGTAAGAAGAAAGTACGTTTTTTTTTCCATTATTGTTATTTATGTGTTGTATTTCAGAGATGTGTATAGACATTAGCATGCTAAACTGCTAGCTCTGGCCCTGTAACATTATATTTATGAACCTTTACAGTTGCTGAATAAATGGTTTATAGAGCATTCCGGTGTCAACACACAAATAACAATTAACTAAAGTTTAATTAACTATACATTTACAATTTATTGATGATGATGTTAATATAAAGAATAACTACCCCAACTATAACCATATAGGTGTCAGATCAGAACATGCTGATATGAATTAATTCACACAAAGTCATTTTTAAACAAACACCGATCATGAAATATTAAAACACATTTTGAGGGGATGTTTTTCTTCAGTGGAAGTAATGCAATGAGCAATGCAATGCAAAAAAAATGACTACTATGTTTTTACCAGAACCTGTGAAGGACTCATCTGTACCGCTCATTACCGTACGGCTTTCTATACCGACACTCTCCTCTCCTGCTCAGTAGGTCGTTTTTGTCAGCTCCAAGCAGGGCGTTCTGGTCGGCTCTTTTCTGCCCGACAGGCGGGAAGCTAAAAGCTCATTTAAGGTACAGCGAGTCCGAACACGCGGAACCTGTGGTCGAAAACTCCAAGTGCTCATCTCGGGCTGACAGCGGGTAGTCCCTCAAGCATTACTGTAGTTGGCCGTGACTGATTTCTCGGAGGCAGGCTGAGCCACGGGAGGCTAAATGTTCCACTTTGGCTCGTCCGTTTTGATTTGCCCGAGATGTAAGGCTGTTTGACATTTTGTCTTTCTGGTGTGCCGTCTTTGTAATCGCACTGTTAGCGGCAGTTGTTTGCACTCAGTAAGAAAAAAACCCCAAAAAATGCGAAAGGACAGACAAGAGTGAGGCAGGACATCACAGGTGACTGGAAAGGAAAATTATTTTTTAGATGTGTGCCTTTAGGTGCTCTGCTTGAATACACTCCCTCCACCATGAACACGGATAAATGCCTCAGAATTTTGTAACTGAAATATAATGGCATGCATTCAGTTATTCAAGCCTTTTAAATACAGATATGCTTTTTTTTTTTTTTGCATGTCAAGACCTACTGTGCTTTAAAAGCACATGAAATGTTTTTTATCCGTGTGTACGCAGGTGTCACCTGTTTGGCAGATGGTGGACAGAAGGACACAATGATTCATGCTGAGAGCAGCTGCACAAAAAACAACCTGAACGCTGTAAAAGGACTTTTTACATTCATCCGGTCGGAGCTCCAGATATTAATTTACTTTTTCTCCCTTTGCAGATGATCTCCTATTTTGACCATGACAGCACTGGGAACGTGCTGCACGCCGCTCTTATCATGTTTGTGTACAAACTTGAATGGGTTGTAAGGGGGGGAGAAATAAAGCATTTCATTCACTCTGCTGTCAGTCTGAGCTATAGGAGGATGTTTACAGTGACAGTCTGCCAATAAGGGGAATAGACAGTCGGGCTTAGAGTGAATGTAGCTAGTGCTGCGGACCCTTATGGTGTGTGAGAGCCCCAGAACAGTTGCCAAGGCGATGTTATCACCTATTATCCATCACCGGAAGCAACAAATCCAGGCCCCGCTATTTATTCTGTTGTTTTCCCAGCAACGGAGGTGACAGATAGCGTGATGGCCGAGAGAGTGTATTATTGATCAACACGAGGGCCCGCCTTGTCCCCACATACGTTCGTCCGATGGAAATCCCACAGGGCTTTCTATGAGCAGAGCGGTGGGCTATCTTGTTCTACGGTGGTTTATGGGGGGCTGTCACCGGGATGTGGAGGAGTATGTACCGCAAAGAGAAGCCGAGCAGAGAGACTCGCCAGGGATGTTGGAAGAGTGGCAGGTTGGGGGGGTCAGAGGTCGTCGGCTCTGGCAAACCAGGGCGGAAAAAAAGGGAGTGGTATTTTAGATTTTCTGCAAGTTGCACAATTTGTGAGGGTGTAATACTTGATACAATACTTACATATATTATTGCTATGAGCAAAGGTATTTGTTATCCACACTTGGGCAGACATGTTCCTACATTGTGACAAACCTGGACACTGCAGATTCTAGTAGTAGCACAGAAGTCAAGTCGGTTTCATTCATATAGACCATTATCAAAAAAATCACATGGAGCACAGTTTGTCTCAAGGGCCGTTACAATCTTAACAGCTCACAACACCCTCTGTTTCTTAGACCCTTGATTCGAATAAGGAAAAACTCCCCCTCCAATAAACCCTTTTAACAAAGAAAACTGGAACCACAGTGCCCTGCTGTTTTAGGAAATTACTTGGAACAATTTACCCAAATCCCATTTTTAAAAATCTACATTGTCAGGAGGGACAATGAGTCACAGCGCCATAGGCACGGCAGGGAAGTCGGAAAGTATTCAGGAGGGCCTGAAAAAATGTTGGTTTTTGGCTTTTTATGGAGTTTGTTGATAACAAGAAAATAGAGTGGAGCGTTGGCCCTATTCTTTACAGAAGGAATTCAATTAAAAAATTTTTTTTTTTTTTTATTGTCATTGTTTGTTTTGACTTGTGTAATTAATTTGATCAAAATCATTGTGGGTTTTTTAAATAAGTCTGCAGTGAACACAAGCTAAAGATAACTTCACATCTTGTTTAGCGACATAAAATATACCAGTAGATACCCCTTATGTGATTTTTTCAAAAGTGTTTATGTGTCTCAAAAAAGCAGCTGCTAAGTGGCTAATGAGACAACTGGGGCTGTCAGGATCACATCGAAACACGGAGACTCAGCGACTCACTGTAGTTGCAAACAATTCTAACTCTATTTGAATTTTAAAACTTGTTGATTCAAGGGTGTAGGTTTGATTTTAACATTGGTGGGGACATGGCCAGTCACCCCCCACCCCCACCACCACCACGCGCTGCCGCCAGGGGAAAAAAATGATATACGTTGTTAAGCAGTGTCATGACACTAATGACAGATGAGGAGAATGTGTAATAACAAAGTCTTCTTTAGAAATACACCATATTATATAATTAACCACTCTATGACTGCATGTGAAAATATGCAGGCAGGCAACATCACATTTATAAAGTGAAAAATTACACATATTGTATTTTGTGTAAAAGTAAATTCACATTTGAATTAAATTACGGTAATTACAGTAAAAAGTACCACCTGGCTTCTCCCTGAACTAGGCCTACAGCCAGGCAAGATTGCTGTATTGGTATAGCACCATGTCAAATTTACCTGCAGCCCTGAATCTTCCCTATATGAGCTACAACCTGGCCGGCGTTCCTCTGTCACATGATGAATAAAATATTGATGCTATGAGCAGTGACACAGCAGAACTCAAATCTCAAAGAAGGTCAGTAGTATTCACCAGGCCCACTTTTAATAATACAACTAGCCAACACTTAAAATTAAATTAACCACCATGTCCTTATTCAAGTTCACCTGCTGCTGTGACCCCGCCACTCCGCCGCTGTCTGATAAAGAGGACGGCTGTGTTGCTTCTTCTGTCACCTGACAAAGTAACAAATTAATCGCTATTAAGAGTGAGAAAATGGTTGGAAACAATGTTTTGCATTCATTAGCGGCAGCGAATGAGGGGGGACTATTTTCCTCAGGTGACTTAGACTTTGTGTGTTGTACGAGAACAGTGTCAACCTCTCACCAACACTGGCAAAAGCTGCAAGTGAAACATCTTCGACAGCCTGCAGGGACCTAAGCCCATCAAAAAACACACTTGTCTCAAAGACGTATTTGGGAGGCGCATTTTTTTCCCCTTCAACCTTAATACTGGTGTGGACATTTCAGCCATCGTTTGAGATCTGTGTGGACACGTCCATATGGTCCATACGCAATTCTACGCCCATGTGTAGATTGATTCATTTATTGGAACGTTGAACAATGATGTCCAGTGATTATGGTGTAGTTCAATCCTAGCCTAACGTTAGCCAAGCTGCCAAAATCATTTATGCCTCAAGAATCATAAGAGCGGTTGTCACGAGTGGAGATTACCTTGCTGAGCAAAATGTGTAGCTATCACAGACAGAGCGAGAGTTTGCTACAGAGCGGATTTTCTGCAATAACCAAAAACCAAAATGAAAAATAATACAATATCTATTTTTGTCGATGGAACCCGGTGATGCCAACTTCCGGATTAGCTTTCAAAAATGTGTCATCGCTTTTGCCCTCTATGTCCGTACTTGAATTTGATCAGTGTGCGATAAGTGTGGGTAGGCAATAAAAATATCTTATAATATCACTTAACTTGGAGTGACCACGGTGCCAGATGGAAGCGGCGGCAGTTGCTATCTTAATTTGTGTACGTTACACTGTGAAAGAAGCATCCGTAAAACTATGGATACACTTTTTTTACTTGTTTCACTATCATACACAACACTGAAGATCTGGGTGTTTTAGGAGTTGATGGAACTCAGTCTCCAACACTGTATCCAGGTCTCATTGAATGTCCATGGTTGGAAATAATGGAAAGTAACCTCAATGAAAGTAACAATCACTGCCCAAATGAAATACCCACTCAGAGGCCCCAAGCTCACACACTACTGTTCTGTGACCGGTACAAAGATGGCCTTCCTCTGTTCAGAGAGATATATGAGATGGAAGATACAAAGCCAAGGCTCTTAATAAAAATCATCCATTTTTGTCAGAGCTGGCCGGGGTAAAATTTGCAGCAGTATCAATAGACAGCCCCCCCCTTTTCTTTATCTCATCCTACCTCCATCTCCTCCTCTTCTTCTTCTTCCCATCTCTCTCCCTCTCAGCATACATTAGAACAGAGAGCATCACCTCGACTGTCGCCGACGTCTCCTAAATCATTTTGCCTCCCTCTGAGGGCTGACCTCTCCCCGCTGTACATTTTTTGGGGGGCTTTCAAGTGGGAGTGAAAGTCACAATTATCACGAGGTAAGGGATGACTACCGGACTGCCATTTATATCTCGATTTCCGCCCGCAATGTTATGCGCGTAGGTGCGATCGAATTCTCCCTCCCTTGCCTCCTCCCGGGGCATTTAGGGGCCCCCACAGCGGGAGAAGTAAGTTGACTCTCCTAAACTCCACCATGCATCCCCTCAAACTGGATTATTGTTATTTCCTCACGCTCCTGGATGGAGGTTTTTATAGTCAATATGCTGCTATATGAAGAAAAATGCGGCAGAGGTAGCAGAGCTGCCCCCGCGTTTTCAAATAATGCACCACTGTTCTTGACGGCTTTCGAGTCAGGCCCCTGTAAATGTTGAGTAGTCTGCAGCGAGGATACTGAGGGGGTAAATATGATAAGAGAATGCGTAAACACATCAGTCATACTGGTGTTCTGCGGAGGCTGCTGATACACTCCTGTAGGTGGGATTGTCATGCCTGGGGATGATGGTGCGACTCCTCTCCAGGAGAGCATGAAACAGGATTACGAGCACATCAGCACACATGCAAACCACAACCTTTATTTCGGGACAACTACTTGTCAAAATAATACGGTTGCCGACTTTCGCTCGACTTATTTTTGCTTGATGTAGCACTTGCTCTAAAGTGTCAGTAAATGCCGCTCGGAGGAATCACACGGGATCTTTGCTTTTTATTTCAACACTGATATGACTTGCTTGCTGCAGTTTTTTTTTCTGTCCCGTCGCACCGGTCACCCACCGCCTGTCAGCCAGCTCCCATCACTGCCCCCCGCCAGCTGTGCCGTAGCTGTGGGCGACGCGCACCTTGACACCGGCAGGAGGATGGTAATATGCCCATGAGTTAAGTGCACAGGCCGTCGCGTCCAAAAAACACACACGCGTCCACAACACGAGCATGTTTTTTTGCCTTTCCGCCTGTCAGATCACATAACCAAACAGCACCAAGCGCGCCGTGACACACTTCGCCTTCCTTACTGTCTCGCTGCCTGGCCACTTCCTCACTCTAAATGGCACAAAATCTAATCGCGGCACAGGTTGCCGTGTGAAATGAGAGGCAGCAGACGGCCACTAATATGATCTTTCACAGTCTGTAGAAAGTGGGATGGATGGCTCACCTTGATAAGCACAGGAGCCTCTCCTGCCTTTTACATGATTCAAATATGGATACTCACTACAAAGACGTATCCCCTCCCACCCGCCGCATGTTTTTCAAAGGGCCCCCTTTCTCCTTTCTTCTTCTTCCCCCGCCCCGCACTCCCACTCCTCCATCTGTGTCACCGATTGCTTTTTTTCCGGCCCGCTTTTAAATTAGTCTGTCTCCCCCATCTTCGCCTCTCATGTTATTTTCATAGGGAGTCCAATCCAAAGTGGAATGCATGTTAATTCAAATATAGGATCACTGTCCCTCACAAGAGACGAAGGACGGAAAGCAATTGGAGGCGAGGAGCCGGGGTAGACGCGTCTGGCTGAGGAGCCCCAAATGTGTCTCCTGCTGGGCCGAGTGACAGAAAATGCAAATCAATCCTGAGTCTCGCTCAGACAGCGGGTAGACACTGCAATCTTCTTGAATTTTAAAGGGGATCTGTGTGTAGTTTTGGAAAAGAAAGTCAAACTCTGAATTTCAGTTTTTTTTACAATATTAATGAGGTAATAACACAAACTCAGAACTATTTATCTTTTCTAGAACTGAATAACAAGCTGTTCTCAGAGGTCCCCAGAACACGGGTTGCAGGGTCCAAAACTACATAGTGCACCTGTAATCTACAGGACATTTTCTCCATAGAGTGGTCACCAACTCCAAAAAGGGTAGCTTGCGTCGGAGGAAGAATGAACAGTGAAAACTCTGCTGAAGGATTCATTTGAAAAAGGGCTTTCAAGCACCCGTCCTCTCAGGAAGTGTACACACACACACACATAGTGTACACACAGTGGCCCTAACCATTTAGCCATGGCATGAATCCACAAGCAGGAAGGCTGCTCCTTTGTTACAGCCATATTGATGAACATCTACATCCAATATGTTGCTCCATTGATTCTTCATTATTCCAATTCCCGGGACTGTTTCAATGTGGCGCGCCGTCAAGATGTACACAATTAATTTGCGCTTTCTATTAAAAGGGAGTCATTAAAAAGCTTGCTGCACAACAATTCATAATTAAAATACCGGCACAAGTGAGAGGTGAAAGTCTCATTAGTATTGCTGCGTAGTGCTGTTTATTTCCTTGACTAATTTGAACAGCCCCTCTCAGTTGATGCTGTGATGATTTATGTGTATTTATGTACACGTGTGTTCAAAGGTTAGGTGTTTGGAGACAGTGACACTACTGTAAAAAAAATACGTTTCTTTAATTATAAATAATGGCATGTTACATTACGGTCAATATAATGTATGTAGAAGCATGAAGGCATGATATAACTCAGTTTATCATATATATTAAAGGCAGTCTTCAGCACCATTTTTCAGGCTCCAATATTCCTATAAAAGGGGCGCTATGCAACTTTTTTTTTAGACCTATATTGTTTTGTTCTCACCCTCAAAATGCAACCCTGTCTTGCACCAGTTTTTACACAAATAAACTCATGATAGCTCTTGCAAACTGCTATGCTTTTTATCAAGAGTTCTGGCTCTGTGTAGAGGCCGCTAAAAAAATTGCATTGTGCCACTTTAATAGTCATAGTCATTCGCATCAGCATCAGTGGTGCTTATTAACATCCTCATGTGCTTCACTAAGACAGAGACCATGGTAAACATCACCAACATCAGCATATGCACTTTGTCAGTCTGAGCATGTTAGCATACTGGTGTTACCATCCAGTCAAAAAGTTCTTTACATTTACATTAACAAGTGCCTGTTCAGATGAGCCAATGACATCAAATATGTTAGATATTTACTACTTAAAATCTGGATGATTACATCGGTAGGCTACTTTCTTAAGTAAACGAGTGAAGAGCAGTGGAGGGTGCTGCCAAGCAATGTAAACACTCTAGTCCTTGAAGGTAACATGAGCTAGTCTCCTGTTAAGAGAAATGTAAAATCTCACCTCTAGTTCTCACTTTTTCCCCTCACACCAAAGCGTTATTACAGCACCATGCTGATCTCCATTTTGTTTAAGTCTACTTCCCCATCAGCTCATGCGAGGTGGTGCATTGCTCCCTCTGGTACAATAACCTTATCTTAAGTCTGTGCCATCATTCTAAATCTTGTATTTAGTTGGGGGCCCTAAGCACATTTTCGCGCAAATTCATCTAAAAGCGCCAAATTTGGCAGAGATGTAGCTCAGGTCATACTGAAATTATTTAACTAGGGTGCCGAAGCCAGCGACCCTTGGGGCCAAGATGGCGGCCAAATCCAATATGGCCGCTGCCCGAAAAGGGTTCCAACTATAACTTTTGAACCACGAGCTACAAATGCAAACTTGATGTCTTTTTCAGCTTAACTGATCATGGGAAACACATAGGAATATTAATATTTATGATTTGGTGCACCCGGACCCCTTATTCCTCCAATTCCAATATGGCCGCTGTCCAAAAAAGCAGTTTTGACTGTAGTATGGGCCTTACACCCCATTATTTGCGCCAATTTATCTACAAGCACCAAATTTGGCACAATTTGAGCCCAGATTCAGTCTGCAGAGCCATGAAGGCAGAGCGCTGAAGCCACGCCCCCCGCTGCTGCACAGAGTAGTGTTGTTTGTTTATTCAAAATGTATTGAGTGGCACCAAATTCAACACCGCTTTTTCTCGGGTCCTCAGCAACACATCTTACAAGTTTGAAATAGATCAGATGAACTGCTGTTGAGATATGTGGATTACAGACAGACAGATTCTTTGATTTGTGGTTAGATAAAGCGGATTGATTAAACCTTTAACATCAAAGCCATTTATGTCACTTTCGCACAGCAGTATATGACATGCTGATGTTTTCGCTTAGCACTGGATTGTCCAAGTATCAATTGTTTGTCAATATCAGCATTGAGTGTACACTGTCACAGACACAGATCCATACAGGGATAATGAGACACAATTGATTAGCTTTGCTCCTCAAATGAGCCCTTCACGAGGAAATTGAAATAACACACAGTCAAAGCATACGGACATGATTAATGGTGTTTTGAGATTGGGATCTAGTGGTATTTACATAATCAGCAGGGGAGAATTAGCTATTTTCATTGCTGCGTCGGAACAGAAGCCCTGCACTTACATCAGCCTGATTGTGTCGCATTGTCCTAAAGTCTTGATTTCTGAAAGGCTTTGATGACGATGACTGATGATGATGTTGATTGGACGGATAATGGCGAGAATTGCGAAAATTACTTGGGGAAAACTTTATGAATTACCATAATTAATATGTATAGATGTAATCTTAACTATACACTTCCTGTGAACTCAAAAGGGGAGTGTTACGGCTTATGTATTAGAACAAAAACAATGATGCATCTTTGTACTGATGCTATGACAAAATTATAAATAATAATGAACAAAATTGGATAAAAGACGATTCTATTTAGGTTTTGATTCTCAGGAGATCGGCAGGAAAGTTATTGAAATCCCTCAATAGCGTAATTTTTCTTTGTACAACATTAAATATTAATAAATCTTGAATGAGTAAAACTGATAGCAATCGCCAGTGCTGAGCCTTCTGTGATACCCTCTCCCCCAAAATTGCTAACAAAAAATATGTGGCGTCCCTGGCCATTTTAAAGCTTTAGGCAAAATATCATTTTACTGCTCCATCTTCAAAATTGCGTTGTTCTAGTTATGCACACAGCCACACACCACACACACACACACACACACACACACACACACACACTATCAGACTAAGGTAGACAGTCACTTTATGAACAATCATTTAACAAGTGTGTGGAAACAAAATGCAACCAGTTCAATGAGATACAACACTGCAGCAGAACCAGCAATACAAAATCAGTTTCACTCACCAATGACGTTCCCAGTTGCTAGCCTGAAAATGGCGCACATTTGCTTTTGCAGGTTGATTGAGCTCTAGGTGTTTGGGCGCTGGGCAGCCTTATTAACAATGTCCATCTTTTCATTAAACGGTTGTCTTGAAAAGGGCACTGACAATAAATCCACGGCAACATCATCTCCACCTGCTGTATCAACATCATCTCCACCTGCTGTATCAATATTATCTCCACCTGTTGCCATTTTCAACGAAACAGAATACCCTAGATGCAGGATATTCTGACCAGAGACACCGTAGAAAAATATCTGATGGTTGTTTTTTTTTCCCCCAATACAAAACCACTCAAATGTGTATGGACAGATAACTTTTAATTTATAGAAGTAATAAGATACGTTTCTTTTTCATCTGAGGATTCCAGGGCCTTCTCTGAATACTTTGAAGGCCTTGAAGATTCACCACTGGTAATCGCCTTTTTTATTCCACACATTCTTTTTTCCTTTTCAAAACCTAGTGCCTACAATACCACAATGCAGTTTAGCCACTATGTTACTTCACACATGTATCAGATTTCATTCAGTTTCCTCTGAAGCCACAAAGACTTAATACTACTATTTTCACATTAGTACAGTAATGTAGTACTGCTCCCCAAGATCTGTGAACACACTTCATTTGAATGTTCATACTTAGATAACAAGAAAATATAATAAAGTCAAAGATGTGGTGAGTCACAGAGTGTAAAGTGTTCCTTTGTTCCCTAATGGATGCTAAGATAGCTTCTAATTGAATTCAGTGATGTAGTGAATTGGGATTTGTAATTGTCAGGCCTGGAATGGAATTAATTTCCCAGCACATCTTGGATGGATAAACAAAGTTGAACAAAGACTGCTTTGAGGTTTTTTAGGTGGCTGCTAAGTTAAAATAATACAACAAGGCAGAACAATAAAATGATTAAAGTCAGTAGTCCACTCTTCTCCTTTGCTGTCGGCAGACAGGACTCATAATTACGGTGACAGCTGGAGGGCTTTGATGCTTTATTAGAAGTTGCAATGTACCTTGAAGCAAGCTACTGTACCGTAACCTTGCTAAACAGCAGTCACTGAGGCTAAAAGTGGCGACTGGCCATTATCCCGAAACCCCTCAAAATCTGAAAAATGGCCCATTGGACGAAAAGCCCATTATTCTGAAAACAAAAGCTCATGGCCTGTTTTCAAAAGTACACCCTCTCCCCCCATTTCCCCTTAAAAAGTAACACATTATGCTGTTTTTCAGGTTCATAATCTCATTTTGGGT
The DNA here is from genome assembly GCA_903131615.1 of Diplodus sargus. NCBI lineage: Eukaryota > Metazoa > Chordata > Actinopteri > Spariformes > Sparidae > Diplodus > Diplodus sargus. Next base: position 2,694,780 of record CAEMYA010000083.1, on the reverse strand, counting down.
TACTACTTGAATAGTCTGACATGCTTTAGTGATAAAAAAAAAGAAAAAAAGTAATCTGTTTTCTCACGCTGTCCATCACTGTATTCCCCTTCTGTCAGAAAAACTCTGTTTTAGCTCCTGTCTCTTTAAGCCCCGCCTCATAAACTCAAACTCAATTTCATACCGTTTTACTTTGTTTACATGTGGCGGACCCTGCCACCTTTGTAGATTCAAGCAGTGCTCTGGGATCTTATTTTCCTCTGAGAACAGCTCATTTATCCAGTTATGGAAACATACATATGTCTGTATTATTACCTCATCAATATTGTAAATATTAACATTCTGAGTTTGAATTTCCTCTCAAAAACTACAGAGTGCCCCTTTAAGTTAAACTGTTGAACTCTGGAGTGGAGTCTGAATGTTCACCCAGAGATCTAAAACAAAAACAGATTATGTGCGTGAGCCCGAAGCAACGCCACATTTTGCACAATGCTGGATGTACAATCTCCAGATGTGTCCGCATAAAACATGCATTTGCATCAGTGGAACTTCAGTCTGTGGTCCAGTTAACACACACACATGCAGTGGGAAGTTACGCCCTGGGACAACTCAAGCTCCTGTTCGTCCTCTGCTTGTTCCGCCACAAAAAGGTCACTGCATGATTTATGCACCTGTTTTGTGAGTTAGATGGGAACTGTTTGTGCTTTGGGGCTCCTGACGGATCGAAACATGAAATATGAAAATGAAATTCTGTTCATGAATTGATTTACAAGGTTGAGCAGGTATTAAGCTGCCGGATCGGGAGCAGCTGGATAAATGCAACACTTTGTGTTTGAGTCGGTCGAGCCTGAGTTTGCCCTGTCCCATCATTTTAAGAAGAATGAGCGTGGAAGCCAACAGTTGCAAACATTGCATGCCGTGTTTGTGGTCACCTCTGGGTAAAGACATCAAGAAAAGCGCATGTTTACATGTATTTGTGTGGCTGTCTGCTCACACTTTACTCCATGTCTCCCGTCTGATGCCGGCATCAGTCCTGACACGACAGCGCACTGTGTCGGAGACATGTATTCTTTAACATGGCAGCTCACAGGGGAGAGACACAGATGGGTTCCGACTTCTTAATGGTTCTGGATGGCCACGGATGATGTTATTCTAGTTGACAAGCGGCTCCATATCTGCTCCATATCTGGCGCGATCACACACCACCTGCACGCTCTTTTTCATGAGAGTTTGAATTTCCTTGTCAATGATTAATTCAGCAATTAATGTAGTGGTGGCCTACATTCAGAAAAAAAAGGGAGAAGTTGCCGGGATTCCCAAATGAGTTTGTTCGTCTTTGTGAAACTTGTAATGGACTCAAACTAAACAGTAGACTTTGAAACCTTTAATAAAATGTGAGAACGCTTTATTTACCATATCCTCCTCTGTGATCTGCGCAGGATTACGTACTCTTTTAGTTTCTTGTTAGATACGCCAAGCACGCTTCAGCTTGTCCACACGTGAATGTTATGTTCGACACAATTACGTGGCATGTATTCTCATGCATTTATAACGGCAGACACTTTAGCGAAAACTCACTTTATGAATATATTGGATGCTGACGATATGGAATTAAACGAAACAAACGACCTCTGCACTCGGGAGCTTTTAATTGAGAGCACGAGGCAGTGCATTTGAGATAATGCATTCACGCCAGAGGTAGATAGATGTGTGCGCAAGCTTGTTTAGCATGACAGCTGTGTAGGCTACATTACTGCATTAAATCAAACCCAATTACTGCCAGCTTGTTGCCCTCGTGCCCCGAGAGGTGTCTGATGCAAGCGCAGAAGCGCACAATCCTTCAGTGTTTCTGCGTTTAGTGGGAAAAGAAATCTTAATAACATGCAAAGTAAAAATAGATGAGGACAGATGCTTCTTTCAAAATGCATGGACGTGAACGCAAACTTAAACATAACCCTGTTCAATTAAGATATCATCAACAGGCGCAGTATCGCCTCCTCTGTCGGAGTGCTTGTTTCTCTTGGGTTTGCTGCGGCGTAATAAGGAATTGCTCCGGTGTGGCCCAGAGTGCTGATGTTGTTTCTGATGTTGTTTTTATATGCTACTGCTGGTGGTTCTTTTTGCCACTTCAGAGGGGTCAACCTCCACGCTCCGATATCCACTCCGGCACTTAGATGCACGGCTGATGGAGGAGGCTTTTTTTCTTTTGTTTTGGGGACAGCGCTACTGGGATTGAGTCTAAGCGGTGACCTCTGAAATAGGAATGGTGTCTGAGTGTATGCGCACGCGAGTATGTTTAAAAAAGAAAAGCGGGACCGCAACTGAATGACAGATCAATGGACAAGCCAAGGACGCAGCGGGAGGAGCGATATTTAGAGAGTGCGAGGGTGCGATACGGAGGGGAGGGAAAAAAAAAAAGTCCGGGGTCAGAAGAGAGCCACACGCGCTGGAGTTTGCCACCGCCGTGCCACCAGCTCTCTCCGCTGAGACACACTGGAGGTGTCTGTCAGGTCAATTAGTACTACTGTGCTTACATTTTCCACCTGACTTCCTTCATTAGTGTTTTTGTCTGCAGCGTTGATGCTCCTTGATGTCTCTGCATGTTCAGTCATACTTTGAGCCTCTCCCACACACTCCTGGTGTGAACCGCATCTTAGGAAAGTACTGTAGGTCTGCCAAGCACCCGACCTAGAGGAGGTCACAGCTCTTACACTGTGGGCTCTGTGCCACGCTAGCTGCTTAGTTTCAAGGGATGGAAAAAGTCGGCCTTTCGGTTGGTCAGCTGCTCCACTGCTTTTAGTCCAGACTGAAATATCTAACTATACAATGGATTCCCCAGGCGGTGTATCCTCAGAACTTTTATGATCTAGCACTTGGAGCAGGTTAACCTTAAACCTTGTTAAGTATTTTGTGTTTAGTGTTAGTTAGCAAATGCTAGCATGCTAAACTACGATGGCAAACCACAGCAAACAGGTACTTTCTTAACATCAGCATTTTGGCATTGTTATTGTGAGCCTGTTAGCATGTTGACATCCAGCTCAAAGCATTGTTGTACAGCCTCACGGAGCTGCTAGCACGGCTGCAGCCTCTTATGCCCAATCCCATTTCACCCCTCGCCCCTATCACCAAGCCTTACCCCTGTAATTACATGTTCACATTGAGGGCTAGGGTTCCAAATTCTTGTTGGGATAGAGGGGTAGGGCAAAGTGTTAGCGCACATGGCTCTCCAAAAGGAGGAAAGGAAAACTGTTGTTTCGATGCATCATGGTCCATTTTTCCTTACACCAAGAATAAAATGTTTGCTAATGTCTTGGTGGCTACCTTGTTGGCTACTTTGTGTTGCATTTGATGCCTAAAAACTGATGTTTCAGAAAGCAAAGTCTTGGTACAGCTCAGCTTATCAATGCAGACTGGCAAGGTTGGAGCACAGGTTGCCAATGTTAGCCTGTGAAGCACCTCTAGTGGCCAGTTAATGAGGCCGTGTTCTCTTTTATTTAATGAGTTTTCTGATACGGTAGTGGCTCCATCATATAGATGGCAAATGGCATTGATCATACAAGGAGTGTAGTTATGCAAGCAAAATCCCCACAGCTTAAGATGACACATTGGAAATGTTTGTGTTTACATAAATCCTGTCAACGACAGCTGATGGGAGTCTTGAAGGGCTGTCCCAATCCACATGGGAGGGGGGGTTCAATTACTATCCCATGTAACTCTGATCTGAGGCTGTAGTCTTGTTATGCAGGTCATTAAGATTTCTTCAAAGACAAAATACTGTAGCTTTATAGTTATTTATGATTAATATTCTTCATTTCACATGGCCCCTTATTAGACCTCGAGAGAGGAGACTAGAGAAGACAGTGTTCCTCTATGTTCCCAGTCATGTGTGTCTCTTGATATACAGTGACATTGTAAGCCATTTGTAAAGGCTGTGTTTGCAGTTCAAAAGGGACCAAGGGAAACACCCATTGGGCATTCGACCTATGGAGAAACATTGCTGATGACATATAACCCTTTAAAAAGGCCTCCTTAATGTATCACATTTGGGAGGATATTCAGCTTGCGTCACAGGACACTTGGGAACATAGACATGCTCCCAGCAAGACTTACAGTGCAACAAATATGTTTTGCCAAATGGAATATGAAATTATATACACATGGTCCATGTGTATCTGCATGTGTCCATTCATCCAACGGATATGCTTAATACTAATTACCTTTTCTTGTAATGGAAAAAAAAACAACATTTTTCTTACATTTACATTTTCTTTGTACATTTTTGCATATTGTTTGAGAATTGTGAAGACCAATTAGCTATGTAGTGGTGTTTTTTGCCTTCTTTGTGCACTCAACAATACACTCTTTGTCTGGACGGCACATTTAAATTCATATATTCTGCTCTGGCATTTCAGCAGCACCATAAGCATTTAACCTAAAGGGACAACTAAGTACTGGGACAGAACCGTGGCATCTTTATAAATCCTGATAACCAAGCAGCTCACAAGGTAATGGGTATATTACATGAATACTGTATCACTGAGCAAACTCAGTGGAAGTCTATACAATCAACAGCAGGTCTCGGTGCCTGTTCATTTATAGTCTATAGTTTTATTGATCCTTCCTTTGTGTGAGCTGCAGAATGATCCCCGATTGCAGCAATTATGATCATTCCCAAAGGTCCACTTACGCATGATTCAAATTTTAGTGATATCCAGCAATGACATTTCCCCGTCATGTGAGGTGGAAAAGAAGCCAATACTTATGAGATATGTGCGTTTAAAACAGTTGCCAATAATCCAAGTCAATTATGCCCTCGGCATAAGCGACCACACAGGAAAACTGTGTACCACCTAACAAATGGATAATCCTGTTGTCAGGCATTGAGCATTGACGTGTTGACATTCAACGAGTACAACTCTTGTTATCCGCAACTTGCAGCATCTTGCAGCGTGTACTGAATCACAAATGTGTGAAAAGCGCACCGTGAAATCCATCGTCATTTCATTTCTTTAAAGATTCCTGAAAAAAGACGCCGTCAAGGCTCGCCTTTAAACGCAGTGTTTTGATGTGTCGCACTTTGAGCACACACGGAGCGGCTGTTTTGTGAGGTCCAGGAGATAAGAGACGGAGAGGTTTGAATGTGTGATAGGGAGTTAGGGCAGCCATTCCCTTTCAGGTTTGTTTCAGGCCACCTGCTGGGTCCTCCAAACAGAGCCCCACATGGCAGATCAAAGCACGCCATCAACGCTTTGTTTTGCTGAGGTTTCGTATAATTAGCAGTTGATTATGCGCAGGGACAGATCTGACAGCATTAGCAGCTGACTGACTTCAGCCAGTCACAGAAGTCATCTTGTATGAGACACCTGGGTAATTGTTTAGCAATGTCAGGGTGCAAGTAAACAACTCACTCCCCATTTGGATACAATCTCGGCCATTGCCTTGATTCCAATAAAGTCGGGAGGCCATGCAGCGAATAAAAACAGAATGCGGTCATTTGCAAATGAACTGTGATTACCCACAATGGTTTTACAAAGTATAACAAAGCCTGCCACGACTGTGATTGATCCATCACGTAAGCAGCGGTGCTATTATGGGGTATTGTGGCCTGTAGTTTCCCCAGTAAACGCATCAACCTCTTCAGCTGTTGCAGTCCCTCGTGATTGGCTGGTTGTTGCTCTTCTTGGGTCTGATCCTCTACCGGAGCTTTTTGTGGCTTTTTGTGGCACCAAGCTTGGTGTGTATGGAGGGGCAGCCCTCCTCATGGACACTCTGCCAAGCCCAGAGACACAGCCGTGAGCTGAAGAGTTTGGTGTGTGCAGTGGGGAAATTATAGCGCCACCACTCAACCACCACCAGAAACGCAGATAGGAGGGAGATGCACATACAGCATAAACACTGCATAGAGCCAACGTGCAAACATAAATCAGCCTACAGGCCGCCTTTGCAGTACCTTCCCAAGGCCAGTGAATTAACCTGTAAAATGTTTCAATCAGGTGTTTTTGAATGTTTCACAACTTTCCCAGTCCCAGCCCCTTTCGCATGTTGTTTGAAATGTCTTCATGACGTCAAAATCCGAATAAGAATGTATTTAGAAAAATCAACGATATGATAAAACCACAAATGTTGTCCTTGAATTGTTTTCAATTGAATATGTCCCAAAAAGGATTAACAAATGATCAATTTCGGTTTCATTTATAAACACGTCTGAAATTTTTCTGGATGATTGTACATTCTGTGGTCTAAAATATGAAATTGAAAAGGTCAAGGGACAATCTGTAACCATCGTAACATTTACCCCCAATCCAATGGTTCACCAAGATCCATGTCCATTTGTCTTCTGGTTCCAGTGGACCGCTTTAAGGTCGTACCAGTCCTCACTAAGAGAATAAATTGCCGTCACACTCCTCAAATGGTGTGATCGCCTGCCACAGCCCTTCACATCAGTTTGTTTTATTGGATGTGGCTCAGGCCTCCAGATATTTATATCTTTTTACAGCCATGTACTGTAGTGGCTAACAAAACAAAAAAAGAAAAAGAGGGAAAAAAGAAATCAGCGAGGGAGAAAAAAAGGGAGGCAGGAAAGCTCGGCAGGCGCTAGACAAGTAATGGTGTGGAATACAGAGGAGGGATGTGTGGAGCTTTGGCTGGGGACACCCTCTAGATCCATCTTCCCCTGCTTAAAGCCCCAGTGCCTGGGTAATGGCCGCACGGCGGGTGCTTTCAGAGGTTGCAGCACAGGAGATGAGGGATCTAGGAGTGGAGGGGCCAAACTGAAAGGTGATTTCCCCAGCAGAAGCCTCTTCATTTTGGGGGTAGAGGAGGTGTCGGCACTGCCACTGCTGCTGGAACCTGGAGGAAAACAAGCAAATTGCTCCCCACAGGAACAGGGCACCGGCAACAAACTGGATCCGACATGATATAGAGTGTTGTCCACTTCGCTGCCTTTCTTTCCTTTGTATTCATCTCTGCACACATGAAACATTAATGTCATCTCTGGATCCATTTATCTCTATTCTCTTTTTTTCCCCCATGTATATCCATCCATCCATACATAAATAGGTCTTTATGGTTTATACATACATCCACAGCATCCTTGAAGTAAAAAATAGATGTGCAACTGGGAAACAACATAAAAAATTGTAATGTCACATACGGAATCTATTGCAGCTCAGCGCCCACTCATTTTATTGAGGTCACTACGCTGACTAGAATGAATAGAGTCCCCGGCACATGCTAAATGATAGCGCCCAACTACTGGGGGGAAATATCTCTTGTGGGTTTTGCATGAAAAATCACTGCACCCTTTTGCTTTTTTTCAGCTCAGAGGCAACGGTTTTGAGCCGGAAAAGCCGACCATTATGAAATGTTTGTGATTCGCCGTGACAAAAGCATTGGTTCTACATTAAAGTTCGAGGTAGTATACCGGAAGAAGACAAGACCCGACATCAAAGCTGTCATCTTGCATCGTGAACAAAGAAGGTAAAGCCCTGCGAGCGGAACAAATTCAGCGCTGGGCTCACTCCCGCTTCCCAGATAGGAGGACGGTTGTTGCTGCAAAGCTGGTGTGGCCTCTCATGCTTTATCCCCGTCAGTGGTGAATTATATCTTCATCTTTTCAACAGAAAGAGATGGTCTTCCTCATACCGTTCCGTACCCTCTAAACACCGGGGTGTGATTCATCCCATTTACCTGAATCATCTCTAGCCATCTTCAATTTGTTAAAGGCTCCTCGGCTTTGCTGTTCACAAAAACCAACAGAGAGTCTGACTATAAACCATCTAGTGTAAGAAGCCTGCGCGCCCCAGTTTCCAATCCAGTAAGCTACATAGCCCTCTACCACTGCTCTATCAGAGTGGCACATGTGCGTCCACCATTTTGGACAGACCACATGCAGAACTACAGTAATTTGGTGTGTTTAGTTATGTTTAGTTATGATTATGGTGACATTTTTCTAACGACCATTTCAGACAGCAACGCGTGGTTGATTGTTGTACTGTAGTATTTTTGGGTTCATAAATTGTCAAAAAAATTGGACGCTTTGGAAATGTTGTTCTTGAAGCGTTTCAAGACAATAAAGGTTTGAACTGAATTGATATGAAAAAGAAAATGCCATGCTATGGACAGGCAACCACACACACACACACACACACACCACTGTCCAAAATGGTCATAACAAATGTCATAACTACAAATTTACAAGACAAATTGTTGGTTTTACCACAGTTTTGTGAGTGGTTTGTCCACGTGGTGTTGTTGTACCTGTCCAAGATTGGTCAGCTATTCAGACTGCATAGTGACGCATTCGAGTACTGTTAAACAGCTAAAGCTAGCAGATAGTAGCCAAACTATAGTCGGAATCAGTGGTGGCAGATTAGGCTGAACGAGCTGGTAACCAGCTTTTCACAGTATGGATCAACAGTGCAGTGAAGAGTGCAAGACACCTATTAATAACTGTAATAATAATAATAATAATAATAATAATAATAATAATAATAATAATAATAATGATAATGAAGAAGTTGCAACCTGAGCTTATCCAGGCACTTTACAGCTGACTAAAGCAATCTAACTACCAGTAGGAGCACTTTGGCTGTGGCTGTGACAACCATGCCTCATCATGGAGCCTAAATCTGACGTTAAGGATAATATGGGCTAGAATAGCAGCACTTTCAGGATTGGGTGGGCGTTGCATCAAACTGAATGCCCCCCCCCTCCTAAAGATAGCTACCTGTTGTCGGATCATGGAGTTATACTTTGAATACTTCACATTAACATTTGAATCGTTTCAATCCAGTTCTCTGGAGATGCAGATATGCGGCGCAGCTCGTTCTGTCGGTCTTTGAAACGACAGCATTAGCCAACGTTAGCTCGGCAGCAGAAAGGGAAACTGAAAGCTGTCGGCAGGATAAATATAGACGTGCTGTCGTCTTCATGTGGAGAGCAGTCATCACTTTCATGCAACTTTTGACAGTAATGATTGTAATATTGGACAGGAACCTAATTTTAGGTTTCCTAATAACGTATGCTACTCATTAAATTGACGTTGGTACAGATTAATGTTAAAGTAAGTGACTGTTTAACATTAAAGGTGATCATGGTAAATCAAAAATAATAGCAAAGGGGATTACTTTTCATCTTTCATCTCTACAATCCTTACAGTTTCTTAATTTCACCTGTTACATTTCTAATATAATAACATGCTCACATCAGTTCTGGTATTATCTTCTATTATATCCTCACCTTTTAACGTTCACTGCTCCACTTGGACTGGGACCCCCTGATAAGTACGAGTGGGCCGCCCGTCCCAATCCTGGCTCATATAACCCCACGCACAGAGCGCTGAACTTTCAGCCATCTTTAATTGATGTTGATATACCAGAGGGACATTTTAGGATTCAATTACCCCCGCCGAAAACTAGAATTAGAATTCTAAACTGTAAAATTCACTGTAAGAATCAGTGAAACACTCATGAGCCTTGGGCCCCCCTTAATGTGTGAAATGAATATTATATAAAGGCATAAAATGTCCTCATTAGAGCAATGCAAAATTGAATTACTAATAGAGGCTGTAATAGATTTAAAAAGACACCATATCCAAAGAGAATTCCATGTTTTCTATGACATGTGAAGTGCACCAGAACATGGAAGGGTTTCATTTTTAGGTGACAGCTTGTTCCCTCACAGAAAATAAGTAAAAGCACTCCAAAAAGGAGGCCGGCTCACGGTTAATTTCTAAAATGCCACAGCATTATGACATGCTTCTCAAAAACTGTTGACACATTTTAAATTAAAAATCATCCCTCGCTTTTCTTTCCTGTGAAGTAATACTTCATTAGTTAGGATTGTTCATCCATGCCTTGAATACAAAGGATTATTTTTCTGAGAAATAACAAAGGACCTCTTATGCCTCAGAACCACGCAAGATGAAAGAGTAAAGCCTTTGACGAGTTAATGAATTAGTATGGATAAAATCAACAGTGGATGTGTACTCGCCGGGTGAGTAAAATTCAATTACAAAAAAAAAAAGACAATATGCAATCACGGAAAAAAAGCATTATCGTGGGGAAGAGAGTTTTAAGTTAATATTAAGTTTAAGTGGGCTTCAGGTCAGCTGTTGTGAATGCCTCGACATCACATTTTACAGCGCTTTGAAGAAAAGAAATGAAAGAGCTAGGCTACTTTTTTTTTTTACCATCAAAGATAATAACTCACTGTGGTTTTAGCTTTTAGCCCAGCATGCAAGCAGCATGGGTGCAGGGAGGATGGGCCCACTCAGATCAAGGATGAATTAGTCCATTCCCAACATAGTCAGCCAAACAACCCCTCCGTCCCTGAACTCTCCCTGCTATAAGGGAATGGAGAGGAGGGATAGCAGGTTAAAAAGGAGATGCATTATGGTCATTTTGCTAATAAGGGGGTTGGCAGCCCCCCTTAGATTGCTTGATTTTGGCAGGTTCATAGTCAGCCCAGTGGGTTATTCGTGTCTCCCCCTCAGGATGAACTATAATGGAACATATTGACATGGTGGCCATTTTCCTCTGACATCCTTCTCAGGGTGGAAAGCTTAAATGTCTTGCTGCTTTGTTCCAAGTAGCAAGTCATATTAACACAAAGACTTTGACAAATTGTTATAATTTCACTACTTCCTGACTAATTAGCAATGGAAAAGATTATAGAGAGTGAAAATCTGTAGGCAAATCAGGCTATGTGCCGCCTTGTCTTTCTAAAAGGGAGGTTTAACATTCCTCCTTTTCCAAAAGCCGCCACTTGACCGCCACTGGGGTAGGCGTTTAACATGTAACGCGGCGTGAAGCACAAAGTTGGGCAGTAAACAGTGGCAACGAATTTGTCTTCAATGTAAGAGCTTTTACATTGCACCCCATTGGAGTTCAGAACTCTTAGAAGAAGTTCTTAGCGGGGGGCTTTTAATTTGAAAGTAGCGACCGTTAATAGCTTGCCGCTACAACAACAAGCGGACACAACCAGACAGCTACAGAGACCGAGGAGATGCTAGCATCTCCCGGATGTCAGCAGCTGTCCAGATGCTCATCTTGACGTCCGTGGAGGAAGTGATGAACTGACTGCTGTGATCAGCTGTTTCCTGGTTTTAAAACTCCCCGGCTGTGGGTCGCACAACAGTGCAGGTCATCGTCACCTCCGCCCATCTCACTCAATTGCTGGCACATCGACGGCTCAGATTTAGATAGCAATGGAGGCGGAAATAAGTGTCCCCTCTGAGGCGTAAAATTGGCGGACCAAAACAGACCCCCAATTTAACACATTCTGTCTAATTCCGCGGACCTAGCCGTAAAAAGGACGGCCAATTGGGGACTTATTGCCCAGTATAAAAGCGGCTATTATCATCGTGATGAGCATGCAAGTACATCTTCATAGAGCGCCTAGCAAAGCTGTAGACTCTTGAGTCTTTTTATAAATGTCTTGTTTAAATGTATGCAGTATACATAGTACAGTACATGAGCTGTATGTCTGTGAGTGTGCATGCATGATGAGCATGTGTGTCATATCTTTTATCTGCCTCTGTGTTGGTGCCTGTATTTCAAAAGGTCTCTGGCTTATTCTTCATTTCCCAGCGGGGTGTGACTGGAGGAGGGGAAGATGTTCCTCTTTTAAAAAGGGGTGGAAGTCTTCCTGGCAGCAGAATATCTCCCAGATTGCCACACTGCTGCGCTGTCAATCAGCCCACCAGTGTCTTTACTGCACAACAGCAAAGTCTGCTGCCTCCCACACACCCAATCACATCCGCCTCTACACTCCTATGAAGATACTCAAAGGCTTGATGTATGTCTTTGATGGGAAAGGCCAATGTTACTGTGAATGGAGTTGACACCTCCCTGAATGGGTCATGGCTATGTTGTTGTATGTCTTCTGCCGGGAGACTTTTAAGGCTAGTACTGAAACAGTAAAATGGACATATTGACTGCAGCCACCGACATTATGCACACTGAGATTGCCTATATTTCACCTGTCTGAGACATGAAAGTCGGCGGTTGTGGCAGAGCTGGTCGCGGCAGCCTTGCTTTGACAGACTTGAGTGACACTGGCAATGTGTTCTTATACGCGGCAGGCGGCTCAGGGCAGATGGACACGGACGGACTGACAGAGCAACAGAGGGTGAGGGGATAGAGAGGGATGGAGAGAGAGAAGGCAGCCAAGGGTAAATTCAGTCCCGTGGACAGCTACCATCAGACATCTCTCTGGGCAGCATTTGTTTGCTTTTATCTCCAGGAGATGAATCACTTATAACCGGCAGAGTCAGTGCTGGATAAGCACACTGGTTTCAAAATGTCACTATAATAGAAATGCTTTCACCAGTTCCCTCTTGGTTACATGTTGGTTTCTTTTCCCTTTTCAGTGATTTTTCTTACACTTCCTGAGCTAACCAACCCCATTATTATAGTACCGCGCATGTGAATAACTCATTTCACTCATAACTCTGTTTGCACTCGACAAGACTGTACAAGATCTGCATAGGCTAAACCCATATTCACACAGCGGCCATTTTCCTCTGATATCACACTCAAGGTGGGAAGATGAAAACATAATAAGTATGACAAAATGCTGTCATTACATAGCTTCTGGATTCGTCAGCACCTGAAGAAGACAATGGATAGTGAAAATGTTGAGGGACATTGTCTATATTTCAAGGTAAAACAACGTATTTCATAGCCTGTTAGCTTCCATTACAAAACAGCTAACGTTAGCATTCTACCACTTCCTACCTAACTTACTGTTTGATGTTGTTAGAGGCAACGAAAAAAAAAAAAAACATTTAAAAAAAAAAGGTGTGAATCAATTCTAAAACACCTACGCACATTTTGGACACATTTGTTTAAGCCTGGATGGAAAAAGCAGTGGATATAATCAAATGGTAATGCTAGCCAAGAAGTGGTTGATGCTAACACTAGTTAATGGGTTACCAAATATGTTGTTTCACCTTAAAATATGGCACGATTTCATCCTACATCATCGTTTCTGTCGCTGATCAATAAGGAAGCAGTGAAATAATTACGTCTGATTGACGTTCTTAGGACTCGCAACCTGCAACACAGCACTACAACAGCGTTCATGCCACCCACCCTGGGCGTGGAGTCGGTGGAAAATGGTCGCTGTGTGAATACGGCCTATTAGTTTTATTAAATATAGCCTCTCAATCTCAGTCCGACAAACAACTTGCCTCCCTCCGCATCTGCTACCTTGTGATGGAAGCACTACTGTTGGTCTCACTCTATACTGTGACAGAGTGTAGTTTTTAACAGCGTGGGTGGTGATACATGGTCGCCTCGCTGAGCTAACTGTGGCCTTAAAAAACTCACTCCACTTTTGACATTTTCCATTACCACTTGTAAACCAGTACCGTGGATTGGAGTTGACTCACGTAATGGGGATGTGGAACCCTGCAGATATCGCTCTCCTATTAATAAGTCAAATTTCCTTACATCAACTCTAGATAAGTAGATTAGTAGTATTTTTATTTTTTTTATCATCTTAGTAGGAGATGCACAACACTTGATAACAGTACATTCAGGATGTTTAAGGGGTTTTCTCCACATTTTGTCCACTGTAGGGCACCCTAGAGGGCACCTTTTCATGTTTTATCCAAGAGGGCACTTTAGCTGACTTTCTTCAAACATGGCCCCCCCTGAGTCCACCTGTGCTTAATTAGATAAAAACTTGAGAACTTAAAACTTGCTCCGAACTGAATAAGGAAAGCATTAAAACTTCCTGTTAGCACTGCATTGTTAACACTCCTTTACAATTGTATCACCGTGACCAGTAAAGCTCAGATTAAGCATATAGCAATCTTAAAATCATTTTAAATGGTGCATGGCAATTAAATAGGAGCATTTCACTGAGCGTCCAATAATCTGAAACTTTGAACAACTAAACACTCAAAGGGTAAAATGGCATTTAGGATTGCATTTTAAAGGTGTGTCCCTGCTCTTAATCCTTTTGACATTTTCGGAGAAAAGGCGTATTTGCCTTCTTCTCGAGGACAGGAGGGAACATCAATACCACTCTCATATGTGCATTAGTATGAGGCTAGAGCCAGGAGATAAAAGGTTGGCATAAAGACTGAAAGAAAGGGAAAAAGAAAAAAAAAAGCCAGCTCGGTTGTATCAGAAGTTACAGAAGAAGCCAACTGGCCGACTGGCAAACAAGAAGTTGTTTGGGCTAGGCTAAATGTTTCCCCCTGCATCCAGTCTTTAAGCTCAGCTAAGCTAACAGCCCTAGCTTGATACTTAGTGTACAGATATGAGAAGGGTTTCAATCTTTTTGTTTAAGTCTGGGAAATAAAGCAAATTGGCATATTTCTAATCCTTGAATATTTGAGTTTATATGTTAAAGTTGCAGCTTTGGTTTATCGAAATTATCACAAATATGCAGTAAACCTGTAGCAAGGACGTATTCCTGCCCGTATACAAATACTGGTTGGTCTCTAGCACTCTGGGCAAAATGAGTTGGAGCAACATGTGTGTGGAGGGGGGACTCCACTGGGGCCCACACCTCATTTTTGCCCCTGGGCCCTATAGTGGGTTAGTCCAGCCCTGAACGATGGCATTGTAGACAAGTCAGTGCTCCTTAATGTGGTCCTGCTTTTTACATTCTGACTTCTGCTCGGTATCACATGTCTGTGGCTCAGTATGGTGCTCTCATGGCTGCACTGAGGGTTGATGAGCTGCGGGTGATATCTGTTCCCTACCTCCGCCCACTAGATCCAAAACCCTTGTGCCTGATACAGTTTACCACTGACCAAAAGGTGTGTTTGCATGGTCTCAAGTTGCAGTGCTTGCAAGCGGTGTTTTACTCTCCTCTGCTGCGCTCTTTGCTCGCCCAACATTTGATCCATAGCACCGCTCTGTTTTTAATCAGAGCTTTCAAATGTGACCTTGACTTAAATCCATCAAGATGACATTTCTGGTGGAAAACTCGGGGCTCAAAAATCCAACGATCGGCCCTCCCGTGTGCTGGCGGAGGGCGCGATTCTCTGAGCTCGGAGCGTTATAATTACAAGCTAGTTCCATTTGCACATCCTCTGCATCAAAAAAAAAAAATGTATGGATAGAGTGAAAGCTAGCAAGACGTAATTATCATACGAGTGTGTGGAGCAGAGCTTCGTACAGGGGAGATTATAGTCCTCTCCGTCCATCCTCCCTCGTCCCCCCCCACCATGTTTGTGAATCACTTTTAACCTACAATCCAAACAGCTTTGACAGGGATTATGGAGTTTTGATGAGAGACAGAGAGAGGCTGGGAGAAAGTGAGTTTGGGGTAATGAAGCAGCAATGTCAAGGAATGATTTATGAACGGCTCCCTCCGTCACTCTCCCTTCGCCGAGATGCAGTCAGCCCCGAGTATCACATCTCAGCGAAAAATTCAATTCTGACCACGCACAAAGTGATCAGCGTACCATTTCGAGAAATTGGATAGCATTGTTTGTCTAATATAGTATACCGAGCTTTTTCCGATAACATGTCAGCAATATTTCCACATAACAGCAGAACAATGCGCATTGAGGACAATCTTTGGTGGGGGGGAAGTAGTAAAGCTTGGCATTTATTAGGATTCGCAGGTTTTTTTTTTCCCCGTGGTGAAGCCTGGAAATAGTGTGTCGCTTATGACTTCAGACAGATGAGTCACAGGCAAACCAGGGCCGAGGGTCACTCCCCGAGCTACTGAACAGTTTACATCGGCAGCCACGCAGCACACTACACCTCACCGCTGAAAAACAAATTGGTGCAAAGCGTCATGCGCTTGAAAATAACCACATACCACCAGCTATTAGCAGAGCCGTTTTTGGCATCGACATTAAAAGTAGCGTGTAGGTTGTTATGACAACCATTGATATTGCCTTTATTGGATTACTTCGCCTCTTTTACCTCCCACTGCATATTTTACACATTAGACAGTAAGCTGACATTTTCATCCAGTGTTGCTTATAATGAGTAAGCAGGTAGGAGTTCAGTGGAAGCAGATGCAGAATACATGATTTTAGGCACGCACATAGGGTGGAAAACAAATGTGTATCCGCCGAGTTTTCACGGACGGAGTTACAGATTAATGGCGAGAATCTGGGATCTGGCAATAACCAATAAAGATTCTAATATCGCGTTGTTTGTCTTTCAGACATGAGTGATGGCGACCGGCTAATGGGCTTGCCATAAATGACAGCATAACCAATGGATGCTGGTGTCTCCCCCCGGAGTTAGTGGGACTTCGGTTGGTGGACCTCAGACCTCGGGCATGCTGCCCCGTAAGAAGATTTTGCACGGATGAAAGTTTAATGAATCAATCTGGCGAACTATGGCAGGCCGCCACGGACTAGGTAATTGATGGAAAACACTGGAGCTGGTCGTGTGGGCGCAAAGTAAATCACCATATTCAAGATTTTAGGATCTTAATAACACACTGCAAGGCTTACTATCTTCTGGGTCAGTAGCTCAGAGTTCAGCAGCTTCTGACTGCGACGCCGAAGAAGGCGGCCAATTAGCCGTAATGTGATGCATGGGTGGTTTCCCCTGAATGAGCAGTGAGAAATGGGAATCTTTCACATAATGCAGCATTAAAAAGGTCATTCATCCCAACAATCAAGATGATTAAGCCACAACAGCAGTTCAAAGCAGTTAGTAAAACATTTAAACATCGCAGAGCATATGCACAACAGCTTTCCATGCCGAAAGCCACAAAAGAGAGAATATGAAGAATCACAACAACAACTCGGCACCACATCGGCCACCATTTCAGTAGCAAAGCCAAAATTAAGCTGGGCGCCAGACAGCAGAATAATCAAAACTCACTTTAAATGTACCAATAAGCCAGTCAGAGAGATAGCCCAGATAGCTTGCTACTTTCGCTTCACAGCTGCTCAATACAAAAAAAGAAACTCAACACATCAATGAAACTGTTCAAATCAAAAGGATAGGATTCATAATCGAACACAGAAGTCTTTTCAAAACACAATTTCCCATTTCATAAGCAGAAATCAAGCAAGCAGTTATGTCTCAGTTTAGAGAAGAGTGAGTGTGCTAGGAAGGGAAGGGAAGGGAAGCTTTACAGTTGGGAGAAAAGAAGGAGAAGCCCGAGGCAAGAGGCTTAGAGGAGACTTATCTAAACTTGTGAAGGTCCAACTGGAGACAGGGAAGGCCACCGCTGTATCCAAACAGGCCAGAGAGATTGATGATCCGGAGCAGCTCCAGGGATCAGCTCATTTCCCCCAGCCATGGTTTCAGTCATTTAAATCCAGTAGCTCCAGCTTGTTGTTCAAACACTGTCAATCTGCATGCACAGCACTGGTTTGCTTTATAGTTCAGAGTTTATCCAAACTGGATTGTACTTCAAGTTACCTTCCGTTTTTTCTACAGAGTCTCACTTCCCTGTTGTCCTTTTCCAGGCTGCCTGTGTTTAGTTCCCCCTCCTATTCAGCTTACAGGTGTGTCTGATTCACCTTCACCCTTCCCCCCGCCTTTCCTGTCCAGATGGATATATACAAATAATATAATATTTGATGTACAGTTCTAGGAATTGTTCAACATTGTTAAGTATGAAGCTAGGGGCAGGGAGGCGATTAGCCTGTCCAAAGTTCAAAAACCAGCACATGAACTCAAATTTTGTGGTGTGAGCATGGAACAAACCGATTACGCTAACAAATTACTACTAACTAGCCTACTAACTAGTCAGGTGTTGGCAGCCTTCATTTTTTATCTTTGAGGCAAAAGTCTAAAGCTTTTTAAAAATGAGGTTGTGTTTATCGTGTTCATGAGAGGAGTCCATGTGACTTACGACCCCTTCTTGTGGTATTCATGGCGTCATTGGTGGAATGATTATGACAAGCTTGTGAGTTCCATGTTAGCTTAGCTTAGCACAAACACTGGAAATGGAGGGAAACGGCTAATGTGGCTTTGTCCTGGGGACTGTTAGTTCTTTACACTGTGGTTTTTATACACAGATTTAAGAAATAAGATACATCATGTTAGTTAAAGAGCTTTAGAAGTGCTGGCAGGCTGACAGAGCCACATGAGCTTTTTGCGGCTGCTTCCACAAGCTTTTATGCTAAACTGCGCTAATTGCCTCCTCGCTCCAGATCTCCACTGAACATGGAGGCATGAAGGTGCATTGATCTTTGTATCAAACTCTACAATCTCAACTTGGCAGTAATGCAGTAATGGATTTAGAAAATGCACCTTTTAGAAAAGTCTGGCATAACGTTTTAGTGTATGCTGTTTGAATTCCCTCTTTTTTAACGGTCATATTCATCATCTTTAACAGTCAAACTTCACGGCCCCTCATACAACTTCCAACTTATATAAAAGTTTTGTGTATAGTTTAACTGCATAACAGCGTCCGTCGTGAAATATCTCGTTTGAAAGACCGTCCATCTACTCTGACATTTATACTGACTTCTGCCTGTAGCAGTCAATGTGCTGCCCCGTGCTAACCATAACATGGTGCGGTTCTCCATTTGTCTTCAGCAGCGCTACCTTGCCAGGCAATCACAGGGCCCCATCTCACCCGGAACCATGAGGGATGACTGTGACAGTCGGAGGCCTCATGTTTGTCTTCCCCGCGCAGATGATGTGTTTCATCCCTGGCGGGCCTTTGACGTTCCTTATGTCTACCAATCAAAATGTATCACCTCATTTGACTGTATATTGTTATGAACAACAGAGAACTACAAACACATGGCCGCCGCGGTCCCTGACAGACTCGACTACTGCCATCTGTCTTTGTAAAAGTGACTGGCCTCTTTCATAGAGGACCTTGGATGAGAGTGTCTTGTGTTGTTGTGGGACGGAGACAGCTTTTGAGCAAAGCCTTGATCATCGCAAATTCACATCAGCAGACATTTGCTTGCGGAGGAGCTGCTTTGTATGCGGGATAGTGCCTCAATGGTAATCAGGAAGAACAAACTTAACCAAGCTTTTAATTGTTGTTTGTGTAACTGTCTGATCCAATTTAAATCACACTGCGGCATCTGCACTACATAAAGGCATATAAGTGGCATTATAAGGGATTGCACAGTATATCCTCTCAAAATGGAATTGGAGGTTTCTGTAAGAATAGAGTTAACAAAGCAATTAAGACATAATCGTCATAAACTCTCTGTAAATGTGGGGTGTCGAGCCAGCAAGAAGTTTTGCGGTGCAAATCCAAAGCCCAAATGTCTTCTCAAAACCCACCACTGAAGTGTATCTGACTGTACTGGTTAAAGCAATGCAGGTAATGATAGAATTCAGTATTTAACCAATGTCAAGAAATGCTACATTTCTTCAAGCCTTTGGACTCCACTTTCTTATCACCAGAAAATACACACAATTTCCATTTCTTTTTTTAATATAAAGCAGTTCTAGGTGTTATGTAAGTACTATGAAATATCAAAAGGCTCAACCTTGGCGACACAAACTGGCAACCAAAGGCAGGCAGAGGAAAATATCAAACTAAGGACATACCAGAAAACCATGAAGAACAAACCAGGAGCACCAGCACTGAGGAACAACAACAATTTATTCATCAAAAAATCCAAACCATAACACAATAGGACTGTCAAGTATTTCAGCCATTTACCACTGGCCATGCAGGCCCTCATCCCTGCAACACACAACTGTTTGTCCGCCCATATAATCTTCTAATTAGATTAGATTTGATTAACTTTCTTGCCCAGCTCAGTGGAAATTTTAGTTTGGCTTCTCCCAAAGTACAATACATGTAGGTACGTACGCTACATGTAGCACAGCATACAATTCAAAAACACATAAATATACAACACAAAATAGTGCAAATGCACAGATGGCAGTAAATAGGTTACATAAATATACAAGAGCGTATGTTACTTGATGCAGTCATTCTGTGTTCAGTGCCTGTAGAGCATGGTGAATAAAAGACTTCTTATATATGTTCCTGCCGGCCTTTGGGACCCTGAATCGACTGCCAGATGGGACCGACTCAAACTCTTATTGCAGTGGGTGTGAGATATATCTGCACTTATCTGTTTTTCTCTATGTAGAGCACTGTCAATTACATTACATAGTTGTTTTTGTGACTTGCCAATCTCCTTCCCCATAATTTTGACATTTTTTGAGAGCTTGTTTTTGCTCCCTGCACTCAAGTTGCTGTACAAAGCTGTTATATTAAATAGTACAATACTTCCAACCAGGCTCCTGTATGCCATGCCAAGTATAAAACAAAAATCTCACGTTAAAAAAGATGTGGCTCACTATATGTATGTGTAAATAACTGAATTTAACTGAAATATCATGAGATTTTGTATAATATTCTTGGCAGGGGTATTGGTATTACATTATAAAATGTATATGGTGAACACGTTTGCAAATAGTTGCTATAGACACAATGCAACATTAACATTTATTTAGAGTCATGTTTTTATTTTTTTACCCCTCGGTCATTGTAAGTCCAGTATTCACTCTACTTTTAGCTCTGTTTTTGGTCTCCACCACCTCCTAAAGGAAAATATCTGTCTGTTTCGCTGCTTAATGCTCCACTATATTTACTAGCTAATTGCTAAGTTTGTCGGTCTGCCATGTGGTACAGAGCAGATAGCGTACAGTGGGTTTATCACAGCTAAATTGCTGAAAATGGGAATCCACTGCTGTCAAACAGCAAGACTATGTCGGCAGATACTACAGTAAAGTTTTCTACTGGGTAACTGAAAACTCTCTATAACGCTCTGTAAAGTGTTCTGCAGACTCCGGTGACAATTCTGTGCAGGTTTGTAACTTTTCACATGATCAGATTGTTATCGCGTCATTTGGTACATCATGAAAAAGTCAATTACAGCTGCATTGAAAAAAAAAAATGCTATTATGGAAATATTGATGATAGCTGCTTTAAAAAATGAATATTCATTTTTATCCCATCAGTTTGTATGTCATCCAGTGTCCTACTCAATTCCACCGAACGAAGTGGAAAAAATTCTGCTTCAGCACTGCTCTGAGACAAAAATGAAAAATACATTTTACCACTGTTTCATTACCGAATTCTGTCTGTAGCAAAAGTCAGACCTCTACTTAAAACCCACTGACAGCCGTGGAACAAACCCAATGTGAGCTTTACAGTTCATGAATTACAGCCTTAGTTGAAATGATTATGGTTCAGAATTCCTTCTAGGCATCTGTGTGACTGATCAACGGTTCACTGTATTGCAGTTAAAGGAGACATTGCCCATTACGAGAAACAAGGATTCTGTACTTTTACCCTCAAGTGGCGCCCATTGCTGACTAAGTTTTAACAGAATCTGCTGTTATGCAGATAAAGTGGGGCTTTTTGTCTTACTTGAGCAAATTTATATTTCAACACAGTATTTTGTCAGATCACAACTGCTTCTGTTAAAGAGCAGGTTTATCACAATTTGACGGTAAAACAGTTTGATGGGAAACGCAAATTGAAAACTAGATCAGGCAGTGAGTTCACGTACGTTCCCCTCGCCTCTGTGGATTAATCCGGTATTCCACTTCATGTTCATCTTTTCTGCCTTTTGCAGGTCCTTTGAGGTGGGATGAAAAATACATTTGAGAGTCTGATTAATAGAAGAAGTGTGTCTTTTATTTACGAGCAATTTCCAGTGGTGGGAACGGCAGATCACTGTGTCAAAAAAGAAAAAAAAAGTCCCCGTCAAAACGACTCGGACCATTGTTAATCGACACAAGTCACAGATTCAGTGTGACACTGCACGCGCGTGCATATACTCACGCAGATCGTACACAAAAACATACTCACTCCTGAAGATTGGATCCTGCTGAGAGACCTCCTGAAGAGGTGCACCACACTGAGCTGGAAGACTGGCAGCGTTTTTTTATTTTTTTTTTTCAGAAAGCCCCCCCAGCAGACTCCAAAAAACCTACTCTCCTGCTCCTCTGCATGAAATATGGAACAAAGATGAATTATACACAACACCTGCTCATTTGACATGCCAAATATACGCGCCTTATGCGGCAGTACAGGAGCTTCAGCGGCGGCACACCTGTTCCCCCCCAATGTGACATGGCGGTGACGCCTCATTTATGTGCCCCCACTGTATCATTCTGCCTGAATGTATTATTGATACATTCAATCTTTCATGTCGCTCAGTGTTTGACCTCTCACTGCAGTGCTTGGCAGGCGGGGTGTATCATAGAATGTACTCTTTGATTTGGCAGTGTTTAATTGCTTTTTACGGAGACGAATGTGTTTCAAGGGGGAAGGGTATTGATTCAAGGTTGAGCGAGCAGTAATTCTGCCATATAATTATAGTTACAAGACTGTCAGTCACATGCGTTCGCAGGTGCACTCTAATGATCTGAGAGCGAGTAGCGGAGATGACACCGAAGACGGCAAAGGAAGACAGGGGCAGATTCAAACGGTTCACATCCTCATTTAAGGCTTTGTTCAGACATCACACGTGTTTGAAAGAACTTCCCTCTTGAGTTCATCTTGTTGTAACTGATGTGTAATACTTAAAGGATAAATTCACCCAAAATTTTTGATTCAGTCGTAATCTGCTCACCCCCATGCGTATGGAAATCTGGGTGAAGTCGCCCAGCTGTCAACAAAACATTTCTGGGCCCCCGCGGCATCAACTGAGGTAGATGGGCTCTTGTTTTCAAATAAAAACTGAAATAAACAACAGTTTTTACAGCTATAAACTTGGAAATGTTGCTAGTTTATGTAGTCTTAGGTCTTTTTTGCTCTTTGAAAAGGTTGTTCATCTTTCCAGCAATTGTTTTTGACTACTTTATTCTTTTGCTCAAGGTTAGTAGAAATAAAGCAATATAATGAGTTTATGTTTCTGTTACTCTCAGGCAGGGGTAGCTGGAGGTCACAAAATGGCCTTTTTTTTTTGCCAGCGCTTGGATATTTCCTCAGAAAAACAAGTGTTAAGTGTCCATTTTTGAGTGATATTGTTATCAAATTTGAACTTGGACCATGTCAGACTATACGATGTGGAACCATTGTATTTCCCAGCTAATACGGGCAGTTACAGTTCGTCTGCTTATTTTTGCATTAAAAATGTAGGTGAGAAAAATAAATAAGTCATTCTGTGTGTCCAGTCTCCTATAGATTAACAGCAGGAGTACTTACAGAGTTTCTGACAGCTTGGGGATAAAATCCAGCGTATAACCTCTTAAACATGTGCTTTGAATTTGCTTTGGGCTAGACTGGGATGGCCGTTTCAGGATGATTTTGCACACATTTCCAGGAATAAGAACAGGTTAAAAAAAGGTCTCCATCTGCTTCAGTTGTTGCAGAGAATTCTCCATTGCTGTTTTGCTGTGTGAAATGTTGGGATGAGTGGATTGGTAAAACTTTTTTTTATTTAAAGCTTCAGATTTTTAAAGCTACTTTTTAGTGGGCACTCCCATTAAATTCCAGATATTGGCTGAAACCTTCCCTGGCATACACTGTTCACTGTTATATGAAGCACTGTGTCAATATCTGGTAAAGCTGGACCTGGCAGGGGAAGCCTTTAGAAGACCACATGCTGGCAGTTATATTTAACCAGCACTGCTTCTCTGCCGACTTGTATTTGTGCTGTTATGGCATGCTGTGCCCTCTCTTCTGTACCTCCTCATATTCGTATCGCTCTGTAATATATGCCCACCGTCTGCTTCTGCCTCCTCACATTCATGATAACAGTCATTATCACCCTCACAAGGAGGCATGGCACCCCCCAAGATGGAGACTGCCAAGGCACACGCATTGAAAAGGTCACACAGGAGGGGGAGATAGAGGGAGGTAGACACGAGGAGGAAGCGTAACACTGAATCACAGAGCCGGTGGCCCAAAAAAAAAAAAAAATCAGACTCGGGAGGCATAGCAGGTGAGTTGAAAACAGTCTTTACAGGGCATAAGGCATGATTGCAGTTGCAAATGAGAAAGTAGCCGGAGCAGGGAATGAATCCGGAGGGGCGGCAGATGGTCCTCGCAACATCTGTCCTCCATATAGTGAGGGTGAGTGCACATGAGGAGCAATGGACTGAGGCCGATGGTCAGGTGAGGGATGGTGGGGTAGGTTAGTGAGCACGATATGTAGCTAGTGGAGATGTCAGTGTGCAGCTTTGGTTAGTTTTGCTAACCAGATACCCTTCACCCAGTAAGTAACTGGTCCGCTTTCAAGAAAAACCACAAGATGGCATTGATGGCGCCATTGCCTTCATTGCTTTTCTGGAGGAAGAGTTCCCACGATGAAACTTCATTTTTCACCTCCCACTGCCAGCTAACTTAAACCCTTAGCGGAGTGTGTATGTGTTTGTGTGTAAATGCAGATCGACCTGTAATTCCAAAATGTTGGTTCTGGTCAAAAATATTTGTGTTGTTAATGTTTGTGTAAGAATTCTAAAGGTTTCCAGCTGCTAACAACTCTTCTCAGCCAATACACGGTTGGTATCACGTGGTATCTATGATTCATCAGCAGTTATCCGTCTTCGTAGTTGCCAGTTTGTGATATGCAAAAATGTCTGAGTTCTGCAGTACGCACCCAGCATACACTGTGCTGCCATGGTGTTAGGTACCTAGCGTTAGCAACATTAGCTAGTGCACAAACTGGCTACCACTTGAGGGGTGCAGATGATTCGAACTACAGCAGTGTCGCAATATGAATTCAATGGAAGGGGGGTGTTTTGATATCACAGAGACTTCATATCAACTCCCTCTCATCTTGACTTCCTCATGAGACACCCTCCCATAAAAAATGCAGTTATACCCCCCCGAAAGTTTCTCTCTGAACTTTAATTGGAGATGTTATTTTCTTCTTTTGGTGAGATTTCCTGAGAAGCCAATTTGTTTTATTTCACTAGAAGTCCTCCAGTGTGTTGTTTTTCTGCATCTAGTCTCTCAAAAACAAAATAGACTGGTACTCAACAATATGAAGCTCTTAATGAGCTGTGATGGCCCAGTTTTACTTATTACCTTTTTTTCTTTAATTATAGAGACCTCACAACAACTTAACATTTGTCTGGGCCTCCACCCAAACTCATTTTATTAAAATCAAACAGCTATACACTCTCACTCCTCAAGAACATGACTGTTGGTTAAAAACATTTTTTTTCATCCAGTGGTGTGTTTGGAGGTCTCTGCAATTGGTGTTTAAGGACAGAATCATTACTGGTTATGAAAATATTCCAAAAACGCCTTGTTTTTGACGATAAATCACCTTGTTGTCCATACCCTTGTTATACCCTATGTAGAATGCTTGCATGCGGATATACTTACATACTTTTTTGTATATCTCAGTGTAGCCCTACATCTCCATGGCACTTGACCGTACTGATCCCCACCTCCATCTCTTCCATATCCGACGGTGCATACACCTCCTTCATCTCCTCCTACTCCATCTCTGTTGGTGCGCACCCCTCACCATCTCCACTGCTGTTATTGTGTGAATTCATCCAGCATAGTGATTTTCTTTTTTAAATACAAGTTTCCAGAGGCCACATTACTGTTGTTTGGTCCTCTAACGCTTCTTTCCAGGTTGAAATGTGGGACATTTCTCTTTAATTTGATGAGTTAAGGATCTGTTTAGCTGTCAGACTGTAAACACCATCAGACACACACATCTTTTGGCTTTCTCATTTACACATATGCCGTCTCGCCTCTGCTGTGGCTCTGTTACTACCTCCGATGGCGGATCAGTGGAAGAACAAATCTAATCCCTGTTCTGCCTCTGTAATTTTTACACAGAAGGCGAGGCGGAGTACCGGCACATTGCCGCCTTGAGAGGGCAGTGTGAATGGGGCTGGTGGCACGTGGCCCCGGTTGCAAGATAGCATACTATAACAGTGCAGGGGAGCCAGGGATGTGTGAAGGCACTCATATGCCATGGTTTGGGAGACAACTCTTTAACCCATCAACAACATATTCTATGTTTTCTTCTTAGCAGCTAAACTTAAAAGGAGACATATTCCCCCACAGAAACACTCTGTGTGAGCTCCTGTCTCTTTAAAGCCCCCAGTCTCCTCTGATTGGTCAGTTTGCACACGCCTGAGCCAGCATCGCTAGTAACAACAGACCAGATTTGCTATATTAATTCTAACACGCCAAGTTACCTGCTCGGCATAAATGCAGATGTGGTGACATAGTGTGATGTCACAAAGTTGAATTAAAGGCACAATTACTGACGAGGCGTTCAGGAGCAGTGTTTTAGTGTTGGTGCCAACATTAAGCTTTATAACTTTCAAGATCTAGAACCTATATAAAACACTAAAAAAAGGAAAACACGCCAAAGCATGATGGGTCTCCTTTAGAAATATAACTCTGTGTAAGATGTATAAATGCCAAAGATACAGACATTGATAGGAGCCGTGGGTAACACCATCACACCACAGATTAATCAGATCAACCGGAGGCAGCAGGCACAAGACAGGAGGATGGAGCAGCTGTTGCCGCGTCAGATTGTAGCGCGGTGAGGAAATACAAAGTGCATATTCGACACACAACCTCTCAATATTGTGTAACTAGCTGATAGATACGCTGGACCGGCCCGGGACGACTGCCATGGGCCATACATTTGATATCGAACTATTAGAACAAAGAGCCTCCGCTCGAGAGTTGATTAGATTTGAGCAGCTATGGAGACGAAATTATACGATCATCAAATACAGTTTATGACCATCAAGCGCATCGATTTCCGTTATGAAAAGCACTAAACAAGACTTGCGCCAGTGGGCGTCTGCTGCCGCTGCTCTGCATACAATCCCACTCTGCGGTTGGGGAAGTAAAGACATTAGGGAGGTGTAATGATTTACTGCCTGCTGCGAAATGAACGGAGGGCCTGCTCATTAAATAAAAATGTGAGAGATGCTGTTGCTAGCTTCTCAAATCACCCCGGTTGTGAGAGTTTACAGCGCTCCCTAAATGACCTCCGAGGATCGCTTAAAGGTGAACTATGTAGTTTTGAGCAAGAAGAGAAAAATCTTCATCGACTGATTTTTTTTTTTATGCCTAAACAAATTAAATAAACTCTCATCATTTTCATGACTGAATAAACAAGCTGACCTTAAAGGACAACACAGTTTAATACTGTTTAACTTTGTCTATATGTGGTGGACCCTGCCACCCCAGTCCAGAACAGCTTGTTTATTCAGTTATGGAAAAAAAAAATTGAATTTCTTCTCCGAAACTACGTAGTGCCCGTTTGAGTGTCAGTGTAATGCATGTCTCACTAGCTTAAATAGAAGAAAATGTTGAGGGGACACAAAGTGACAGAGGTGCATTAAGGGAACGATGGAAAAAACATTCAATCCATTTAGGCTTGTGCAGATCTGCTTCCACTTTGCTAAAATGCAATTAGGCCCATCCACTGTGTCCAAGTGACACCCCGAAGGCCTTTTCAAGAAGTCAGCACAAATAGATCTCCGGGCTAAGAGACAGGAGAGGGAGGGAGGGAGGAAGGTGGGGGTAAGGTATAGACAGAGGAGGGCTTTCGTCTCCCACTGCGTTTGAGTGCAAGAGAGAGATAGGCGGAATGAAAGGACTGTGCACACATTCCCTCGGAGGAATCGGCATTGTTTACCCCCGACAGGGAGGCAGGGAGTGAAAACTGGGAGCGAGAGAGAGAGTGTTCATAAATCATACTTTGGCGCTCTCTCCATCTCTGTCCTCTCCTCCTCTTCCCCCCTTTTGTTTGTATCAGCCTCCATCGCTCTCAGCTGAGGGGGATGCACGGTGGTTGTTGTGGAGTTATCTCTCCCGCGTGAAGTTCCTCGTGAGATCAAACGCGCCGGGCCCACGTCCCTCAGAGCGGCGAGCAGGCATCGGAAAACAGCCGAGCGTGTACTTTACTTTCTACACCTCCTCTCCTCTGCTGTCTGTCTCCGTTTGTCTTGCCTTTTTTTTTTTTTTTT
>CAEMYA010000083.1:2650889-2663684 GCA_903131615.1 Diplodus sargus | reverse complement strand
TAGATTTTTTGTTTCATGTGTGAAACCAATTGGAAAAAATATTGTTTTCTACTGAATTTTGTTTTTTAGTCTACACACGTAAACAAAGAGGTAAATCTATACTGATGTTTTTTTCTTAAAAAAATTTAATAAATAAAAATCAGGAGAATTGTACAGTTGTAAAACATTTTTTCTCCTTCCTGGAAAACAGTGTTTACTGCCAAACTTTTTGGTTTCACATATGAAAAAAAAAGCAATCCACTCAGTTGCACACTTTTGTGGCGCGTGCTTACTCAGATGAAGGGAAAACTGCCCTGGAAATTGTTGTTCCACCAC
Source organism: Diplodus sargus (assembly GCA_903131615.1). NCBI lineage: Eukaryota > Metazoa > Chordata > Actinopteri > Spariformes > Sparidae > Diplodus > Diplodus sargus. The sequence goes on along the minus strand of CAEMYA010000083.1, from coordinate 2,663,369 downwards.
CTGAAGTCATAAAACATAGGAGACAAAACAACTTAGATCAGAAAAATTGATCTCCAGAAAAAAAATAAAAATATTTTCACCTGGCCCCTCAAGGCTTCCCTAGTTATGCCTCTGCACTCCTTTGTTTTTTCTTTTAAAAGTTGTGTTCTTCCACATAATTAGTTTATGCCTTCGTGTGGGTGCTGTCAGTGTGCAAGTATACACTTTACTGTGTATACTTTCTGCTTTCTCACAAAGTTTGGCTGCACAGTGATGCCACATACAGTATAATCCCTGAGTCTTGTCAGCGTCAGTTAGTGATGTTTTTGAGTCTCTGTGTGTGTGTGTGTGTGTGTGTGTGTGTGTGTGTGTGTGTGTGTGTGTCGTCATGGCACAATGTGATCCTGGAGACACTTAAAGTATTTTGCCAGGTGTTCGGACTTGATTAATGTCCATTTAGCATCTTAATCCACCACACGTCCGATGCTCCATTCAAAACCTCTTTTGCAAATCACTCGTTTTCTGAATACAGTAAATCAGAGTGAATATAAAGGAGGTTAGTCTTCATACAAACGGCACTGCAGCGTCAGCCTGTCCCCCTCATTTAAATTCCAGTGTTTGTTTTTTTGAATACAGCTCAGATTTTGAGCTTATCAGAGGGACACTTGTGGTGGAGGGCTTCGCAAATCTGCGGCGGACTAAAGGGCACAGCGGCAGAGACAGATGTTGCAGCCGCGGCTGCTGCTGCTGCTGCTGCTGCTGCTCACAGACGCTGCAGCTGGTGAGGCTGCTCTGCCAAGATTATCATGGCGCAAACACACTCAGAAACACACGCGCGCGGTCTTATTGTCTGCTATGCTGATCTCATGCACCGTCCGTTGTTTTCAGCGTGTTATTGACAACCTCACGCTGTTTATGCCTCTGACTCCTATTGATTCTCCTGCTCCCCGTTGCACGCCTTTAAACCTTCAGCAGGCTGTCGGTTTAAATAAGAGCTAGCCCCGCTGCTTGTGAAAAAGTTACATTATGTCGTAAAGGTGGCAGGGTCAGCCACGTTTAAAACAAAAGGCAACGGTATGAAATTGTGTTGTCCTTTACGGTCGGCTTGTTTGTTCAGTTTATTCAGTCAGGTTAGTGTGGATCTTCCTCCCCTGATTAGAATCTCTTCCCTAAAACTACGTAGTGCACCTTTAAAGCAGATTATAATTTTTTTTTTTTATCTGTCTCTGATCCATCTCTCTCCTCCCCTTCCCTGTGCCTCCCCCCCCTTCTTATCTAAAATTCCTCCATCCAACAGCTTCATTTCTCCGCAGGATGGATCCTCTCTACCTGCCGCCGCCTGGAAAATAAATTGCTCCGCGAAAAGCCCAAGCAGCTCATGAAAAACCCACCTCTGCCCGGCTTAATCAATAGCAAAGCCTCTAATTAAACGCTCCTTCAGTTTCATACGCTCATACACTTCAACCTGCAATTTTCTGTACGTTTCACGCGCACCGGCTAATCTTTGCCCGCTTTCTCCGGCGGGCCCAAAATTAGATTTCACCCCCATCCCCCTCCTCCCCTCCTCCCCCGTATCCGCACTTCTCTACCATTCCACAGGAGGTGGACCTCCATAAATGTCAAGCGCCTCTGTGGATTTTGGGCCCCCCCCGCCCAAGTCGATCGCAGATTTAGTGCTCGCAATTATGTCAAAGTGGCGGGGAAAAAAAATATTAATGAAATGCCACGTCTCGAAGGACTCTAAACCTTACCTTCACCCGTCATTTACATAGATTAATTTCACTCTGTATATTTTTTTATGGACAGATCCATATTGGCCCAGTCACATTTCACAAGATCCTTCACTCAAGTCTGAAGCCCCTTGTAAAAAACTCCCCGACACTGAGCAGGGACGTTTATCCCCACATGTCATAGTCTTTCTCGTGCTTTTTACAGTGACATCACTACAAGCCGTAGCAGTCAATCGGTGTTTTCAGCTAAAATGGCCCTGCCGCCATAAATCTTCCGCTGTATTTTTTCCCTCGTATCTTTGAACGCACCGCCGAGGTAATTGGCAGCCCCCTTTTGTGTACCCTCACAAGGAACGGGTGGAAAAATTAATAAGATGAATATCACAAAGGTCAAAATCAGGGGGTGGGTTTTCAAAGTGACAGCTCGCCCCCACCCCACCACCCCCCTGTCCTCGGCGCGGTGACAGAGGAGGCACAGTCGCCACGGAGAACATTGAGGGTGTCGTGATGAATTGCGTTGCTGAATAGTTTGGCATTTCTGGCAGACATGAGGCAGGACAGCCCTGGGATGATGGAGGAGGCGATGACGGCAGGGAATCGGTTAGAAATCTCCCCTCGGCTGACGTCGCGTCTTTCCTTGCGTACCGTTGCTTTTTCATTTTAACGACATGTGGACCTAAAGCTTCTCGGACGCGATGGCGTTTATATTGAAGACGCACGCGTTAAAGTGATCTCTTCCTTGGTCTACCTATTCCAAACCGGCCTGTCTGTGGTTCTGCATCTCTGGCCTTTTGCGGGGCAGATAAAAACCTGATGGATGTCGGAGTGCCTCGCTCGGCCTCAGCTGATTAATAACTGTTTAATCAGGGTTTAGTCGGTAACAGCTGTGGACATCCTGCTCCTCATTTATTCAGCGCAGACACGTCAGTCACTTTCTCCTTGCATTTCACCCTCGTTTTATGGCCACTTTCCATTACACTCCTTCCCTTTCACACTTCTGCGCTGTTTTGCATCCTTTTTTTAACTCAAGGTTAGCACTTTTATACTAAGAAAAGCTAAATGTTCATGCTATTTTCAAGCAACACCCTGCCTCATACATGTGCAAACTATGAAAAAAAATTGTTTGAATAATATACCATTTATTCCCTTTCAAGACTTTTATGAGAAGACTGACGCCGCTCCCAAGTCTGCACGTGAGCTACAGCTAGCTTAGCTTAGCTTAGCTTAGCTTAGCGTAAAGACCGGAAGCTGAGGGAGCGCTCATGTGGCTCTCTACAACGCAAAAATACTGCATCACTAGTACCAGTACTTCTTAAGCTCACTTTTACACAAGAGCTCACTCATTTAACATGTCATAGCTTGTTTAACGCATACTGCTAGCCATTGTCTGCACAGTTAGCAAAAGCAAGAAACCTGATATTATCCAGATATCTTTGTCAGATAAAATGACAGATATATGTGTTACTTACTAAACTTTGTCAGTGGACGTACATTTTAATGGATGGCAGGATAGCCGAATCACCCCACTAACAGTCGCTAAGTTAATCCAGGTAAGAGTAAATTTATGTGAATCAGGTGTGCTGGGCCAAGGAACCATCTACAGCATTCAGGGCAGGGGGGCCCACAGGACCAGGATTGAAGAACACTGTCTTATCCTTTAAATTTAAAGTGGATAACAAGTAAATAATGGTTGATCTACCAACAAAATATTACAGACCATTGTGTATCCACAAGATCTCACTTCTGTAACAATAGCCCTCACAGCAGCTAACAGCAGCGGCTTTTAACAATGAGAATCCTTTCATGGGATTAAACGCAGTGAACAATGATCCACTGTCATATTGCCAGTTTATTGCTGGTGTCAACAAATGTATCACCTGGCTCACTAATACTAAGAAACAGGCTATTAAACAGCATAAAAATGACAAAAACCAGTAACTGACGGGATGTTATTAATAGATGCTACAAACGCTTACAAAGAGGAACATTTGCATTCAGAACATAAATAGCAAACTTAAAGTATTCAGCGTGTGCAGTGCATGATGGGAAAAGTCTTTGAACTCAGAACAAAACAGTGGATTCTAAGAAGTTAAATTTACATATTTACAGACAGCAGATTTTATTAGAAATGTGTTTTTTAAAGTATATTTTCTTATTCTGAAAAAAAAAATCGGTATCTATTGTTGGTAAATGTCTAGAAAGTATGTTTTTAAAGCCTTCAAGCTGCTTCCTTGCAATGCATCTAATAACAAAAAACTGATTCCCAGCAAATCCTTTTTAACATAAATCTTCACCTCAAACATCTCAAAAGCCCTTCTATAACTGCTTCTGTTTTTATCTACTCCTGCTTTGTCACTGACGGTGGAAACAGGAAGGAATAATGGCTTTTACCTTAATACCCCTCATCTGTAATGTTTAAACAGGACTGGTGACTAATCTCTCCGACATTTGGCTTATATACAGTCACATCTGTGAGTTTACGGCCTGTATTTTACTAATGGTCATTAAAAAGCTTAGGTGGCATTAAGCGACGTACTCAAGGGGTACTTCAGCACCACCTCCAGAGAAAAGAGGAGAGCGCCACTTTAACACTTTGGCTGCGACCAGCATGTGCCGCGACTCCTGACTTAGGTGTCATCCAAAGCTGCAAGCGCCGAGATATTTTTGCTTCTGTGTTATCCAACTGCAGATTACTAACAATGCCAAAAGGCCTCTCTCAAATCAACCCGCATCAGAGGGTCAAAACCACCAAAGCTGTCTTCAAGCTGCCGTTTTCCCCCCTAGTCTCTCCTCTCATCCGCCACGATAAATCACACCATCTGCATGGAAAGCACACCACCTGGATGTGGATTCTCAAAAAAAGAAAAAGAAAAGAAAAAACGTCTTTGCCCGTAGCCTTTAAAATCAAAACCACAGAAATGTAAAAATGAGCCTCAGTTGTTTCCTGGTGGTCTTGACGTCGCTGCCATATAACAAAAGAAAATGGCATCAGCGATTTTAACTAGGTGGAGATTGGGATAATCTCAGTCCCCGATGACAGCTGTTGCTGTTTATGTGTGTGTTTTTCTTTTTCTTTCCTCTGGCAATCTGCGCTCTGCAGGGACGCAAGTACAGCTACTTCTAAAAGGTTTTTCACCAGAAGATAAATTGGGTAACCTTCTTCTGTCATTAGTAATACCTTTTTCCACTGGTGAACAGCAAGACAGAGCGGGCAGAGGGGTGATGGAGGGAAGACAAAAGCAAAGGAGGATGTTGGGGGGATGGGGAGGAGAGCCAGGAGTCAGCGGTAATTAGCCATGAAACAAAAGCCCACTCGGCTTAGTTATGGCTCCAGTTTCACACCTTGAGCTGCCTCCGAGGCTCGGCGAGGGCTGCGATTGCTGCAAGGCGTCCATCCACAATGCAGAGAAGACCTGCAGCAGCCCTGCCCTGGCTCTGTCATGGATCCATCACGCCGCTGTCGCACTTCTGTCTCATTCTCGCGGCCTGGCTGGGAGGTGCTCTGTCTGGCTCATGTCTGACTGGGGCAGATGATTATGGATCCATTCCCAGAGTCAGGGATGAAGCAACTTCACTAACTCAACACCCTCTGTTTGTCTCCTTAATTATTGAGCTGAATGAATGGTTCTCTTTCTTTGCCAAGGGATATCAATACCACTGTCGACCACAAAGCAGTTAGCTTAGTTTAGCTTAGCCAAAGTTAGCAAAGTCACACTAGAACTGTAAAGACATGAAATGGATTCTGCAGTTATAAAGGTGTAATTTAAGTGATGTTAAAGCACAAAGCAAGCAGTCTACACTCCAACAACTATCGATGATAACGAAAAGCATTGTTAGAACAAGACAATTTTGAACTTGGTTTGATGAAAAACTGTATTCATTGTTCATTATTCAAGTTTTGGAACTTTGAGTCAGAATACATTTTAAAAGCTGTTACATATACTGTAGTCTTATTTGCCTGTTGAGAATGGGGAAGTAATCTTCTCTGCTAGCTCCCTGCAATCTCAACTAGCATGTGGAATGGCAAAAAGAATGGATGCGGTTTAGCTTAAAACATAATAGTGAACGTATTAATACCTTGACATTATCAACAGAGTGTTCAGAAACAACAGTGTTGATGTCATGTCGAAGAATTCTAAAGGAAGTTGCAGATATCTATTGAATCAGTATGCTAACAAGCTAGTGCTGGTTCATCCTTTCCCCTGATACAATAGAAGGTACATGAGCTAAATTGCTAGGATTGCTGTAAATCACCTCCTTACTGCATCCTTTGTCTTTAAACTGGCTGTGTTCAGACCCAGTCTGGTGTCCAGCCATGTTCACTGAGAGGATGGTTGGCTGATTCGTGCTGCCCACAGTGACTCCCATCATCAACCAAGGTTGCAGGACAGGCAAACTCCTGTCAGCTAAGACACAGCCACTTAACCACACAGCTAACTGAGCTACTAATTTCCCATTTCTTACAAATTATACCTTAAATCAAATATATTGTGAAAATAGTTAACTGCTATTAGCAACCATTAGTGCCGCTTCCTTGTCAACTAACAATGTAAAATCTTTTAGTGGAAAAAAAATAACTAACTCACAAATTGTGACAAATATGTTACCAAAATAGAAAAGCCGCCCCCTGCTGTGATAATGGCCATGAATCAAGTCTGATAACATTGCTAGCAAGGGAGCTCAACCCCCAGAGGCCCATGTGTGTCTATTAGAGTGTGCATTTCCAGGTGCGCACTGAGCAAGCATTCTCACAAAGCAGGTGCTGAAAACACGGTGAACTGTTTTCGCTTTCCTCTTCAAAATCGGATCCAAGTGGGGGGCTCGGCGGTGCCACCCTCCCACCTCCATGACTGCACTGTTTTCGGGGGGGAAAGGCCTGTGTTGACAGGCCCTTCATTAGAGTCTTTGTCCTGGAAGAGCCTAGTACATAATTAATGTCTCCATGATGGATTACATGGGTGGGTTGCAAACAGTGAAGAGGTCGGCAGAAAACGGGAGAATTGATGCAGGGGCTATTTTCCCTATTGGACACGCCCTTCGCGTGCCCCTTCTGCACTGGCGCCAGAGTTGCTGATTAGAAAGTCACAATATTTACAACTGCACAGGCTTCAGTACAGGTGTTAGTGAAAATTAACCCCCTGCGCCTTCACCTTCCCTTCCCTTCTTCTTTGGGAATCGAACGCGGCTGCAGCCCGACAAATGATCATCTTCATTGCGACTCTCACAGGTGGGGCCTTGGGTGGATGTATACCATTAATCAAAGCCATCGTTAATGATGCAGAAAGCACAGTGGAAATTAAACCCCTTCTGTTCCCCTTTCCATAATGTTGAGGTGCTCTGCAGTTCGGGGCTGGGATGATGAAGACTGTGGCTCTGTGGAGTAAGACATCTTGTTGTACCGGTTCTTTTTCTTCATTTATCAGCAGGAGGCTGGGCACGCTGCTCTGTAAATAACCGCCACAAGTTAGCCACCCCTTTTATATTTTGGAGCAGAGGTATCTTCCTGTACGTCAAATTGTTGCTCAGGGGTTCAGATTAATGAGTGTAACATTTGACTTCCAGATGGAATGAGCATCAGCGGTGCTGACTTTTCCTCACAACCTTCGGGCTATGTTTTAATAAAACAAACTAAATCAGAACTAATTGCAACACACAGCTTTTTACATAAGAGATCAAGTGGGCTCAAGTGGAATGGCATCTAATTGAAAGTGCAGGGGGTGTTTTTTGATCTCAGTGTTTTCATTTAATGCCATCCCCGGGGAAGCAGAGCGCAATAATTTCCCCCATTTCCAGGATTTTGGGAAGTATAGTTAAAATTTAACAAGGACTCTTTTGCACTAGCCCCCCCGCCGCCCCTCCCAAAGCCCCTGCACATCTTAAGTAAGAATCCCTGCATCAGAGTCTTTCCTGATGCACGTCACTCGGCATTCTTGCATTTTTCAATCCAAGTAAATTCATCTCTTCTTTTGCCAGTGTTCGCGGCACAGTCTACTGCACCAATGGATGGTGTGACTTGCTCAATTATACATTTACTGAGACAAGTAATAAAGCGCTGCCACTCTCTGCCAAAGCCGGGGCTGATTATACCGGCTGTACAAGCTGCTTTCCCAGCCTCCTGTTCCTCCCCTCTCACTGATCAAGACATTCTTCCCAGAAGAGAGGCGCACTTATTGGAGCGGCTGCGACTCCCAGTGCCACCGTCCTGCCCTCCCCCTCCTTGTTGATTTTTTTCCCTGTTTTCCCTTAACGTGGAGTTCTGATCTTCAGATACAGAACACGAGCGTACATTACCATCCCCGTACGATGACACTATCAGTCCAGCCCCTAAGCGTGCCTCATGTCTAAAGACATGATAAGCTTTTATCAGGACCGTGCTGTATTTTTATGCGTACCAGTTCCAATGTCACGAAAAAAGAAATATGGCCGTAATTCTCTCAAAGGGCTCCCCGGCACATTTTTCATTGTCTTTTATAGTCATCGGTGTCAAAATAAGTTCAAAAGACGTGACGCGGTGCATTCTCCCTTTGTCGATGTCTTTCCTTTGATGGGTCCGTTTTAGAGCAAACATGCGGCCGGGGTGTTTGATGCACAAATGCAGTTGTGATGGAATGCCCCATTTGTTTGTGAAGGGCAGCGGCATGAAAGAGCATCTCTTATGAGCTACAGTACGAGAAGGCACCCGGGAGACGCTGAACTCACGATGCGCGAGCCGCGTTTACATGAGATGTCCTTAACATTTGTCTGATGTTTGTCCCCCCCCCGCTGTGATATGTCCCACCCTGCACTAGGTTGTGTTTCTCTTTGTTTCATGTCATTCATTTTAATTCCTGTTTTTATTTTGATATAGGCCTAATCCCAATGTTCACAATCAAAGACTCCATTCTACAGACTCTGGTAAATCCACAAGGTTTGGGGCTGTCCCATTGTTATATCATAAAGTGAACGAGGACACTTTGAGCCTTTAATGGTCACTTTTGGATGCCCTTATGGTAGATAAAACATGATGAAGTGCCTACAAGGGTGGCCTTCTGGTGCCTCCTCTTCACTGTAAATGTATCACAACTTTCTGTGTGCTGGTTGCCCCCTGCATACATGTGGTGCCCTTTGTAATACTTTTTGCCCCTGCCCCTCAAACATCTCGCTCCACCACTGTTCATTGTATTATCCCTTGTGCAATTTTATATTCATAAACAGAAATCACTGCCTGTGATCTGACATTTTCCCCTTGAACTGATTCTCTATTTAAATCGCTCAGTTGATTAAAAAGCTTTTGAAATATTAATGAACTTTCTTCTCCATGAAACCTCTGACCGAATGTGTTTTTTTCCATTCGTGTGCATGTGTTCTCCTGATTTCTTCCTTTATTCCGACACAATATCAAAACGTAAAATAAAAATGTCTCAAACTGTCTTACGGTGCTGTCCCAACGTTCGCCATGCAGACAGTTGTCAAAAGCAAGCACAACTCCGGGCTTTGTCTGTGAGGGTTCGGGACTAAAGGCCTTTGGGGAGTAATTGGGATCGGGCCCCTTCACTTCACTTGTGTGTCTCCTGCCTGTGTGATTGCTTGCGCTGCCCTGATTAGTTTTCACCTATCCCCCATTAGTCTTCACTACTGGGTGTATTTAGTCTGTGTGTTCCCCTCTCTGTGTGCAGGGGCGCCCCTAGAAATGTTTTAATGGGGGGGCCAGAGGAAAGCACTGAAAGCCTTGGGGTGGCCACCAAAACCGGAGACCAGGGAGGAACAACTTTCGTCTTAATTTCATTGATAAATTAGCTCTCCTGGTGTGTTTTATGTTTTCCTGGGCCTCACCTGTCCATTGAATTTCTCATTCTTGCCCTCTCACTGCTGGATGCGTCAGACCTTCGCCTGCCTCACCATCGTGCAAGCTTTTTTGAGTGAGTAAAACCACTGAACTGCACTAACGCTGCCTCTGGTGTCTGCATTTGGGTTCCCCGTGCGCTTGCACTATTGTGACACTCTGGGGTGGAGCTGTCGTTGCACGTTCGCACTGACTGGATCTGAGCTTGAACTGAAGTTATATACCTCCCTTCTACATTTACTAAGCTTTCTTTCTCGCCGAGCACTCTCAAACCAGCAACCACGGTACGCCATAAGATCCCCCCGGGAGGCTGTTCCACTTGCCTGACTGTGAGCGCAAGACAGCACTGACGGAAAGTTTCTGATCGAATTGACAGCTCACGACTACAGCCCGACTGCTGCACTTTGCAAACAGCGGGAGGAGGAGATTCTACTCAGAAGTTAACGCTTCGCTAATTGGACACGCACGTAAGGAAGAGAGAAGACTTCATTTAAAACCAATTAGCAAACTTGATAGTCTTAATTTAACCTGTGCTAGATTTCGAGCCGCGCTTGTTTTAATTCTCCGTGACCTCACACAGTCTCGCAATCACGCACGCGCCCTGCATTGCTGCTAATAATTTCACATGATTGCACCTAGCTCCTGAAAGGTGACGGTATTGACAAGTTGTGCCGCGCCAAGTCGTTGCTGCAGGATAAAAGTAGCTCCTTCATTTAACACTGCCATTTTTTAAAAAAAAATTCTTTGGGGTGCAAATGATCGTTCATCACTTCGCCATAATGTGTCTTTATGGAAATGGATACCTGGAGAAACTCTGGCGCACGCTGTGAAAGTCATCTGCATTGCCGTGCGGCGTGGAGATGACATCTGTGGAAGTGCTCTTATCATATACACTCCGTAATCCATAAAACAAACCACGCAAGCTGTTGGGAATAAACTCAGTGTTTTAGGAGACATGCAAGAGCTTTCTATTTATTGTCTAGTCTTTTTTATCCTTTCACAACTGTTTATCATATCGGCACTGCATTTTCAGTGAGAGGACAATGTCTTTTGGACGCAGGGAACAATTTTTCACAAAGAGCAGGATGATCCGACACGCGGTCGAATGGTCATACGCGCTAAAAACACCGTCGCTTGATGGAAGTCTTTTTTCCTGGCCTTCAGTTACCAGGGAAACCTCTCAGTCGTGTATGCGTGTGTGTTTGGATAGCATTTGTCTATTTGTACATGTGTAATTACACACACACAGCCGGCAGCATCTGCGTGAGAGGGTTTTTTTTAATGCATTCTCGGATGTATGGTTGTGACTTCTGCATTCATGCACCTGCTACCCAATTTTGTTAGAGTGGAGCCAGGGCTAGGGGTGATAGGAACAGGGGGCATAGCAGGCAGAAAATACAATCCTGTGTCTGTGTAAACATATACAAATTCTCAGTAATAATAGGAATTAATATGTATTTTTGTGTGTTTTTTGTCAAAGTAGGAAAAAAAATCTGGTGGAAAATAATATTGTGAATGATGGCTGGAATCCTTTTAGCTGCTTTGGTTTCAGGGTCTTGCTATTGTGCAGGCTTTGAATACGGCAGAGGCTTCATTAATAATGTTAACTGTGACAATTGTGCTTTTCCTGCTGTGAGAAGTCAAAATGTCAGCAGTGGAAAAAGCCTGTTGGGCGGACGGGGGCCAGGACTAATGTCTTCACATTCATAACGTTTAAATGAAATATTTTCCTAACGAACAAAACGCGGACTCGGTTTTGTCCTTTTCGGTCGGCAATTTAATGAAATGCTCTGGTGCTTCCTGTCAGTGCGTTGGAGTCATGCTTTGCCACCCACATATTGTTTCTAGTTTGTCTTCTGCCGTGCAATTTCGTTTAAAATACTTACTTCCTTGAGATAAAAAAAATCCTCTTAATCTTATTAGGACCTTGTTCAGTGTATTCAGCTTGTTTCCTCAAAATAAAAGCTTTGGCTTCGTTTAATTCCTCAAGTTGAACATTTCTAAATTACATTAAAAAGTTCAGGAAAAGGTGTAAATGATGAGGATGAATTTCATCACACATACCATCTCACTCTGTCATCTCTCTTGTTTGTGTGTATGTGATATTATTATTAGCATTAATCAACCGCAAATCTTTAAAGGTGCCATATGTAAGAATTAGTCATCTGTCAAATTCATATTCCAAACAAATAGGGGGCAGCATTTCACCAGAGTAAGTGCCAACTATTGCTAAGTGTTGCTGCTTTTAGCTAGTTAGCTCAGTTAGCCGTGCAGCTAGCATTGCTAGTTTGAAACACCACAGTAGTTTTGGTGTTGTTTACACAGAATGTCAAGAGCTTTGGACCTTTGTGTAGAGGAGTTTTTTTTTTTTTTCAGGTGTGTGGGGAACCCAGCAAGGAAATGGAGGAATGGGCACCAGAACTTGAGCGTTTGGCCAGCATGCAACAGAACTGGGCTTCGGAGCCTCTAAGTAAACATGGGCGAAAAAGGACAGAACACAACCACTGAGACAGAATTAGGCCAGTTTGACAACAACACATCCAGTACAGAGGCGATTTACAGCGGCCCCCACCAGGACTCTAACTAAAAACATGTGGGGTTCAGTCAGAGACAAGAGAAGCGTGAGAATGAGACAGGCCTGAGCTTGGGACTATCGGGGTACTAAGTGGTATTATGAGACAGGATATGCCAGAGCTAGCTGGTAAGCATGCTAACTGCAGTAGACATCTCAGCAATGCAATACAGAAATGTCTTTGCACTTTTATGTTTGATGATATAATGGTATCAAAGGGTAACGTGGGTCTCCTTTTTTATTATTTGGCTATCATGTCTATCAATTAGGTTAACAATGTACTTACTGAGATTTATGAACTTGGTGACAGTGCTACAAAATTGCCAGAGAAATGACGAAGTGCAAGCAATAACTGTCAAAACAATGAAATCAAGCTG